>CM019067.1:40489789-41052289 GCA_009667805.1 Leptobrachium leishanense | reverse complement strand
ATCTATCTATCTATCTATCTATCTATCCCATATCTATCTATCTATCTATCCCATATCTATCTATCTATCCCATATCTATCTATCTATCCCATATCTATCTATCTATCTATCTATCTATCGATCTATCTATCTATCTATCTATCTATCCCATATCTATCTATCTATCCCATATCTATCTATCTATCCCATATCTATCTATCTATCTATCTATCTATCTATCTATCTATCTATCTATCTATCTATCCCATATCTATCTATCTATCCCATATCTATCTATCTATCTATCTATCCCATATCTATCTATCTATCTATCTATCTATCCCATATCTATATATCTATCCCATATCTATCTATCTATCCCATATCTATCTATCTATCTATCTATCTATCCCATATCTATCTATCTATCTATCTATCTATCTATCCCATATCTATCTATCTATCTATCTATCTATCTATCTATCCCATATCTATCTATCTATCCCATATCTATCTATCTATCTATCTATCTATCTATCTATCCCATATCTATCTATCTATCTATCTATCTATCTATCTATCTATCTATCTATCCCATATCTATCTATCTATCTATCTATCTCATATCTATCTATCTATCTATCTATCTATCTATCTATCTATCCCATATCTATCTATCTATCTATCTATCTATCTATCTATCCTATCTATCTATCTATCCCATATCTATCTATCTATCTATCTATCTATCCCATATCTATCCCATATCTATCTATCTATCTATCTATCCCATATCTATCTATCTATCTATCTATCTATCCCATATGTATCCATATCCATCTGTATCCATCTATCTATCTATCTATCTATCCCATATCTATCTATCCCATATCTATCTATCCCATATCTATCTATCCCATATCTATCTATCTATCTATCGATCTATCCCATATCTATCTATCCCATATCTATATATCTATCTATCTATCCAGTGGCGTAGCGTGGGGGGGCTGGGGGGGCCGTGGCCCCGGGCGCAGTTTCGTTAGGGGTGCATTTGCGCCCCTAAAACTGGCCCGGGGGTTGAGGGGACCCAGATGCCGGGCAGCGCGGGAGTGCCTGCCCGGTCCTGAAGAGTCCATCCTGTTAAAGGGAAGCGGCTGCGTGCAGGCGCAGCCGGTCACGTGGTCTGGCTAATCAGGTGGTACTGAGTCTCTGTACCACCTGACTGGCCGGACCGCGTGACCTGCGCACGCACGCCACGCAGCCGCATCCCCTTCAACAGGACGGACTCTTCAGGACCGGGCAGGCACTCCCGCGCTGCCCGGCATCTGGTTCCCCTCATCCCCTGCCGGAGCTGGAGGCATATCCAGGTGAGAGCTGGGCAAATCCATGTGTAAACTGGGCAAATCCATGTGTGAGCTGGGAAAATCCATGAGCTGGGCAAATCCATGTGTAAACTGGGCAAATCCATGAGCTGGGCAAATCCATGTGTAAACTGGGCAAATCCATGAGCTGGGGGCAAATCCATGAGCTGGGGGCAAATCCATGTGTAAACTGGGCAAATCCATGAGCTGGGGGCAAATCCATGAGCTGGGCAAATCCATGAGCTGGGGCAAATCCATGACCTGGGGGCAAATCCATGAGCTGGGGGCAAATCCATGAGCTGGGCAAATCCATGAGCTGGGGCCTGGGGGCAAATCCATGACCTGGGCAAATCCATGAGCTGGGGGCAAATCCATGAGCTGGGGCAAATCCATGAGCTGGGCAAATCCATGAGCTGGGGCCTGGGGGCAAATCCATGAGCTGGGCAAATCCATGAGCTGGGGCAAATCCATGAGCTGGGGCAAATCCATGACCTGGGCAAATCCATGAGCTGGGGGCAAATCCATGAGCTGGGGGCAAATCCATGAGCTGGGCAAATCCATGAGCTGGGGCAAATCCATGAGCTGGGGGCAAATCCATGAGCTGGGCAAATCCATGTGTGAGCTGGGGGCAAATCCATGTGTGAGCTGGCGGCAAATCCATGTGTGAGCTGGGGCAAATCCATGTGTGAGCTGGGGGCAAATCCATGTGTGAGCTGGGCAAATCCATGTGTGAGCTGGGGCAAATCCATGAGCTGAGGCAAATCCATGAGCTGGGGCAAATCCATGTGTGAGCTGGGGGCAAATCCATGTGTGAGCTGGGGCAAATTCATGAGCTGGGGCAAATCCATGAGCTGGGCAAATCCATGTGTGAGCTGGGGCAAATCCATGTGTGAGCTGGGGGCAAATCCATGTGTGAGCTGGGGGCAAATCCATGTGTGAGCTGGGGCAAATCCATGAGCTGGGGCAAATCCATGAGCTGGGCAAATCCATGTGTGAGCTGGGGCAAATCCATGTGTGAGCTGGGGCAAATCCATGTGTGAGCTGGGGCAAATCCATGTGTGAGCTGGGGCAAATCCATGTGTGAGCTGGGGGCAAATCCATGAGCTGGGGCAAATCCATGTGTGAGCTGGGGGCAAATCCATGTGTGAGCTGGGGGCAAATCCATGTGTGAGCTGGGGCAAATCCATGAGCTGGGGCAAATCCATGAGCTGGGCAAATCCATGTGTGAGCTGGGGCAAATCCATGTGTGAGCTGGGGCAAATCCATGTGTGAGCTGGGGCAAATCCATGTGTGAGCTGGGGCAAATCCATGTGTGAGCTGGGGGCAAATCCATGAGCTGGGGCAAATCCATGTGTGAGCTGGGGGCAAATCCATGTGTGAGCTGGGGCAAATCCATGAGCTGGGGCAAATCCATGAGCTGGGCAAATCCATGAGCTGGGGGCAAATCCATGAGCTGGGGCAAATCCATGTGAGAGCTGGGGCAATATCGATAACGTGTCCACAGGTGGGGGCGCACAATTCTTGGCTGGCCCCGGGCGCTGAAAACCCACGCTACGCCACTGTATCTATCCCATATCTATATATCTATCTATCTATCTATCTATCCCATATCTATATATCTATCTATCTATCTATCCCATATCTATCTATCTATCTCTATCTATCTATCCCATATCTATATATCTATCTATCTATCCCATATCTATCTATCTATCTATCTATCTATCTATCTCTATCTATCTATCCCATATCTATATATCTATCTATCTATCTATCTATCTATCTATCTATCCCATATCTATATATCTATCTATCTATCTATCTATCCCATTCTATCTATATATCTATCTATCCTTATCATCTATATCTATCTATCTATCTAATCTATCTATCCCATATCTATCTATCTATCTATCTATCTATCTATCTATCCCATATCTATCTATCTATCTATCTATCTATCCCATATCTATCTATCTATCTATCTATCTATCTATCTATCTATCTATCTATCTATCTATCTATCCCAGATCTATCTATCTATCTATCTATCTATCCCATATCTATCTATCTATCTATCTATCTATCTATCCCATATCTATCTATCTATCTATCCCATATCTATCTATCTATCTATCTATCTATCTATCTATCTATCTATCTATCTATCCCATATCTATCTATCTATCTATCTATCTATCTATCTATCTATCTATCTATCTATCCCAGATCTATCTATCTATCTATCTATCTATCTATCCCATATCTATCTATCTATCTATCTATCTATCTATCTATCTATCTATCCCATATCTATCTATCTATCTATCCTGTGACAGAGTACAGGATCATGCGTATATAAGCCTGAGGTGGCAACGTGCTGTGTATCCAGGTTACTAACAGGTTAAAGGCTCTTGTCCTGCTAGCACACCTTTTCTCCATCCTAATTAGCTCGGGCCTATTTAGTAGGTCTGGGAGAACAGGGAAATGGTTTTCAGAGTGGAGCTGAACCAAGCTCAGAGAGGTTGTCTCCTAAGTTGTCTGGTAAGGGACTGACTTTTTGGTTACCTACTGTTCAAAACGTATGGTTTATGTTTTTTTTCGTGCTGGAAGCAGAGTAGCTGCTCCAGCCTCCTGTAGTCAGAACCTACTACTGTGAGTTAGTCTCCTGACAGGAGTAGGCCTGTTCATTTGTTTATCATTTGTTGTTACTTTCTTTTCTGCGTGGCAAAACATGTGATTAAAAGGGGAATCACCCAAAAAACCGCAAGAGATTTACTGTTCACCAAAAAACGTTGTTTGCAGTGCAACCTCCTGGCTGTCCTGACCCTCTTTGGCCACGACCCTACCACAAGTGGTGGCAGCGGTGGGATGTGTGTCGTGCCGGTTCAGTTGCCACAAGAACCTTAAAGGTACAGGACCCATAGAAATGGAGGACGTTGTGAAGGCCCTGGTGCAGGCCACGGCGGTGCAGCAAGAAACAAACAGGCAAGCTGCAGCCCAACAAGAAACAAACCGGCAAGCTGTAGTAGCGCAGCAGGAGGGCAACAGACTCTTAGCCCAACAAATTGGAGCCCTGGCGGAGGCACAGAAGTCTGACCATGCGCTGCTTAAAGGTATCCTGGAATATATCGCTAACCCGGGAGAGCCTGTGCAAACAGGAGGGGTTAGCAAAATACGGGCAAACAATTGTTTGCAGAAAATGACTCCCGAAGATGATGTGGAGAGCTATCTGCTGGCTTTTGAGCGAACAACCACCCGTGAAGCCTGGCCTCCAGAACAGTGGGCAGGAATTATTTCTCCTTTTCTCCTGGGAGAAGCACAAAAAGCGTATTTTGACCTAGAAGAGGAAGCCGCTGCAGATTATCCTCAGTTAAAGGCGGAAATAATGGCCCGGATGGGCGTCACCACTACTGTAAGGGCCCAGCGTTTTTACAAATGGCGATTCAATGAGAGACAGGCTCCTAGATCCCAGATGTTTGACCTAATCCACCTGGCCCGGAAATGGCTCAGACCGGAGTCCCAGAGTCCTGCCCAGATGGTGGAATCCCTAGTACTGGATCGATATTTAAGGAACTTCCCAGTGGTCTTCGTGAGTGGGTCAGCCAAGGAAACCCCACTAATTAATGACGCCATGATAGCCCAAGTAGAAAGATACTTGTCTGCAAAAGACTTGGAAAAGTCCTCTAGGTATCTGGGGCCGAACCAGAGACCAAAAGTCCAGGGGAGTGAACCTGAAGCTACTTCCAGAGAAGGAGTGCATCTGCACAAAACAGACTCCAGGACCCCCCTTCCTTTGAAAAATGGCCACTTTGGTGGAAACTCCATAACCTGCTTCGAGTGTGGGGGTAAAGGCCATGTCAGGGCACGGTGCCCTAACCTCCCGGAGCCAATGCAGTGTGGACTTGGGGAGAACCCCCAAAACTTTTGTGGACTACTCTGCTTAGCGGGCCTGGTAGAAGATTTGCATACTTTCCGAGTACCAGTCCAGTTGAATAAATAACATACAGTGGCACTAGTTGACTCTGGAAGTGCCTTGACTCTAGTGGCTGGTGGCTTAGTCAAGCCGACACATATACAGGAGCACCACACAGTGGGGGTGCTTTGTATTCACGGAAGTACTGTGAGATATCCTACCGCCGATATAGAGGTTTATGTTCTCGAACCCAGGACATACTTGAAAACGAGAGAAATCTCAATGTATCCTTCCTGGTAAAATCCTTTTCAAATAAATAAATAAATGTACAAGACAGGCTGGTAAAGATATCAGCGGTAGTTGTGCCACGGTTACCCTATTCCTTTGTCATAGGAAGGAACTTCCCTGACTTTTACTCCCTCTTGCAGTCCCCAACACTGTTAAAACAAGGTGATGGTCTTCTCGACATATTCCCTTTTTCTCACCCTGACTTGTATGTTACCAATCCAAAAAGTCACAAAACCAGGAGGCAATGCAGAGAAAGCAGACGGAGGTTTAATAAAGCCATTAACGGGGGTTTGCTGGGTGACCATGGGAAACGGTCAGGGAAAGGTGTTGGCACTCATTGTACTGAAGAAGAGATGGTGGGTGAACAAAAGGAACCCCACACCGAGCAAGACATAGAGGTGGGGCGAATGACCCCAGAGCTTTGGATACTTCCAGTGTTAGCTTTGGGAGAGCACAGGTAAATGACCCTCTGTTACAGAATGCTAGGAGTACTGTGGTGGAGGTGAATGGGGTACCTGTTGAAGGTAGTACAAAAGCTACATGTCCCTATTTTATCCTCAGAAATGACCTACTCTACAGAATAACTTTAGATGAGGGCCAAGAAACTGAGCAGCTAGTGGTGCCTTCTTCCTACACCCGGAAGGTGCTGGATTTTTCCCACTCTCATCTCTTGGGGGGACACTTGGGAGTGGAGAAAACTCAAGAAGAACGGGTTCTAAGACGGTTCTTTTGGCCAGGGGTATATGAGGAAATTAAGAGGTATTGTGCTTCTTGTCCCGAATGCCAACTCTCCCCCCCAAACCTAAGCTAAAAGCACCCCTCATACCTCTTCCGATTGTTGATGTGCCCTTTGAAAGAATTGGTATGGACCTAGTGGGTCCGTTGGATAAATCTGCTAGGGGTCACCAGTACATCCTAGTGATCCTCGATTATGCCACCCGATATCCCGAGGCCATTCCAATGCGGAAGGCCAATTCCCAAAACATCGCAAAGGAATTGGTCCATGTGTTTGCACGTGTTGGCATTCCAAAGGAAATACTAACCGATCAAGGTACCCCATTTGTTTCCCGGCTTATGAGGGACTTATGTAAGTCATTGAGTATACGTACTTTGAGGACCTCAGTGTACCATCCCCAGACAGATGGGCTGGTAGAGAGGTTCAATCGCACCCTGAAAGGGATGTTACGAAAAGTTGTTAGTCGGGATGGGAAAGACTGGGACCTACTGCTCCCGTACCTGCTTTTTGCTGTCAGAGAGGTTCCACAGAGCTCTACAGGTTTCTCACCATTTGAACTCCTGTATGGGAGGCACCCCAGGGGGATACTAGATGTTCTACGGGAAACCTGGGAGGAACAAGGTGTCCCTGGGACAAATGTGGTACAGCATGTGGAACAGATGCAAGGGCGTATGGCCCGAATTGTTCCTCTTGTACGCCAGCACATGGAGCAGGCACAAAGTGTCCAAAAACTACACTATGACCAAAGGGCCACTGTGAGAGAATTTAAAAGGGGTGACCGGGTTATGGTCCTTGTTCCCACGGCAGAGTAAGCTTCTGGCCCAGTGGCAGGGGCCTTACGAAGTTCTGGAGAAAGTGAGTCCTGTAAATTACAGGCTCAGTCAGCCCAATCGCTGTAAGAAGGAGGCCGTGTTTCATATAAACCTTCTGAAGCAATGGAGGGACAGAGAAGCCACTGCAGTTGCCATGGGGGACATAACGATAGGTTCCCTTGCCTTTGAACAGTCGGTGTCAATTTCAGCAGAGCTGACTCCTGAGCAAGCAGAGCAGGCTAATGACATGGTTGAGAGAAATGGGGATGTCTTCTCGCCAATACCGGGCAGAACCTGGGAGATTACCCATGACATTCTTACGGAGCCTGGAGCTACTGTTAGAATTAATTCCTACAGGATTCCCGAGGCCAGAAGGGAAGCGGTAAGGGCTGAGGTTAAGAAAATGCTTGAGCTCGGGGTGATAGAAGCATCTCATAGTAACTGGTCCAGCCCAATTGTTTTGGTGCCCAAACCTGATGGCTCTATAAGGTTCTGCAATGACTTCAGAAAGTTGAATGAAGTCTCAAAGTTTGACGCCTATCCCATGCCACGGGTCGATGAGTTGGTAGAGAGACTCGGAAAAGCTAGATTTCTCTCTGTGTTGGATCTGACCAAGGGTTATTGGCAGATACCACTATCTGAGCGCGCCAGGGAGAAGACAGCGTTTACCACACCTGATGGCTTGTTCCAATATACAATAATGCCATTTGGTCTACATGGTGCCCCGGCAACCTTTCAGAGACTGATGGACAAGTTACTCAGGCCCCATGCCCATTATGCGTCCGCCTATCTCGATGACATTATTATTCATAGCACAGACTGGGACTCGCACCTGCCGAAAGTAGAGGCAGTGCTGGACACCTTTAGGAAGGCTGGGTTGACAGCAAACCCCTCTAAGTGTGTTATCGGCTTAGCAGAAGCCAAATACCTGGGCTACGTGGTTGGGAGAGGGTTGGTGAAACCTCAGATTGACAAGGTGGGAGCCATACAGAATTGGCCTCGACCACTTAGAAAGAAACAGGTCAGAACATTTCTTGGAATGGTTGGGTACTATCGCCGGTTTATACCCCATTTTGCTACCAGAGCTGCTCCCCTCACTGACCTCATTAAGGCAAGAGCACCAGACATGGTGTGCTGGGACAGAAAAACAGAGGAGTCCTTCTTGGATCTTCGCTCTGTACTGTGCCAGAAACCGATCCTGGTAGCGCCAGACTTTACGAAGGAGTTTTTCTTACAGACTGATGCCTCTGACGTGGGCTTAGGGGCTGTACTTTCCCAGTACGTAGATGAGGAAGAGCATCCTGTGTTATACCTAAGCCGAAAGCTATTACCCCGAGAGCGGCGCTATGCTGTGTTTGAAAAGGAGTGTTTGGCCATAAAGTGGGCCATGGACACTCTCAAATATTACTTGCTGGGACGACGGTTTACCCTGGTCACTGACCATGCTCCCTTGCGTTGGATGCACACCAACAGGGACAGGAACTCCAGGGTCCTGCGGTGGTTTTTGTCGTTGCAACCGTTTCACTTTGTTGTGCAGCACCGGGCTGGTCTGCTGCATAGGAACGCTGATGCTCTCTCTAGAGTGCATGGCCTTGCGGCGGCGGCCGCTTCTCACTCCTGTGTTCAGCTGGGGAGGGGGATGTGTGACAGAGTACAGGATCATGCGTATGTAAGCCTGAGGTTGCAACGTGCTGTGTATCCAGGTTACTAACAGGTTAAAGGCTCTTGTCCTGCTAGCACACCTTTTCTCCATCCTAATTAGCTCGGGCCTATTTAGTAGGTCTGGGAGAACAGGGAAATGGTTTTCAGAGTGGAGCTGAACCAAGCCCAGAGAGGTTGTCTCCTAAGTTGTCTGGTAAGGGACTGACTTTTTGGTTACCTACTGTTCAAAACGTATGGTTTATGTTTTTTTCGTGCTGGAAGCAGAGTAGCTGCTCCAGCCTCCTGTAGTCAGAACCTACTACTGTGAGTTAGTCTCCTGACAGGAGTAGGCCTGTTCATTTGTTTATCATTTGTTGTTACTTTCTTTTCTGCGTGGCAAAACATGTGATTAAAAGGGGAATCACCCAAAAAAACCCGCAAGAGATTTACTGTTCACCAAATAAACGTTGTTTGCAGTGCAACCTCCTGGCTGTCCTGACCCTCTTTGGCCACGACCCTACCACAATCCATATCTATCTATCTATCTATCTATCCCATATCTATCTATCCCATATCTATCTATCCCATATCTATCTATCCCATATCTATCTATCCCATATCTATCTATCCCATATCTATCTATCCCATATCTATCTGTGACGGAACCGTTCTCTTCCATCTGTCCTGACTCTCCAGACACCCCTTCGTTGCGGTCTGTCCGGCTACTGGGAGCGCTGTCCTTAGCGCCTCGAGCAGCTTGACCCGCCTGCTTCTGATTCTCTGCCCTGGAGCCGTTAGGAATTTCCAGAGGGCCGCTCTGTGCCTTCTGAGGGTGATAGTGGGTACACTGAATGAGACACCAGACGAGCTGTATGTTCCCACAGGATTCTCTGACTTTTAATGAATAAAAACGCCACCATTTATGCTGAAGTCCAACAGTCATAATTTGCATAAATGACGCACCTCGTCCTACCAATATACTAATTACATTATGTCAGTTATTTACAATAAACATTCCTCTTTACAATCGTTAGCCTTTAGCTCACACAACATTTGCATAACCTAGTGTTCTAACACATCAGATTAAATACAAACACAATCACAGACTTCTTGAATCAAATATGCAGCCAGATAAAGGGAAAAGCCCTGGTGCATAAATTACACAGCAGTAAAGCTTGTTTACTGGCTATACAGAAACACATTTACCTACAGGAATATAAGTATTTTTAAAACCAAAGCTATGCCATTTTACACTAAACTAAATTAAACTAAAACCAAACGATGTAAAATATATCTAAAATCACACGATATAAATGAACAAAAAGTCTATCACACAATGGATGCGCCCAGTGACAAATATAGAGAAAAATATCACACAATGGATGCACCCAGCGACACATATAGAGGAAAATATCACACAATGGAGGCACCCAGTGACACACATAGAGGGAAATATCACACAATGGATGCACCCAGTGACACACATAGAGGGAAATATCACACAATGGATGCACCCAGTGACACATATAGAGGGAAATATCACACAATGGATGCACCCAGTGACACATATAGAGGAAAATATCACACAATGGATGCACCCAGTGACACATATAGAGGAAAATATCACACAATGGATGCGCCGAGTGACACATATAGAGGAAAATATCACACAATGGATGCGCCCAGTGACACATATAGAGGAAAATATCACACAATGGATGCGCCCAGTGACACATATAGAGGAAAATATCCCATAATGGATGCACCCAGTGACACATATAGTGGAAAAAATCACACAATGGATGTACCCAGTGACACACATATAGGGAAATATCACACAATGGATGCACCCAGTGACACATATAGTGGAAAAAATCACACAATGGATGTACCCAGTGACACACATATAGGGAAATATCACACAATGGATGCACCCAGTGACACATATAGAGGAAAAAAAATATCACTCAATGGATGCACCCAGTGACACATATAGAGGAAAATATCACACAATGGATGCACCCAGTGACACATATAGAGGAAAATATCACACAATGGATGCACCCAGTGACACATATAGAGGAAAATATTTTCTTAATTAAACAAACAAGAGAAAAACAAACACATGTAAGATATCAGCAACATCACATAAACACAATAAGGATATTGCATTTTTTGGTGGTACTGGCCCTTTAATGGAAACATGGGAATATGGTCTCAAAGTGTAGAGGTAACATCACTGCTCTGCATGGAGAGAGCATGTAGAGACATGAGTTTGATCCCAGCGAGCACTTCTCCAGTAAGTGTCCTTGGCAAGACACCTAACGGTACAGACTCGCCACCCAGGACATACTTGAAAACAAGAGAAATCTCAATGTATCCTTCCTGGTAAAATCCTTTCTCAAAAAAAAAATAGTATTTAACCAGATGAGAAAGATTTCCATGAGGTTCATCAGGTTTTGCCGGTGTTTGTTCTGTATCGGTTCAATAACTTCCTTTCTTTGCCGTCTTCATTTTCCCATACGAGCTTTATTTAATTGCGTAAGTTCGGGTGAGACGAGGTCAAATCGCTCCCTTTCAAGATGTGACTTGTTGCCTCTGCTCACGGAGAGAGTCGTGGTGTCATGCGCACGGCTCCTCATGCCCTATGAACAAATGGAACGTTTCAGCTGATTAAGGTCCTGTGGAACATGTGACGATCATTTCCGAGTCGATACGGTCAGTGGTCTGGTGGCAAATGGAGAGGAGAACCGTTGGTGAAAGAGATGAGTAGACGTGAAGAATAAGATGCGGAAAAGATGACCAGAGATGGCCGGAGATGGCCGGAGATGACCGGCCGCTGCATAGCTCGAAGGCTGGCATGCATGGAGGGAAGCAAACTTGCATCAAGGAACTATTACAAGGAGATCACTTGGTATAAGTCCGGGTTAAGAATGCGGCACACGAGAGCACTATACGCGTCCATTGTAACGCGCATCCTGACGTCCGTCATAGAATTTTGGCGGATCATATAGGGAACGACACAAGACGCACGCGAGCACTTTTTCACGTACGTGATAATGGACGCTAATTTTTGATTGGCGTCAAAACGCTAGGACACACATAGAGACGTGTCTAGAGATGAGATGCTTTCTATAGGCCGCTGTTCAGGACATCAGACGTGCGCTCATTTGAGACTACAGAACGCAACGGCTTCCCCAGCTTCCATATCTCTCCAGTCCCTACATCTTCAACGACAAAGTTCATGCGCATTGTTCGGTGTTCACGAGTACAACCGCACAAAAGTATGTCCGTTACAACCGACGTGCTCACTGAGCCGAGTGGCCCCGGCTTAAGGCAGGTCAGTAGGTAAAGGAGCCGTAATGGCAATGGAGTATTGAGCCAAGAAAAACTGAGACACCTGTGAGCAACTACTTACAAACACATTAAAGAAAGAGGAAGAAAGCAAAGAACCTGCTTCCAGTAACCCCTTGCAGCCACCGGGACGGGTATTCTATGCCGCCCCAGGGCCTGAACGCCAAGGGACAGCATGGCACACCATCTGGCTCTCCGGCTACTCCCCCACCCGCCTCCCTTGCCAGCAGCCGCTCGTCACAATTGGCTACAGGTGGGCTTCTCGCGTTCAAGCAGTTCCGCCTGCAGCCAATTGCGGAAATCGGCTGCAGGGAAGGGAGGGGGCAGACCCTGGCAGTAAGGAGTTAATGGGATACCAGCTTCTTTACAGTACCATAGGGAGAAAAAGCTTGTTTACAGTAGCATGGGGGGGGAGGGGCGATAAACCAGTGGATTTCGTTTGTCTATCTATTCCTCATCCCCAAGTCTGTTCATCTATCAATCCCATATGTATCCATATCCATCTGTATCCATCTATCTATCTATCTATCTATCTATCTATCTATCTATCTATCCCATATCTATCTATCTATCTATCTATCTATCCCATATCTATCAATCCCATATCTATCTATCCCATATCTATCAATCCCATATCTATCTATCCCATATCTATCAATCCCATATCTATCTATCCATCTATATATCTATCTATCTATCTATCTATCTATCTATATCTATCAATCCCATATCTATCTATCAATCCCATATCTATCTATCTATCTATCTATCAATCCCATATCTATCTATATATCTATCTATCCCATATCTATCTATCTATCTATCCCATATCTATCTATCTATCTATCCCATATCTATCTATCTATCTATCCCATATCTATCCATATCTATCTATCTATCTATCTATCCATATCTATCTATCCATATCTATCAATCCCATATCTATCAATCCCATATCTATCTATCCCATATCTATCTATCTATCTATATCTATCAATCCCATATCTATCTATCAATCCCATATCTATCTATCCCATATCTATCTATCTATCCCATATCTATCTATCCCATATCTATCTATCCCATATCTATCTATCCCATATCTATCTATCCCATATCTATCTATCTATCTATCCCATATCTATCCATATCTATCTATCTATCGATCTATCTATCTATCCCATATCTATCTATCCATATCTATCTATCTATCTATCCCATATCTATCTATCTATCCCATATCTATCTATCTATCCCATGTCTATCTATCTATCTATCTATCTATCTATCCCATATCTATCTATCTATCTATCCCATATCTATCTATCTATCCCATATCTATCTATCCCATATCTATCTATCCCATATCTATCTATCTATCCCATATCTATCTATCCCATATCTATCTATCCCATATCTATCTATCCCATATCTATCTATCTATCCCATATCTATCCATATCTATCTATCCCATATCTATCTATCCCATATCTATCTATCCCATATCTATCCCATATCTATCCCATATCTATCTATCCCATATCTATCTATCCCATATCTATCTATCTATCCCATATCTATCTATCCCATATCTATCTATCCCATATCTATCTATCTATCCCATATCTATCTATCCCATATCTATCCCATATCTATCCCATATCTATCCCATATCTATCCATATCTATCTATCTATCCCATATCTATCTATCCCATATCTATCTATCCCATATCTATCTATCCCATATCTATCTATCTATCTATCTATCTATCTATCTATCTATCTATCTATCTATCTATCCCATATCTATCCATATCTCTATCTATCTATCTATCCCATATCTATCTATCTATCCCATATCTATCTATCTATCCCATATCTATCTATCTATCCCATATCTATCTATCTATCCCATATCTATCTATCTATCTATCCCATATCTATCTATCTATCTATCCCATATCTATCTATCTATCCCATATCTATCTATCTATCCCATATCTATCCCATATCTATCCCATATCTATCCATATCTATCTATCTATCTATCTATCCCATATCTATCCATATCTATCTATCCCATATCTATCTATCCCATATCTATCTATCTATCTATCTATCTATCTATCTATCCCATATCTATCTATCCCATATCTATCTATCTATCCATTATCTCTCTATCCCATATCTATCTATCTATCTATCTATCTATCCCATATCTATCTATCTATCCAATATCTCTCTATCCCATATCTATCTATCTATCTATCCAATATCTCTCTATCCCATATCTATCTATCTATCTATCTATCTATCCAATATCTCTCTATCCCATATCTATCTATATATCTATCTATCTATCTATCTATCCAATATCTCTCTATCCCATATCTATCTATCTATCTATCCAATATCTCTCTATCCCATATCTATCTATCCCATATCTATCCATATCTATCTATCTATCTATCTATCCCATATCTATCTATCCCATATCTATCCATATCTATCTGTCTATCTATCTATCTATCCCATATCTATCTATCCCATATCTATCTATCCCATATCTATCTATCTATCCCATATCTATCTATCCCATATCTATCTATCTATCCAATATCTCTCTATCCCATATCTATCTATCTATCTATCTATCTATCCAATATCTCTCTATCCCATATCTATCTATCCAATATCTCTCTATCCCATATCTATCTATCTATCCCATGTCTATCTATCCCATATCTATCTAATATATCTATCTATCTATCTATCTCTCTATCCCATATCTATCTATCTATCTATCCAATATCTCTCTATCCATATCTATCTATCTATCTATCTATCCAATATCTCTCTATCCCATAATCTATCTATCCCATATCTATCCATATCTATCTTATCTATCTATCTATCCCATATCTATCTATCTGTCTATCTATCTATCCATATCTATCTATCCCATATCTATCTATCTATCCAATATCTCTCTATCCCATATCTATCTATCTATCTATCCAATATCTCTCTATCCCATATCTATCTATCTATCCAATATCTCTCTATCCCATATCTATCTATCCCATATCTATCCCATATCTATCTATCCCATATCTATCTATCCCATATCTATCTATCTATCCCATATCTATCTATCTATCCCATATCTATCTATCTATCCCATATCTATCTATCTATCCATATCTATCTATCCAATATCTCTCTATCCATATCTATCTATCTATCCCATGTCTATCTCCCATGTCTATCTATCCCTATCTATCTATCCCATATCTATCTATCCCATATCTATCTATCCCATATCTATCTATCCCATATCTATCTATCCCATATCTATCTATCCCATATCTATCTATCCCATATCTATCCCATATCTATCTATCCATATCTATCTATCTATATCTATCTATCTATCTATCTATCCCATATCTATCTATCCCATATCTATCTATCCCATATCTATCTATCCCATATCTATCTATCATATCTATCTATCCCATATCTATCTATCTATCTATCCCATATCTATCTATCCCATATCTATCTATCCCATATCTATCTATCCCATATCTATCTATCCCATATCTATCTATCCCATATCTATCTATCCCATATCTATCCCATATCTATCCCATATCTATCCCATATCTATCCCATATCTATCTATCCCATATCTATCTATCCCATATCTATCTATCTATCCCATATCTATCTATCTATCCCATATCTATCTATCTATCCCATATCTATCTATCCCATATCTATCTATCCCATATCTATCTATCCCATATCTATCTATCCCATATCTATCTATCCCATATCTATCTATCCCATATCTATCTATCCCATATCTATCTATCCCATATCTATCTATCCCATATCTATCTATCCCATATCTATCTATCTATCCCATATCTATCTATCTATCTATCCCATGTCTATCTATCTATCCCATGTCTATCTATCTATCCCATGTCTATCTATCTATCCCATATCTATCTATCTATCCCATATCTATCTATCTATCCCATGTCTATCTATCTATCCCATATCTATCTATCTATCCCATATCTATCTATCTATCTATCTATCCCATATCTATCTATCTATCCCATATCTATCTATCCCATATCTATCCCATATCTATCCCATATCTATCCCATATCTATCCCATATCTATCTATCTATCTATCCCATATCTATCTATCCCATATCTATCTATCCCATATCTATCTATCCCATATCTATCTATCCCATATCTATCTATCCCATATCTATCTATCCATATCTATCCCATATCTATCTATCCCATATCTATCTATCTATCCCATATCTATCTATCTATCCCATATCTATCTATCTCAGTGGCGTAGCATGTGGAGGCTGGGGGGGCAGTGGCCCCGGGCACAGTTTTTTGGGGGCGCCAGGGGCGCCATAGTGGGCCCCCGCCGCCGGTTTCCCTGCCCTGTGCGGTCAGTGCACACAGGCAGCCAGCAGCACACTCTGGAAACGCCGCAATGGCGCCTGCACCGCCCCCTCACGTGACGTGTCACGTGAGGGGCGGCGCCAGTGCAACGTGCTTAGACTGGGCTGCAGGCGCCACCGCGGCATTTACAGCGTGCGCCGCTGGCTGCCCAAGAAGAGCACGATGACCATCAAAGGCTGGGAAACCAGCGGGGGCCCGCTATGAAGCCCCAAACCGGCCCCCGACCTACCGACCCACGGGCCCTCAGAGCCGGGGAGTGGAGGGGGAGGGAGAGGGGGCAAATATATTTATGTGTGAGCTACTGGGGCAAATATATTTATGTGTGAGCTACTGGGAGCAAATATATTCATGTGTGAGCTACTGGGGGGCAAATATATTCATGTGTGAGCTACTGGGGCAAATATTCATATGTGAGCTACTGGGGCAAATATTCATATGTGAGCTACTGGGGCAAATATTCATATGTGAGCTACTGGGGCAAATATTTATGTGTGAGCTACTGGGGGCAAATATATCCATGTGTGAGCTACTGGGGGCAAATATGTTCATGTGTGAGCTACTGGGGGAAAATATATTCATGTGTGAGCTACTGGTGGCAAATATATCCATGTGTGAGCTACTGGGGGCAAATATGTTCATGTGTGAGCTACTGGGGGAAAATATATTCATGTGTGAGCTACTGGGGGCAAATATATCCATGTGTGAGCTACTGGGGGCAAATATATTCATGTGTGAGCTACTGGGGGCAAATATATTCATGTGTGAGCTACTGGGGGCAAATATATCCATGTGTGAGCTACTGGGGGCAAATATATTCATGTGTGAGCTACTGGGGGCAAATATATTCATGTGTGAGCTACTGGGGCAAATATATTCATGTGTGAGCTATTGGGGCAAATATATTTATGTTTGAGGTACTGGGGGCATTGGGGCAAATATATTCATGTTTGAGCTGCTGGGGGCAATATATTTATCCATGTGTGAGCTGCACATTACTGTGGGTTTTATTGCTGTGGAGCACTGTGATATGCTCATACACTCTGCACATTACATTGTATCACAGATAAGGGGTTCAATGCCCTAATGGTGGAAGGGAATCGGGGCATGATAACGTGTCCACAGGTTGGGGGGGCGCACAATTCTTGGCCCGGGCGCTGACAACCCACGCTACGCCACTGATTGATCTATCTATCTATCTATCTATCTATCTATCCATCTATATCTGTATATCTCTATCTTTCTATCTATCTATTTTTCTCTAGTTATTTATCTAAATGGATCTGCCTCTTAATAACTTTCTTGGTTTACCAACACAGCCGTCCCCATCTTGTAGACTGAATAATATATCTAAAATAAGTTGCTTCTCAGAGCACTCAGTCAATCATTGAGGTTGTAGTGACTGATGTTAAGAAGGAATGGATCTTTCACGTGACACAGCAGGGCAGCAGAGCGTTCGGTGAATCAAATGATGATACGAGGTGAGGAGTCGCCTTCTGGTACCATTTATCACGAGGGGTTTCCAGGAGCCTTTACTGAACCAAAATGTATTATTTTTTTAAAGAAAAAAAAAAAATGAAATTAAAAATACTTTTGAAGGTGGCAACATAAATGATTTCTTTCTCCCTCATGAAATGACAGCCTGCGTTCAAACAATCACCGAATTCATCCAGTAATAATACAATGGATATAAAAAATATATCACATCTGTCAAAATTCAAAAAAGAAGAAACGAATAAAAGACACAAAGTGGCATATTTAAAAAAAAGGGAAAAATTAAAGTGAAGTGAGATTTAACCCTTTCACCCCCCAAATCAAGTTAACTCAACTTTGCATTGTAATACATTGGAAAGCAATCATTAGCATATCGTAATAAAACTGCACACCTTTTTAACGCAAGATTAGTCTGCCCCCCCCCCCCACCTGGGAAACAAAATTAACTGCCTTATCTCTCTCCTTTTCACTCTATCTTGCTGTAAACAAGCTGCAGATAGCAGCCCGTACCCTCACTGTAACAAAAAGCTCAACAAACTTTACTGCTGATTTCCAGCAGCCAAGGATTTGACAGAATACAGGAAGAGCTGTGGGCTCAGTCACTGCTGTACAGGGATAAGATTCAGGGAGTTATAATGAGTGTAAATCCCTGTACAGTACAGATACAAGGTGTTGCTGTAATTGCCATACACAGGCATAATGCAGCACATACAGATACAAGGTGTTGCTGTAATTGCCATACACAGGCATTATGCAGCACATACAGATACAAGGTGTTGCTGTAATTGCCATACACAGGCATTATGCATCACATACAGACACAAGGTGTTGCTGTAATTGCCATACACAGGCATTATGCAGCACATACAGACACAAGGTGTTGCTGTAATTGCCATACACAGGCATTATGCAGCACATACAGATACAAGGTGTTACTGTAATTGCCATACACAGGCATTATGCAGCACATACAGACACAAGGTGTTGCTGTAATTGCCATACACAGGCATTATGCAGCACATACAGATACAAGGTGTTGCTGTAATTGCCATACACAGGCATTATGCAGCACATACAGATACAAGGTGTTGCTGTAATTGCCATACACAGGCATTATGCGGAATATACGGATACAAGGTGTTGCTGTAATTGCCATACACAGGCATTATGCAGCACATACAGATACAAGGTGTTGCTGTAATTGCCATACACAGGCATTATGCGGAATATACGGATACAAGGTGTTGCTGTAATTGCCATACACAGGCATTATGCAGCACATACAGATACAAGGTGTTGCTGTAATTGCCATACACAGGCATTATGCGGAATATACGGATACAAGGTGTTGCTGTAATTGCCATACACAGTAGACATGTGCATTCGTTTTAGTACTAAAACGATTTAGTCCGAATTTTGGGATAATTTAGTTTTAGTATGACTCAAGAGATACGAAACTGCTCAGTACAAAAAACGAAAGAAACTAAAATAAAATGCACTACATTTTAGTTTGTCCTTTCTGTAATATTACATGGATTGAAGGAGACCAGCAATGAAGAGCGCAACATCGCAAAGCTACAGAAAAGGTTTGTATGCGTAATGCTTCCCGACCCCTACCCGAAAATTTGACAGTGATAGAGCTCCAGAATACTCACTTGCAGCACAGACAGCCAGCACAGGAGAGGAAACCTTTACTTAACCCTTGCATGTCTATGAGGCAGACAAGATGATAAAAGCAGCTGGAGAAGGAAAACATTCAAATAAATCACACTGAAAGCTAATGACAGAGGGGGGCTGGATAGTAAAACCCCCTTTATAACAAGCAGCACTGGGAGAAGAGAGGGACTTTATAAAATGTGTGTTATCTCCCCTCCCGCTCTGCATAATAGGGGCTTAGGTCTGATACATTTTGTATTATCCAGGAGCACTATCCCCCTTTCCTCATCTATAATACACGTTTTATATAAAGTCCCTCTCCTCTCACAGTGCTGCTTGTTATAAAGTTTTTTTTTCGTCTGATACATTTAGTATCCAACTCACAGTTACTCTGTTATTATGAGCTGTCAATGTGATTTCTTTGAACGTTTCCCTGTATTTAAAGTGCTTAATTTTATTGTAAAAATAAATTTGCACCAGACATCTCTTCTCTGAGCTTTCAGACCAATTTATATTTGCCCTCTCCCCTGCTTTTATATTCCTGTCTCTCTTCCCCCACAGAGATGCAAAGATTAAGTAAAAGTTCCCTCTCCTGTGCTGGATAAGCATTACATTCCGAAGTTGTGCACCCTCCACATGCCAATGCTGTAGGTCCTACTGAGTAGGATGTTCTATACAGAGAGGGGCATGAATTAACGCAGGAGGATGTTCTATACATTATACAGAGAGCGGTATTAATGCAGGAGGATGTTATATACATTATACAGAGAAATGTATAAATTGAGGAGGATTGTTCTATACATAGAGGGACATTAATTCAGGAGGATGTTCTATACATTATACAGAGGGGGTATTAATTAATGAAGGAGGATGTTGTATACATTATACAGAGAGGGGTATTAATGCAGGAGGATGTTATCTACATTATACAGAGAGGGGTATTAATTAATACAGGAGGATGTTCTATACATTATACAGAGAGGAGCTTTTTTTAGCCCTTTAAATCCAGTGGCTGTGAGCGCTGAGATCGGCTGCTTGTTATATTATCTCTCAGTACAATGTATCAGGCTCAGCTTTACAGTAACTGACTGTAACAGCGCTCAGTTTCAGTAAAACAAGGAAATAATATTGTTATATCCTCTTATATAAAAATATTATTTGCTAGTTTTACTGAAACTCTGAGCACTGTGATGAGCAGCAGTAAGTTACTGTAACAGCTTTGCCTGACACATTGTGCTGAGAGTGAGAGATAATGTAACAAGCAGCGATCTCAGCCCTCTGAGGAGCCACTACAATAGTAATTGTATCCACTGATTTTCGGATGAATGAAATTAGTTTTCATACCAAAGAACTGAAAACGAATTTCTTTAGCAACTAAATAAATTGCTTTTTAGCACTAATCCATTAGTTCAAAACAAAATTTTGTGCTGTGCACATGTCTATTATGCAGCACATACAGATACAAGGTGTTGATGTCAGGGCAGGCGCTGCCGCTAGGCCAGCTAGGTGGGCGCCTAGAGCGCAGTGCCCGCCTAGGGCGCAGCCGGCCCAACCAGTTAAAAAAAAAATTGCCCGCGGAGAAGCCAGGGGCGGCCGCGTGCTGCAGCCAGCCCCAATGCGTGCTGGCGTCGCCGCCGGCATCAAGGAGACAGAGGCGTGGACTTGATGCTTCCAGCTTCCTGCATTAAGTCCACGCCTCCGTGTCCTTGACGCCAGTGGCGACGCCAGCACGCATTGGGACTGGCTACGACTACGAGGAGGCGGTGGAAGACGGTACTGGAGTGGCAAACATCCATGTGTGAGCCTGGGGGCACATATATCCATGTGTGAGCCTGGGGGCACATATATCCATGTGTGAGCCTGGGGGCAGATACCCATGTGTGAGCCTAGGGGCAGATACCCATGTGTGAGCCTGGGGGCAGATACCCATGTGTGAGCCTTGGGGGCAAATATCCATGTGTGAGCCTGGGGGCAAATACCCATGTGTGAGCCTGGGGGCAAATACCCATGTGTGAGCCTGGGGGCAAATACCCATGTGTGAGCCTGGGGCAGATATCCATGTGTAAGCCTGGGAGGGCAGATATCCATGTGTGAGCCTGGGGGCACATATATCCATGTGTGAGCCTGGGGGCACATATATCCAAGTGTGAGCTTGGGGGCAGATACCCATGTGTGAGCCTGGGGGCAAATACCCATGTGTGAGCCTGGGGGCAAATACCCATGTGTGAGCTTGGGGGCAAATACCCATGTGTGAGCCTGGGGCAGATATCCATGTGTTAGCTGGGGCAGATATCCATGTGTTAGCTGGGGCAATATATCCATGCCAAGTGTGAGCTGGGGCAATATATCCATGCCATGTGTGAGCTGGGGCAATATCTCCATGTGTGAGAGCTGGCGGCAAATATACCCATCTGAGCTTTCTTTTTTTGGGGGGGGCGCAAGTAGCTGGTCTTGCCTAGGGCGCAAAATAGTCTAGCACTGGCCCTGGTTGCTGTAATTGCCATACACAGGCATTATGCAGCACATACAGATACAAGGTGTTGCTGTAATTTCCATACACAGGCCTTGTGCAGCACATACAGATACAAGGTGTTGCTGTAATTACCATACACAGGCATTATGCAGCACATACAGATACAAGGTGTTACTATAATTGCCATACACAGGCATTATGCAGCACATACAGATACAAGGTGTTGCTGTAATTGCCATACACAGGCCTTATGCAGCACATACAGATACAAGGTGTTACTATAATTGCCATACACAGGCATTATGCAGCACATACAGATACAAGGTGTTGCTGTAATTGTCATACACAGGCATTATGCAGCACATACAGATACAAGGTGTTGCTGTAATTGCCATACACAGGCATTATGCAGCACATACAGATACAAGGTGTTACTATAATTGCCATACACAGGCATTATGCAGCACATACAGATACAAGGTGTTGCTGTAATTGCCATACACAGGCCTTATGCAGCACATACAGATACAAGGTGTTGCTGTAATTGTCATACACAGGCATTATGCAGCACATACAGATACAAGGTATTGCTGTAATTGCCATACACAGGCATTATGCAGCACATACAGATACAAGGTGTTGCTGTAATTGCCATACACAGGCATTATGCAGCACATACAGATACAAGGTGTTGCTGTAATTGTCATACACAGGCATTATGCAGCACACACAGATATTGCATTTCTAATAATCTCATTATGTTCACTACAAACCCCCATAAGCAGGAGATCTCGCCATTTTATGATCTGTCTGCAGCACATTTACTGCTTCTGACATAAGAGCCATTTCTGCCTGTTTGCTGATAATGCAGACTCCGTGTGACATTGTGTGAGATATGGAACACCATCTAGAGTTTAGAACCTTTCACCCCAGGAATATTTCTGTAAAAGATAAACAAATATATGAAAAATTAACAAATGAGCAAACTTATAATATTTCATTTTTTTCAAGAACAACAATCTCTGTGCAGATTTTCTGTTTTACCCGATATTCCACTGTTAACTTTGCATCTCATGTTTCAAATTAATGTTATGATAATATTTTACAACAAAAAGTGCTTGGCAGTGAAGGGGTTAAAGCTTCATTTGTTAAAAGAAGAAACTTGCTAAGAAATACTTAAGGTTCGGTTTCATTATCTATGTCTTTAAATGCCATTGGACTATAAATTGCATATATTTTTTTTATTAATAAAAACAATTGTAGCGCTCACTCCTGGAGGAGCCGCTGAATTTAACCTCGGGTCAGTCTCCCCGCACTAGGGAATAAATATACACCAGCACTGTTGTGGATTTTATAAGTTATATAGTTTACTGGTCTCAAATAAACTGGCATATATAAAGCAGCACGGTATACATATATATTTACAGGAATTCGTAATGCGAGAACCGCGCAGCGGAAAAGAAAAAGGAATTTTAACCCCTTCGTTGCCGGAGTGTGAGTCCCGTACAGGTTGTGTCCCAAGAAGGTGTGCGTGTATGCGTGTGTTGGTACCCGGGTACTAGATTCAACTGGCCAGTGAATGAATTCAATGTGTCTTCGACTAGTCACGTTGGGGCCCTGTAGATTTAGACAAAACTGCAGCGTGCTTTATTACTGTACTGTGGCCTAGAAGGCCTCTCACCCATCCGCCAGATACTCTGCACCCTGCTCGGCCCAGGACGTCTCTCCGCTCGATTTGGCTGGGACTCTGTGCCACCGGATCCGCTTGTCTTGCTTGTCCATCTCTGCCACAAGATTCTCAGTTCACCGCCTGCACTCCCATTAGATCATCGCGGTCTCCTAACTCGGGGTCCAATCTGCAGCTCTGTATCTGTATAAACCTCTCAGCGGTGGATTACTAGGTCTCTGGCAAGTCACTGCAACCGATCTCCAGTGTCCGCAAGGCAGCACCTGCGCTCTGGCCTGGTCACAATCGCTCCTTGTCTCACGTGCGTCTTGCTCTGTTCACCCCTTGGCGCGCACTGGCTCTCCTCTGCACGAGGTTGAGGATGTCTCTCCGTTCTCCCCACCCACTTCCTGTCTGTGCCCCAAAGCATGCTGGAAAACGTAGTCCCAAAGTGTCCAGTATGGTTTACATTGTGCTCGTCTCCCCCTGGTGGCCAGAAACGAGTAATTACAGCAGAATTAAACCAGCGCTACACTCTCCCCCTCCTAGAACTCTTGGGTCTCTCCAAGGAGGTGTAACAGTTACATTACATTTCAACATTACATTAGTCAATATACATAGGCTCAGCAGCAAACATACAATGGGTTAGGTATACGTCCTCAAGTTTACTCATACTTCTGGCTACCTCAGCTAACATAGCAGACACTTTGGGCAACCTTCGCACTGTGGTAACAGCCTCTTCAGTGCTATGTCCTGGGGAGTCGTAGGTGAGTCTTTGAGGGGGTCGGAGAGAACGTTTTGGTTCTGGCTCAATCAGTTCCAGGTTGCGGATGTCTCTCCGTTCTCCCCACCCACTTCCTGTCTCTTCCTGTCTGTGCCCCAAAGCATGCTGGAAAACGTAGTCCCAAAGTGTCCAGTATGGTTTACATTGCGCTCGTCTCCCCCTGGTGGACAGAAACGAGTAATTACAGCAACAGAATTAAACCAGCGCTACACAATAATTGAAGGAAAATCAATATGACTGAGTATAAGGGAGATGACAAGTGCATGGAAGACGTGCTAAAGGTGTAAAAAATCAGGTTGAAAACATAATATACATTCAGGGTTATTCAAAGAGATCCGAATTGCTGGTGAAAGGTAACTGAACAGTGAAATTCAGCATACGGTTACCTTTCCTGGCCATTCGGCTATTCAGAGAGCAGGCAGTTCGCCAAATCCTGGCGAATTGCCTGCACATACGGTGCCTGTTCGAGGGCAGTGAAATCCCCATAGAGAAGCACTGCTTCGTCTATTCAGAGAACAAAAACCAGCAGTGAAAAGTTGCCGAAATGCCCTGCCATTCGGTGGTTTAATTCGGCAGGTTTATTCAGGCGACTCCCATAGGCTTCAATGTTAAAAATGTTCCCGTTTTAATGCAATATCTAATAAACCGTTTTCACTTTACGTTTGACTTTTCAAACATTCAAGCAAACTGGTTTTTTTTAAACTCTATTCATCTGCGGTGTCGGCTTTTTCCGGCGGCTGCTCTGCGCTCTGATCGGCGGCTGCTCGGGTTTCTACGGCGTATTCGGCGGGGTTAATCCAGCTGTTTTGCGGGGTTTAGTGAGTGTTCGTCGGGTTTGTGGCGGGTTTTCCTTGCACTTCGGGGACCCTGTGGTGCTTGCTGAATACACCGCAGGGTCGCCAAAATAGGATCGCCAAATCGCGGCGAATTGAAGCGAACGAAAAGTCACCGAACGTATGGTGACTTTTCGATTCTCTTTGAATAACCTTTATTAAATATTGTAGATCACAGACAGAATCCTGGCTGAGGACCTGTTGTCCAGCGGAGGTCAGAAAATTTGAACAGGAACAGGAGCTGCATAGACGGGTCGTAATTAGGGATGAGCTGTTCGGTTCGATCTGTTCGGAGTTCGCATCAAACATCGGCCGTTCGAAAGTTCGCAAACTTTTTGGGACGTTCGCCAAAAGTTCTAAAAAAATTTTTTTGAAAAAAGTGTAAAGAATGCTTAACCCTTTCGCTGCTGAGGCTTTTCACACCTCTGTGCTGAGGTCATTTTTACCGGTTTTGCTCATCATGTTTAAACGTGTTTTGAAGGCTTATTTTAGTATATGACCCAGACATATTATATATCGTTCTTTCCGTCAGACTCGGTAGATTCATAATATGTCATTATTATATGTATACGTCATGACCTGTCTGTATATTATAACGAAAAATGCAATAAAATATGTATTTTCAATAATTTACAATGTGTAAAGTGTTTTTTTTTCACATTTTAACATGCGAGCAATTGCGGTTATATTTTGTATGGGGTGCGCTTGTTAAAAAAATTAGAGATGGGGTCTCGTTACATTTTTTTTGGGGGAAAATTACACGATTTTTAACAAACGCACCGCATACAAAAATCGTTAGTGCAGCATCATTGTTCACATTATAATTGAAATGGGAACAATATTGCTGCATTAACGAACCAAAAAAAAATGTTTATTTTTTTTTTATAATTTTTTTTTAAATATATTTTTATTTTTAATTTTTAAATTTTTTTTAAAAAAAAAACTTTTTTCACAGTAGTGTTTGGTATCGTTGGAACGGCCATGCTCTGGCCGATCCAACCATACCAAACTTTAACCCCTAGCTGCGGGAGATCGGGAGATAGGGAGTTCCAATGAACTCCCTATCTCCACCGTTGGTGGCAGTTAGGGGTTAACTCTAGGACTGGCGTCATCGTGCTATGCACGATGACGCCAGTCCTCAGGGGGAGTTCCCGGAGGCTTGGCCGACATCCAAGATGTCGGCCAGCTCCGGGAAAGGATCACGAACCGGCGCTTTTCAGCGCCGATTCGCGATCCAGCTCCCCAGGGGTTAATGCCAGGTACCATTTGGAAGGGCAGGCTGTGCCCTTCCAAATGGTGCCTGGGTTAACCCCCGCAATGCCGCCGATCGGGAGGCGCCTCCTCCGCACATGCGGGGGGGCGCCTGAATTAGGTGTCATCGTGCTGTCGCGATGACACCTAATTTCATCGGCGGCGGTTCTGGATGCTGGGCTGACATCGAGGATGTCAGCCCGCACCGGGGGGGCCAGCGATCGGCCGGAACCCGGCCGAGCGCTGGCCCCAAAGGGAGGACGCGCTCAGCGCGTCCTCCGCACAGCAAGAGCCATGTGGAGGACGCGCTGAGCGCGTCCTCCGCATGGAAGTGGTTAAAAAAATAGTCCAAAATTCTAGTAATAAAGAGACTCTTTACTGCAGAATATTATAAGCAACGGTTTATTAGATATTGAATTAAAACGGGAATATTTTTAACATTGAAGCCTATGGGATAAAACATTCTTGTTACTAAAACATCAGGCAGACACGGCCCTCTAATCAGGCACTGTAGAGGGCAGCCTGCAGGGGCCTCCCAAGGATCCCCTTAAGGAGCATGTGGCCGCCGGATGACAGAGCTGCGACTGTGCGGGCTAGCCGCCCGGTGCATGTGGCAGAGACAGGCAGCGCAGGGAGGGAGCCACTGCACCTGCGGCCACGGCAGACCCCCCCCCACAACCAGGATCCAGGGAGCCCCCACTGACCACCAGGCTAAGGTAAGGCGACACATTTCTAAAAAAAATAAAATCCGAGGACATTTTTAAATGTCCCCGGGAACATAAAATAAAACTTTTTTTTTCTTTCTCTACCTGGCTGAATGTATTTAATTATATATATTAGATACATTCAGCCAGGTAGAGGGGGTGGCATGTGGGCTGCGCGGGGTCTCAGGCAGTGGTTTGGTTTTTTTGCTCGTATATTTTTAGCAAATTTATAGGGGAAGGTAAGGGCAGGTATTTATTTATTTATTTATTTATTTATAAAGGATTTTACCAGGAAGGATACATTGAGATTTCTCTTGTTTTCAAGTATGTCCTGGGTTCGAGAACATTGAGTGGTTACAGAAATACAAAATAGTAAAATGCAAGATATTAACACAAGACCAAATATACAGATTAACAGGAAAATAAATATGGAGGAAATAAAGTCATTATGTTACATGTTTACAGGTGAATTTCGTATTGAGGTATGTTAATAGGGAAGTCTTAAGGGACTTTGGACTGGGGGAAGATTTGATGGTGTCTGGGAGGTTATTCCATATTTGCGGTGCTCTGTAGGAAAATGAGGATCGAGCCATTTTCTTTTTGTATTGCGGTATTGCAAGTAAGGTGCTGGTCCTGGATCTGAGGTTATAAGATGAGGGAACTGCCGGGGGAAGCAGCATATTCAGGTAGGGTGGTAGCTTCCCAGAAAAGCTCTTAAACACCAGGTTGCTAAGGTGAAGGGTGCGTCATGATTACATATATATATATATATATCCAGACTTGTATTACACACACATTTTGGCAACTAATTGCCCCCCCCCCCATTTGGCTGATCCCTCCAGAAGAAATGTTGAACCCGATAGAGCAGAGAATAATATATATATTCTCTGCTCTGTCAGGTTCAACATTTCTTCTGGAGGCATCAGCCAAATGGGGGGGGGGGGCGCATTTAGTTGAGATTGTCCACATGCCACCCCCCCCAGGAGCGTATGTGTATATATGGTCTGAGGTCTGTGGGTGGGTGTATATATATATCTGTGTGTTGATATATACGTATATGTCTGTGTGTGGTAGCAATGCATCCCAACTCTATACACAGTGCTCCGT
The DNA here is from genome assembly GCA_009667805.1 of Leptobrachium leishanense. Classification (NCBI taxonomy): domain Eukaryota; kingdom Metazoa; phylum Chordata; class Amphibia; order Anura; family Megophryidae; genus Leptobrachium; species Leptobrachium leishanense. The sequence continues at coordinate 41,023,726 of CM019067.1, read as the reverse complement.
GTCCCTATAATATATATGATCAGGGGTTACCTTTTTTATATTTTTATACTATTCCTATTAAATTAAAAGTAATTTTTGATGTATTTTATTGAGTAGAAACTTTTTTTGCCTATATAACATGTAAAAGAATTACAACACAGCGCTTAAAGACCTAAGTCCAGAAGAAAGTAGGATAGACACGCTGTATGTCCATAAACACAATAATTCTTGTCTTCAAATGATAGGCTTCTTAATGATGCAGGCAATGGAATATGTGCTCCAGGAGAAAGCAGAGAGAACGACCAAAATTGCGCAGTAACCAACACCAGATGGAGTTAAATTATATTCGTATTCAACTCACATTCTGGGGAGCCTACAGCCGGCTCTCAGGATTATAGCGAGCGGGGACTTATATCAGGTGCCCATATACCCTTTGATCTGTTCCTCCAGTGTCGTCAAAACATAGTGCTGCAGTAAATTGACAAGACCAAAACAAGCACCTTTTGGTGCAGTAAATCACAAAAGACTTGGCAGTTTAAGGAGAAGCCAAATTTAAACTCACAAACAATGAGCTTCTATTGGCTCCGTCACAATATGCGTAGGGAATCATGCAGGAGTTCCCCAAACCTTCTTTTTCAGGAAAAGGCAGACAGCAATCAAATTCGAATTAAAAACATTTATTTGTTAAAAATGGACAGATTATATCTACCAGGACGCGTTTCGCCATCAATGGCTTCCTCAGCTGGAGATTACAATACTGTTCTTGCTGCTGCCTTTTCATACAATGAATTTCATAAAAGTAATTGAGCAATTAAACCCTTAAGATCAAATTAAAACATAATTACCCTCAGGTGTGCAGAGTGTGGCACCTGCCATTCTACATATATCGTTCTGCGTTTCACCCTGGAACGCGGAATTAAGTAATCCCCTCACTTATTGATAGTATGTGTATTGCGTTCGCCATTTTGCGCATGCACACTCACCCCGCGTTCCGCCTTGGAACGCGGAACTCTTGCCTATCAGACAAACAACAGCAGTGTGGAGGGGGGCGGCACTGGCAACCACCGCAAGGCGTCAGCAAGGGGCACAATCAACCACAACACCCATCACTCATCCAAAAATGCCCCATCCTCACAAAGCATGGACACGACGCCAGGCCACACCCAACACAGGGGAGGACAAGCCCATGTCGCACACAGAGACCATCACCTTCCACTACAAGCAGACAAAATGTTAAATTCAATTGCACTGTGCTGCATGGCCGATCGACCAACGTAAATAAAGTGTTTACACCACCCACAATGGTAGACGGTGGCCACATCTCCCGACACAAATAGGAGCAATCAAACACCAGCCACCAGGTTACCAAATAAACAACCCAAATGACAAGTGCCCTATACATAATTATCGACGAATGCGTCCACCATTAAAATTCAATATAAGAAAAATATATCTAACCAATGCAAGGAATGTATATATACACATCATAAATAAGCAAAGTGACCGCTATTCTTCCCAACTTGTCACCATATATTGATAAAGTTCTTATAGTGTTTCATTGCAAATAAAGTGCTATTGGAATATATGGCTACATATATTAACCCTTTCGCTGCGGAGCAGGTAGCGTTCCTTGCGGAGGACGTGCTGAGCGCGTCCTCCCTTTGGGGCCAGCGATCGGCCGCAACCCGGGTTGACGTCCTCGCAGGGCCGGATTAAGAGCATCATGGGCCTGGTGCTGAAGATTTCGGTGGGCCTTTTTATAAATACTGAGGCACACACACATTCCATTATATACAGAGCACACATACACACACATTCAGCTATATACAGAGCACACATACACACACATTCAGCTATATACACACACAGCTATATACACAGACACACAGCTATATACACACACACTCAGCTACACACACACACACCGCTATATACACACACTCTCACCTATATGCACACACAGCTATACACAAACACACACTCCGCTACACACACACACACTCATCTACACACACACACTCAGCTATATACACACAAACAGACACACAGCTATATACACACACACTCAGCTATATACACACACACGGCTATATACACAAACACAAACTCAGCTATACACACACAGCTATATACACACACACTCTCAGCTATATACACACACAGCTATACACACACATGGCAATATACACACACACACGGCAATATACACAAACACACACTCCGCTACAACACACAGCTATATACACACACACACACTCAGCTATATACACAAACACAAGCACAGCTATATATACACGCACAGCTATATACACACACACAGTTATATACACACACACTCTCAGCTATATACACACACACTCTCTCAGCTATATACACACACACAGCTACACACACACACTCAGCTACACACACACACACTCAGCTACACACACACACACCGCTATATACACACACTCTCACCTATATGCACACACAGCTATACACAAACACACACTCCGCTACACACACACACACTCATCTACACACACACACTCAGCTATATACACACAAACAGACACACAGCTATATACACACACACTCAGCTATATACACACACACGGCTATATACACAAACACAAACTCAGCTATACACACACAGCTATATACACACACACTCTCAGCTATATACACACACAGCTATACACACACATGGCAATATACACACACACACGGCAATATACACAAACACACACTCCGCTACACACACAGCTATATACACACACACACACTCAGCTATATACACAAACACAAGCACAGCTATATATACACGCACAGCTATATACACACACACAGTTATATACACACACACTCTCAGCTATATACACACACACTCTCTCAGCTATATACACACACACAGCTACACACACACACTCAGCTACACACACACACACACTCAGCCATACACACACACACACTCAGCTATATACACACACACACTCAGCTATATACACACACACACAGCTATATACACACACACACACAGCTATATACACACACACACACTCAGCTATATACACACACACACTCAGCTATATACACACACACACTCAGCTATATACACACACACACAGCTATATGCACACACACACTCAGCTATATGCACACACACACTCAGCTATATACACACACACACTCAGCTATATACACACACACACTCAGCTATATACACTCACACACTCAGCTACATACATGGCACACACTTGCACATATATACACCAGAGTGACATATGTATAATATTAATACACACCACACATATACACCAGAGTGACACATGTATACACCCCACACACACACAAAATTATTACTATATCAGAGCAGCAGCAGAAGTGGTAAAATTCAAGTAAAGCAGTGTTTACACCTAATCAGGCTGCTTTGCAGCTTAAGTTGAAGCTGCTATCTCTAAGCAACCTGGATGCCTGTTAGGTAGGGCCCCCCCCCTCCCATGTCATCCTGGAACTAGTGGGCCAGTAATTAAATAAGAGGGAGGAAATATTTACAAATCAGTGTGTCCTTCTCTTATCTCCCGAGCCGGATCTTCATCACCTTCACGCTGTGCAGGGAAAGGGGCAGCACGTGGCTTCAAAGAACAGCTCCGCCCCTCAGCCTCTGCCCAAAGGAAATGCTGCGTTTCTATTATCTAAGCGCCGGGTTCTGCTGCAGGGCTGATCAAAGGCCTGGGCTGGGTGCACTCGGCACTCACCATCAGCTGGCCGGCTGTGGGCCTATTTTTAGAAGGGGGCCTGGAGCGACCGCTCCATCCGCCCCTATGTTAATCCGGCCATGCATCCTCGATGTCAGGCCAGCACCCGGAACCGCCGCCGGCACAATTAGATGTCATTGCGGCGGCGCAAAATGACATCTAATTCAGGCGCCCCCCCCCCGCATGTGCAGAGGAGGCGCCTGAAAGGGAGGCGGGGAGGTCCTTCGGACCTCTCTCCCTCCCAATCGCCGGCGTGCAGGGGGTTATACCAGGCACCGTTTGGAAGGGCACAGCCTACCCTTCCTAATGGTACCTGGAATTAACCCCATGGGGCGGATCACGAATCGGCGCTGAAAAGCGCTGGTTCGTGATCCTTTCCCGGAGCTGGCCGACATCCAAGCTTCCGGGAATGCCGCCTGAGGACTGGCGTCATCGTGCATAGCACGATGACGCCAGTCCTGGAGTTAACCCCTAACTGCCACCAATGGTGGAGATAGGGGGTTCCAATGAACCCCCTATCTCCCGATCCATGGCAGTTAGGGGTTAAAGTTTGATATTGTTGGATCGGCCAGAGCATGACCGTTCCAACGATACCAAACATGAGTATGAAAAAAGTTTTTAAAAAAAATATATATATATATTTAAAAAAAATATATAAAAAAAAATAAGTTTTTTTTTCTTTTTTTTGGTTCGTTAATGCAGCAATATTGTTCCCATTTCAATTATAATGTGAAAAATTATGCTGCACTAACGATTTTTGTATGCGGTGCGTTTGTTAAAAATCACGTAATTTCCGGCAAAAAAAAATGTAACAAGACCCCATTTCTAATTTTTTTAACAAGCGCACCCCGTACAAAATATAACCGCAATTGCTCGCATGTTAAAATGTGAAAAAAAACACTTTACACGTTGTAAATTATTGAAAATTCATATTCTATTGCATTTTTTGTTATAATATACAGACAGGACATGACGTATACATATAATAATGACATATTATGAATCTGCCGAGTCTGACGGAAAGAACGATAAATCATATGTCTGGGTCATATACTAAAATAAGCCTTCAAAACACGTTTAAACATGATGAGCAAAACCGGTAAAAATGACCTCAGCACAGAGGTGGGAAATGCCTCAGCAGCGAAAGGGTTAAAGTGCTTTATAAATATCGTTAAAAAGTTGAATTCAAGTGCTCTAAATTACAAAGTATCATATTTAGTAGAACGTATGGTCTATATTCGATAAAGTACACCTAATTTACTAAATAGATAATTTAGGTGGCACGTGTCCCATACATAATTATCGGCGAATGCGCCCACCATTTAAAATTCAATATAAGAAGAAAGTACCTAATCAATGCAAGGAATGTATATACACATCATAAATAAGTAAAGTGACCGCTACTCTTCCCAACTTGTCACCATATATTAATAAAGTTCTTATAGTGCTTCAATGCATATTGCAAATAAAGTGCTATCAAATATGTTACTATATTTATTAATGTGCTATACAGTCTAATATCGTTAAAAAGTTGAATTTAAGTGCTCTAAATTGCAAAGTGTTCTTATTTTTATTAGAACAATATGTTCTATATTCGATAGAAATACATCTATTTAAATGTTTGTGCACAACTAAAGTGCCAGTGCATTCATAATAGAATAAGTGGTACTACCTCATACTCCCTACTACCTAATATATGAAACTAACAATTATTCGCAATTCCCTGGAATAAGAACAATAAATTATGTGCAAGACTTATATGAGTGATGATAGTATATACTATATCTCAAAAAATGGAGCATATACAAAAGATCGAGGATAACATTATAAAAATTGAATAAATGGATCTAGATCTAAAGAAAATAGACCAATTCAATGTCACTATTTAAGCCCCCCGGCGCCAGGGTCCCCAAATCAAAGATAAGTCTCATCTCCTCTCTCCCAAGTGCCGTAGTTTCACTCACACCCTTATTAGCGCATCTCGCTTTTTTTACAGCGAAAAATTCGAGGCCTCTTGGACATCCATTGTGGGCTAATTTAAAATGCTGGGATATGGAGAAACTGATCCCCTGCATACTTTTGCTGGTAAGACTCTATCACCCAGTATCCACAGACACCCACATCTCAACTGATCCCCTGCATACTTTTGCTGGTAGGACCCCCATCACCCAGTATTTGCAGGCACCCACATTGTAACGTTACCTTGGTCTCTTTTTTTTAAATTTATTTTTGTCTCTTTTCTCCACCATTTGCTTTGCTAATTAGCATGTGAATCTCCTGCCCTATTGACACAGCCCATCCAGCTTCAGGTGTTTACCTTTTAACTGCCTGAATGCAATCAGTCTGCCCTATATAACAGCTAAGACTGGCTCCATTTGGGCCTTGGCTCTTGTGACATCCCCAAGTGGCATCCTAAGTGGACGTTTAGAGTTGATTTCCTGGAGGTGCGGGACTGGAGGAAGGAACTGCAAGGCCCACTTTTTACTCTGGTAAACACACGTCTATATCATGCTTTCTCTCACGCTTCTACTCTTTACTTCTACCTTTCTCCTTAAATGGAACTCCTGCCCCTCTACCACCGACCCCTACACTATCTGCATCTCTCCCTCCCTCCTCTCGTCCCAGATGATGGCCTCGCATGAGCTCCTTTGTTTCCTCAGAACATGGTCTCCCTCTAACTCTCGTGCTGCCAATCACTCCCACAAATCCCATTCCCACCTTCTCTTTCTCACCCTCCTGCTGTTACTCTATGCTGGTGACATATCCCCTAACCCTGGCCCCACAACACATCCAATACTTCCCTCTCATCCTATCTCCATCGCACATAAATCACCTCCCTGCAAGCCCAGCAACCTCATTCCCATAATCCCTCAGCGCCTGTCCTCTTTCTCCTGCGCCCTCTGGAACGCTCGCTCTGTGTGCAACAAACTCACAGCAATCCATGACCTCTTCCTTTCAAACTCCTTCAACCTCCTAGCTTTAACTGAAACCTGGCTAACTCCCTCTGACACAGCCTCCGTTGCTGCTCTCTCACATGGCGGTCTACACTTGAGCCATACCCCCAGACCGGGTGAGAGAAATGGTGGCGGGTCGGAATCCTGCTCTCTCCCACCTGCACCTACCAGCATCTCCCTCCACCCCCATCCCTCTCCTTCTCCTCCTTCGAGACACACTGCATCCGCCTGTTCTCTCCTCTGGCCCTCAGGGTGGCAGTCATCTACCGCCCACCGGGACCAACCTCCCAGTTCTTTGACCACTTTGCTACCTGGCTTTCTCACTTCCTGTCTTCTAATCTTCCATGCCTAATTCTCGGGGACTTCAACATTCCCATTGATGATCCTTCCGCCCCTGCTGCCTCCAAACTTCTTTCACTCACGTCCTCCCTTGGACTCACACAATCCTCCCTCCTCCCTACCCACCGCGATGGTCACGCTATTGACCTTGTCTTTTCCAACCTCTGCTCCATTTCTGAGTTCAACTGTCGCCCTTTCCCATCTCTGACCACCCCCTTCTCTCTTTCAACCTATCTGGACTTCCTAAACACCCTGCTCCCCCACCCCGCACACACACTCGCAGAAATCTACATGCTGTGGATCCCCATCAATTCTCCAATCTACTTCACCACCTCCCTCACACCTCATCCTTCACCTGCCCTGATGCTGCCACTAATCACTACAACACTACTCTTATCTCTGCTCTAGACACTCTTGCTCCTCTTCGACTCTGTAAGGCCCCACGCCGCCAGCTTCAGCCCTGGCACACCCTCCAGACTCACTGCCTGCAAAGATGCTCCCGCACTGCAGAGCGTGCCTGGAGGAAATCCCGCTCTGAAGCTGATTTTGTTCACTTCAAGTTTATTCTTCGGTCATACCCTTCTGCCCTCCACTTGGCCAAACAATCCTTCTTCTCATCTCTTATAGCTACGCTGTCCTCCAACCCTAAACGGCTCTGGTCCACCTTCAACACCCTCCTCTACCCACCTGCACCTCCCCCCTCAGCTGCCTTCAGCGCTCAAGACCTGGCAGACTACTTCCTCAGTAAAACTCTAACTATCAGAAGCAACATCCCAACACAAGATAGTTATCTGCCACCTCCACTCCAAGAGGTCCCCTCTGTCACCCTCTGCTGCTTCCTCCCAGCCACTGAGGAGGAAGACAATTCCTTATTGTCCTCCTCACATCTCACCACGTGCCCGCTCGACCCCATTCCCTCACATCTAAGTCCTCCCCTCTCCTCCTCCCTCACCCCTGCTCTCACACACATCTTCAACCTATCTCTCTCCACTGGCTCCTTTCCATCTGCCTTCAAACACGCACTAGTTACCCCTTTACTAAAGAAACCATCCCTCGATCCCAACTCTACATCCAACTACCGCCCTGTATCTCTGCTTCCCTTTACCTCTAAGCTCTTAGAAAAACTAGTCTTCAACCGCCTCTCCCTCTTCCTGTCCTCCAATTCCCTACTTGACCCCCTGCAATCTGGCTTCCGTCCGCTACACTCAACTGAAACTGCCCTCACCAAAGTCACCAACGACCTCCTAACTGCTAAAAAACACGGCCACTATTCTATTCTCATCCTGCTTGACCTCTCGGCTGCTTTTGACACTGTTGACCACCCCCTCCTTCTACAGACCCTCAACTCTCTGGGTCTCGGTGACACTGCACTTGCTTGGGTTGACTCCTATTTATCCAACAGGTCCTTCTGTGTGTCCTTTGCTGGTAACTCCTCCTCTTCATTGCCTCTATCTGTTGGTGTACCTCAAGGCTCTGTCCTTGGTCCTCTGCTCTTTTTCATCTACACCTCCTCCCTGGGCAAAATCATCAACAGCTTTGGCTTTAATTACCACCTCTACGCTGATGACACTCAGATCTACCTCTCTACCCCTGATCTCTCTCCCCCTGTCCTTTCAAAAGTCAGTGACTGTTTATCTGGCATCTCCTCCTGGATGGCCTCCCACCACCTAAAGATCAACATGTCAAAGACTGAGCTCCTACTTATTCCTCCCTCCAATGCCTCCCCACCTGCACTCTTCCACAATACCACAGAGGGGTTACGGTGCGACGGCACTGTTGCCGACACTAAAGGCCCAATTTTAAAGCACCTATTGTTACTTCCATCCAAAGCCTGCATAAGTTTCACCATAATTTAGCCCAAAAAAACACTAAACTTGTTCTGCGTGTCCTAAAACGTCTCTTTTCATACAGGCTGCCGCTCCAAGCAGTTGTTTATGAATAGATTAAAGGAAAACCATTTACCGTCATTTGAAACATAATTTTTTTGTTTTTAAATGTTTCTATACATCCTACAAATCCGCCACTTCACGGGCAGGTTATGGGGACCTCCTAGGCACGATATTTGAAGGAATTTTTCGTTTTTATTCTTAACCTTTATTTCATGGAAAACTCATTGTTCCTTTAAAAACGTTTTTTTAAAACTTTTTGTCCTTGTTTCCTGTCCCCCAGGGCACTACCCGGACCCCCATACACCTTTTATGGCAAATATCTAGCATATATGCCCTCTTGGAGGGAACTCTAAAATTCGAACTTTTCGAATCCCATTGACTTGCATTGAGTTCGGTTCGTGTTCGAAAAATTGTTCGAGTTCGAATGTGAACCGAACACGGGGGTGTTCGACTCATTCCTAGTCGTAATGAAAAGGTTAAGGTTTATGCAAACTGAAGAAAGCTTATATAAGATGGGTGCGACCAGATCATCATGATATTTGCAAAACCTCCGGGCGGGTTTGGTCTAGCTGCACGTTCCAAAATAGATTTATACGCTTTTTGTACGGTATGGAAATAGAAAACAACATTTTGATAAGATGAAGGTTGCTATAACAGCTGCAAATCCCCCTGTAATGCATTATATACAGTGTATATATACAAGTTTATTATTACAGAAGCCATTTACACATCCCAGTCATTCATAGAACTGCTTCCTGGAGCTCACGTGCTACATTCCCCGTATGCAGCAAGGGACTCTGGGTAAAACATGCAAATGATATCTGAATTTCTAATTATTATTTTTTTTTTTTGAGAAAGTATTTTACCAGGAAGGATACATTAAGATTTCTCTCGTTTTCAAGTATGTCCTGGGTGGCGAGTATGTACCGTTAGGTGTCTTGCCCAAGGACACTTACTGGAGAGGTGCTCATTAGACATGTGCATTCGTTTTAGTACTAAAACGATTTAGTCTGAATTTTGGGATAATTTAGTTTTCGTATGACTCAAGAGAAACGAAACTGCTCAGTACAAAAAACGAAAGAAACGAAAATAAAATGCCCTACATTTTAGTTTCAGTCCTTTTTGTGATATTACATTGATGAGTGAAGGAGACCAGCAATGAAGAGCGCAACATCCGAAGTTCTGCACTCTCCACATGCCAATGCAGTAGGATGTTCTATACAGAGAGGGGCATTAATTAATTCAGGAGGATGTTATATATATTATACAGAGAGGGGTATTAATTAATGCAGGAGGATGCTCTAAACATTATACAGAGAGGAGCCTTTTTTTTAGCCCTTTAAATCCAGTGGCTGTGAGCGCTGAGATCAGCTGCTTGTTACATTATCTCTCAGTACAATGTATCAGGCTCAGCTGTTACAGTAACTGACTGTAACAGCACTCAGAGTTTCAGTAAAACAAGGAAATAATATTGTTCTAACCTCTTATATATAAAAATATTATTTACTAGTTTTACTGAAACTCTGAGCGCTGTGATGAGCAGTAGTCAGTTACTGTAACAGCTTTGCCTGACACGGGGCAGTATTACAATGTTGGTGCTAACTTAACCAGAGCTGTTGTAAACTGAAAACCTCCATAGGCTATAATGGCTCTGGGAAGTTTACAACAGCTCTGGTTAAGTTAGCACCAACTATGTAATATGGCCCACATTGTGCTGAGAGAGAGATATTGTAACAAGCAGCGTTCTCAGCCCTCTGAGGAGCCACTACAATAGTAATTGTATCCACTGGTTTTCGGATGAATGAAATAAATTAGTTTTCATACTAAAGAACTGAAAACGAATTTCTTTAGCAACTAAATAAATTGCATTTTAGGACTAATCCATTAGTTCAAAACGAAATTTTGTGCCGTGCACATGTCTAGTGCTCATCGGGATCGAACCCATGACTCCACAGCCTCTCTCCATGCAGAGCAGTGACATTACCTCTACTCCACCCAGCCGGTACGTTTTTGCATCCTGGGTCTGCTTTAACACAGAACCCTCTATTCAATGCCGCAACATACTAGATGGCTTTTATTTAGCAAATAAGTGTTGAATTTCCCTGGAGGTAAAGCATCAAACTGCGTTCTGGTCACAGCCTATCTCCTGCTGATGAGGGCACAATAACAGTGGCTGTGACCTGTTGCTTAACTTGACCTTTGCTAAAAAAAAGCAATCTAGTAAGGCATGACATTGATTAGATTAAATCCACGTATCCTTGCCATCTCTTCCTTCCTCGCATCCACAAGACAGTTACCTCACCTGTATTACTAGAGGAGAGTCAGTTCTTCAGGCCAAAGAGTCATTTAAATCAAAGGGCAGGTCAACACACTGCATTATAGAAAAAGAAACCTTACCTACAATGTATCCAGCAACTGTAGATATTACAAAATATTGATACAAAATCGTGCACCTCCATATAGGTCTAAAAAAGGAGGAAAAAATAGACACAATAGTGAAGTCCAGTTAATATATACATAATAATTGAAGTCGATGGTCAGACTCACGCTTTTCAGTGCCTGTTTAGGCTCGATGATGGCACCTATGGGTGCTTTATATGGCTCACCCACTAGCCCAAAGCGGTTCAGCAACTTCTGAAGGACCAGGATAATGATGTTAGGACTGAATCCGTCTATTTCAGATAAATTCCACGGAACTTAGCGTCCGGGTGTCACTCCGAACAATGGTGCAGTCACCATAAAAAATAACCTAGTTATGTTTTTTTTTTTTATGGTGACTGCACCATTGTGAGTTTGACCATCTACTTCAATTATTATATATATATTAACTGGACTTCACTATGGTGTCTATGTTTTTCTCCTTTTTTAGACCTATATGGACGTGCAAGATTGTGTATCAATATTTTGTAATATCTACATTTCCTGGATACATTGTATGTAAGGTTTTTTTGCTTTTTTAAGGCACGTGTGCGCTGGACACTTACAGGGTTATTCAAAGAGATCCGAACGGCTGCCGAAAGGAAACCGAACGCTGAAAATCAGCATTCGGTTACCTTTCCTGGCCATTCGGCTATCCAGAGAGCAGACAATTCGCCAAATGCTGGCGAATTGCCTGCACATACGGAGCCTGTTCGGTGCCTGTTCGAGGGCAGTGAAATCCCCATAGAGAAGCACTGCTTCGGCTATTCAGAGAACACAAACCAGCAGTGAAAGGTTCCCGAAATGCCCTGCCATTCGGTGGTTTCATTGAACAGGTTTATTCAGGCGAATACCATAGGCTTCAATGTTTAAAATAGTCCCGTTTTTTAATTCAATATCTAATAAACTGTTCATTATTATATTCTGCAGTAAAAAGTCTCTTTATTTATAGATTTTTTTTAGGATCTTTTAAGCATTTTCCGGATTTTTTTGCAAATTTTTTTTCCATTTTTCTTTATTTTTAAATAGTTTTTTTTTTTTCTGTAACAGCTCTTTTTATTATCATTCATTGGATTTTATATATAAATTTCAGACATTTTCGCTCAGTAGTTTCTATGCAAACAGCGTTTCACTTTTCAAACATTCAAGCGTACTGTTTTTTGTTTTTTTTCACTCCATTCGTCTGCGGTGTTGGGTTTTTCCGGCGGCTGCTCTGCACTCTGATCGGCTCCTGCTCGGGTTTCTCCGGCGTGTTCGGCGGGGTTAATCCAGATGTTTTTGCGGGTTTTGGTGTGCGTTCGCCTGGGTTTTGCGTTGAGTGTTCGGCAGGTTTGCGGCGGGATTTCCCTGCACTACGACGTCCCTGTGGTGCTTCCTGAATACACCGCAGGGTCGCCGAAATAGGATCGCCAAATCGCACCGAATTGAAGAGAATGAAAAGTCACCAAACGTGCGATGACTTATCGATTCTCTTTGAATTACCCCGATACTTTTGATTTTACATTTCATGCTGCGTGAGGGATAAACCTAAGTGTTTCCAGTGACGGTGTTTTGTTCTTCTACCTGCCGAACCTAATCCACTCTCCACTTTTTCTGTATATCACTGCATTATAGAGTCTTTTATCTCAGACACAAACAGGTTTATTCAGAGAGCGGTGAAAAGCAGGAGAATGACTGAAGAATGAAAAATTCTAGGTCAAAATAGCCAAACCAGAAAAATTCTCCCTTTCATCTCACTTTCCAAATCAGCTATTTTGAGCTAGAATTTTCCATTCTCCAGTCATTCTCCTGCTTTTCACCGCTCTCTGAATAACCCTGATTATAATCAAAAGATCTAGGTTATCCAAAGACATTCAAGCAGCAATATTGCAAATTCCAAGAAAAATGGACGAGGCCTTACCGGATGGTGACGAACACGTCTATGGTGCCAACACCAACACCACTTGTCAAACTCTTGACTATGGATTCCAGTGTTGCTCTTGACAATATCTAATAGAAGGTGAATCAGTTGGGCTGATGAAGGATCAAAATAAAAGTGTTGGCATTGGGGTGTCTTGTGGTTCTGCTCGTTGTAGGCCCCTATTACAATCCTCGCGCAGCGCATTTGTGTGCGCGCAAATGCGCTTTCGCGCGAGGACAAAAAACATTTGCACAGAACGTCGTATTACGACATTCGCGCAAACGATGCGCGTTAGCGTCTACCGACCCTGCGCGAACCAAGCGCAAGTGCGTGCGCACATCCCATACTTACCATTGTCAATGCGAATGCGTTCGAGCGGATGGTATTACGATCTTCGCGCAACGTCGTACGAACGACGTTTGCGCTAAGTATCGTAACGTCTTTGAAAACCTGCAAATATGATCGTTCTGGCCGAAATGAACCTGCACAAAAAAAAAAAATACAGCAGTTACACATTGTACACATACCCAAACAATAAAATTAATAAATTGTTTATTTTTTTATTTTTGTTGCAGCACATATACGCAGATTGACTTTGACAGGCGCAACAACCGAAACATGGAAAATGGTGGTTCTTAAGTCTGATTGGCTGTATCCCATGAAAAAACAGTCTGCCCACCGATTCCTGCACGCAACGGTCATTTGCGCGTCGGATTTGCGCTCGAAAAAACATGAAGGCTGAAAAACTGAGCTCAAATCGTAATACCGCGTTAATTTGCGTGCGCAAAACAAATTGCGCTGAGCGAGCGCATCTGTGCGATGATTGTAGTAGGGGCGTAGTGTTTTATGATCTTTATCAGATCTCCCATTCCGGCCAAGAACCTTTCCTTCCCCTTGATTCTACATTGAAATAGGTAAAAACACCCATTTATCAAACATTTATCAGCTGTCAGTATTTAGTTTGAGTTCACTCAGGCCCAAACCCAACCCACTATTTATCCAACAGGTTGTAAATGGTGCAAGAACAATGTGGCACTGAATGGACTTATATAATGATCGATGAACCTGCGCAATCAGTCCTATAAACTCATGAAAAGAAGTCCCAATGCAAAGGACAATAAGAAATATATTGAGACAAAACCACGATAAAGCTCTGATCTTTAGTTTCTGAGTAAAGGAACAAAGAACTTGAAGAGAACCACCTTGATTTAACAACAGATCGTCCATTTAAAAGATCTCGACCAAGGATTCCTCTTAATCCTTTGAGCGTCAAGTCGAAGCAACTCGATTTTGCATTGCAATAAATTAAAAAGCATTCATTAGCATATCAAGACCCCATTTGCATAAAGCAAGCTTAGTGTGCCCCCTGTGGAGAAAAAAAAATCCAATGTTTTATTTTCTCTCCGTTTATCTTATTGTAAAACAAGCTGCAAATAGCAGCTATTACACTAACTGTTATAAAAAGTTCACCAAACTTTACTGCTGTGCTACAGCGGCCAGGGAGAGGGAAGAGTACAGGGAGAGCTGTGGGGTCAGTCGCTGCTGTACAGGGATAAGATTCAGAGGGTTATAATGAGTGTAAATCTCTGTACAGTACAGATACAAGGTGTTGCTGTAGTTGCCATACACAAGCATTATGCAGCACATACAGATACAAGGTGTTGCTGTAATTGCCACACACAGGCATTATGCAGCACATACAGATACAAGGTGTTGCTGTAATTGCCATACAAAGGCATTATGCAGCACATACAGATACAAGGTGTTGCTGTAATTGCCATACACAGGCATTATGCAGCACATACAGATACAAGGTGTTGCTGTAATTGCCATACACAGGCATTATGCAGCACATACAGATACATGGTGTTGCTGTAATTGCCATACACAGGCATTATGCAGCACATACAGATACAAGGTGTTGCTGTAATTGCCATACACAGGCATTATGCGGCACATACAGATGCACGGTGTTGCTGTAATTGCCATACACAGGCATTATGCAGCACATACAGATACAAGGTGTTGCTGTAATTGCCATACACAGGCATTATGCAGCAAATACAGATACAAGGTGTTGCTAATAATCTCATTATGGTCTCTACAAACCCCCATAAGCAGGAGATCTCACCATTTTATTACCTGTCTGCAGCACATTTATTGACACAAAGGCTATTTCTGCCTGTATGCTGATGATGCAGACCCCGTGTGACATTGTGCCAGATAAAGTTTAGAACCTTTCATTCTTTTGTGACATCAGATACATTAAGAAAATCAGCCAGTGGACCAAGGATGACGATTCAAAGCCTTTATAGCAGTGTTTCCCAAACCTGTACTCGGGACCCTCCGCCTCGCCAGGTTTGCAGGATATGTGAAGCACAGCACAGGTGATAGGATTTACTGCTCAGTGATTGCAGGATTGAGTCTGTATTTCCCCAAGGTGATTTGTAGAATCTGGCCTGGTTGAGGGGCTCGAGGACAGGTTTGGGAAACACTGGTCTATAGGATAGTAGCAAGATACGATTTCTTTGGTTTTGCAAAAATGTTCTATATCTACTATGTTGTTTGTAATGATCATTAACAACAAGTCTGTATTTTATCTGTGTTTATGAAACGGATGAACAGTGCGCTCCAAGGCTTGAGAAAGGCTCATGAAGAGTTGAAACATTGCCAATTATTTCCAATAAACCTGCCATTTTTGGAGATCGAGTGCCCGGTTCTTCTATCTTTCGTGGAATGACTAGTTATACTGTTAGAGTTATGTTTGGGTTAAGGCTGAAAAGTAGAGATCACGGCAATCTTGAATCCTTATCCAATTCTTACGTTTGTAAATATGGGTTTTCGTCAGTTTCTGCTGTGATCATAAAGGCTGGTGATGTTTCTTTATCATACTGCTTGAGGTGTGGGTGGCTGACTGGTTCATCAGCTGTCAATCACGGGTCACCATTGTCCAGGTGACATACATTTGAGGGGTTTTCACTTTGTTCTGATTTTCGTCAGATTAGTGATTCAAAGGTTTATTTTGATGCTTTACCGGCAGGATGGAGTAGAGGTAACATCACTGCTCTATAACTGTGGAGACCCAGGTCCGAATCCCGGCCAGAGCACCTCTCCAGTAAGTGTCCTTGGGCAAGACACCTAACGGTACATACTCGCTACCACACAATATTGGCTGTGGAGTCCAGTGGTGACGTCTCGATCCTTCGACCGTGGAGACGCAAGTCAAATCCCATTCAGCACAACCCTCCAATACAACTGTGGAGAAGCAAGTCTCGACTTTACGAGAAGCGGGTTCAACCTAACCACCAGGTCACTGCTCTACAATCATGGAAAGATGACACGATCCCACTCAGAAGACACCACCAGCGAGTGTCCTTGGGCAAGACACCCAACCATATGGATGCACCGACCTCACAAAATACTTGTACATCTCATAGATTGTAAGTTCCCTTGGGAAAAGGGACCCCCTGAATCAGGTCGTATCATCCATGTGTGGTATTACAATGTATTAACCCCTCGTACACTGAACTTGTAAAGCGCTGCGGAATATATATATAAATAAAGGATAATAATAATAATAGGGCCCTATTACATTCTTCACGCAACAACGTACCGTAACGCGTGAATTTTTGCGCGAAGCGTTAAACGTTAACGCACGGAAATCAACGCTGGTACTACAATCCGCGTGCATTTTTTCATCCGTCAAAAAATAACGCGCGTAAAACGGACATGCAAAAGCGCACGCGCATTAACGTTGCACACAGAAATCGGTGGGCGGACTGTTTTTTCACGCGATTCAGCCAATCAGAATTAACCCTTTCGCTGCTGAGGCTTTTCCCGCCTCTGTGCTGAGGTCATATTCATAATATGTCATTATTATATGTATACGTCATGTCCTGTCTGTATATTATAACAAAAAATGCAATAAAATATGAATTTTCAATAATTTACAACGTGTAAAGTTTTTTTTTTTCACATTTTAACATGCGAGCAATTGCGGTTATATTTTGTATGGGGTGCGCTTGTTAAAAAAATTAGAGATGGGGTCTCGTTACATTTTTTTTGGGGGGAAATTATGCGATTTTTAACAAACGCACCGCATACAAAAATCGTTAGTGCAGCATCATTATTCACATTATAATTGAAATGGGAACAATATTGCTGCATTAACAAACCAAAAAAATAAAAAAAAACTTGTTTATTTTTTTTTTATAATTTTTTTTTAAATATTTTTTTATTTTTATTTTTAACCACTTCAATGCTAAGGACGCGCTCAGCGCGTCCTCAGCATTACCGCTGGTGTGCTGAGGACGCGCTGAGCGCGTCCTCACATTGGGGTCAGCGTTCGGCCGGGTTCCGGCCGATCGCTGGCCCCTCCGGTGCGGGCTGACATCCTGGATGTCAGCCCGGCATCCGGACCAGCAGCCGCCATTATTAGGTGTCATCGCGGGGGCGCGATGACACCTAATTCAGGCGCCCCCCCGCATGTGCGGAGGAGGCGCCTGAAAGGGAGGGGGGGGAGGTCCTTCGGACCTCTCTCCCTCCCGATCGGCGGCGCACAGGGGTTAACCCAGGCATCATTTGGAAGGGCACAGCCTGCCCTTCCAAATGATGCCTGGCATTAACCCCTGGGGAGCTGGATCGCAAATCGGCGCTGAAAAGCGCCGATTCGCGATCCTTCCCGGGAGCTGGCCGACATCTTGGATGTCGGCCAAGCTTCCGGGAACTCCCCCAGAGGACTGGCGTCATCGTGCGTAGCACGATGACGCCAGTCCTACAGTTAACCCCTAACTGCCACTATCTCCCGATCCGTGGCAGCTAGGGGTTAAATTTTGATATACCAAACATGAAAGTTAAAAATGTTGTAAAAAAAAAAAAAAAAAATAAAATAAAAAAAAAAAAAAAAAAAAAAAAAAAAAACTTTTTATTCTTTTTTTTGGGTATGTTAATGCAGCAATATTGTTCCCATTTCAATTATAATGTGAACAATGATGCTGCACTAACGATTTTTGTATGCGGTGCGTTTGTTAAAAATAGTGTCATTTTCCCCAAAAAAAAATGTAACGAGACCCCATCTCTAATTTTTTTAACAAGCGCACCCCATACAAAATATAACCGCAATTGCTCGCATGTTAAAATGTGGAAAAAAACACTTAACACGTTGTAAATTATTGAAAATACATATTTTATTGCATTTTTTGTTATAATATACAGACATGACATAACGTATACATATAATAATGACATATTATGAATCTACCGAGTCTGACGGAAAGAACGATATATAATATGTCGGTGTCATATACTAAAATAAGCCTTCAAAACACGTTTAAACATGATGAGCAAAACAGGTAAAAAATGACCTCAGCACAGGGGCGGGAAAAGCCTCAGCAGCGAAAGGGTTAATTTTAATTTTTTTAAAAAAAACTTTTTTCACAGTCGTGTTTGGTATCGTTGGAACGGCCATGCTCTGGCCGATCCAACAGTACCAAACTTTAACCCCTAGCTGCCACGGATCGGGAGATAGGGGGTTCATTGGGGGTTCATCCTAGATGTCAGCCCGCACCGGGGGGGGGGGGCGCAGCAATCCGCCGGAATCCGGCGGATTGCTGCCTCCTGTGCTCGGACACGCTGAGCGCGTCCGTAGCACAGGAGAACCACTTGGCTGGACGCGCTGAGCGCGTCCATAGCAGCCAAGTGGTTAAAGAACCACAATTGTCTCACATTAAGTTTTTGCACCTGTCAAAATCAATCTGAGTATATATGCTGCAGCAATAATAAAAACACGACCAACTTCTCCATTTTATTGTTTGGGTATGTGTACAATGTGTTACTATACAGTGCTGTATTTTTTTTTTGGGCGGGTGTATTTGGTTTCGGCCAGAACGATCAGATTTGCCGTTACCACCAACTTTTAGGAGTTGCTAAAATTATGCGCGCAAACACTGTGCGTTAATTCCTGCGCATAGATTGTAATACCATCCGCGTACCAGCGCACAAACGCATTTGCGCTCACAATGTTAAGTATAGGACGCGCGCAGTACATTACGCTCGCAAAGGGTTTGTGCAGGTTCACCCGCGGTAGATGATTCTGCTCGTTTGTTGCGCTGACTTTGTAATACGACGTTCTGAGGAAAGGGTTTTGCCCCTCGCGTTTATGCGTTTCTGTGCGCGCGTAAACATTTGCGTGAAGATTGTAATAGAGTCCATAATGTTTTCAAAGGACCCACTATGCACCATGACAAATTTAATATCATGTAATGTCCTCCTCTTGGCTGTCCTGACGAGGTGGGACAGTGCTGCTTGGAAGGCTATGGTTTACTATCGGTGGGATACCTATAAAAAGCTGCATAAAAAATTATGCGCTAAAAAGTTATGTCTTTAACAAAGATGCTCAAACCTAACCCTCATTTTTAACTCTAATCCTAATTTCTAACTTTAGTCCTATCATAACTCTGATATCTATCCCTAACCCTAATTTCTAACTTTAACCCTAACATAACCCTGATATCTATCCCTAACCCTAATTTCTAACTTTAACCCTAACATAACCCTAATATCTATCCCTAACCCTAATTTCTAACTTTACCCTAACATAACCCTAATATCTATCCCTAACCCTAATTTCTAACTTTAACCCTAACATAACCCTGATATCTATCCCTAACCCTAATTTCTAACTTTAACCCTAACATAACCCTAATATCTATCCCTAACCCTAATTTCTAACTTTAACCCTAACATAACCCTAATATCTATCCCTAACCCTAATTTCTAACTTTAACCCTAACATAACCCTGATATCTATCCCTAACCCTAATTTCTAACTTTAACCCTAACATAACCCTAATATCTATCCCTAACCCTAATTTCTAACTTTAACCCTAACATAACCCTAATATCTATCCCTAACCCTAATTTCTAACTTTAACCCTAACATAACCCTAATATCTATCCCTAACCCTAATTTCTAACTTTAACCCTAACATAACCCTAATATCTATCCCTAACCCTAATTTCTAACTTTAACACTAACATAACCCTAATATCTATCCCTAACGCTAATTTCTAACTTTAACCCTAACATAACTCTAATATCTATCCCTAAACCTAATTTCTAACTTTAACCCTAACATAACCCTAATATCTATCCCTAACCCTAATTTCTAACTTTAACCCTAACATAACCCTAGTATCTATCCCTAACCCTAATTTCGAACTTTAACCCTAACATAACCCTAATATCTATCCCTAACCCTAATTTCAAACTTTAACCCTAACATAACTCTAATATCTATCCCTAACCCTAATCTCTAACTTTAACCCTAACATAACCCTAATATCTATCCCTAACCCTAATTTCTAACTTTAACCCTAACATAACCCTAATATCTATCCCTAACACTAGTTTCTAACTTTAACCCTAACATAACCCTAATATCTATCCCTAACCCTAATTTCTAACTTTAACCCTAACATAACCCTAATATCTATCCTTAACCCTAATTTCTAACTTTAACCCTAACATAACCCTAATATCTATCCCTATCCATAATTTCTAACTTTAACCCTAACATAACCCTAATATCTATCCCTAACACTAGCTTCTAACTTTAACCCTAACATAACTCTAATATCTATCCCTAACCCTAATTTCTAACTTTAACCCTAACATAATGCTAATATCTATCCCTAACCCTAATTTCTAACTTTAACCCTAACATAATCCTAATATCTATCCCTAACCCTAATTTCTAACTTTAACCCTAACATAACCCTAATATCTATCCCTATCCCTAATTTCTAACTTTAACCCTAACATAACCCTAATATCTATCCCTAACCCTAATTTCTAATGTTAACTATTGAAAGACACTCTTAATCCTAACCCTTACTTCAAACTCTAGTTGTAATTTCTAACCCTAACCTTATCCCCAATTTCTAAATTCATTTCTAACCATAACCTTAATTTCTAATCCTTGCTATGGAAAAAGTCCCTCCATGTTGGTCTGAAGTGCCCAATTTGGCCGTGGCTGAATTTTGATGAGAAGGTTCTCAAAGACGCAAACTCTGAGGTCGTGAGTTGCACGATGCTCTCTCAGATGCCCATTAGGATATTTGTGATGATGGATTGTAAATTCCCCTTCAGTAACTTCCCCCGTGGTTTCTATTGGGCTGCTTTACATCACAACAAATTCTGCTTTTATTGATTTTTTTCCCTCTTCGAGCATTGGCATATAGAGCATTGTTACGTTGCATCCCGGTGTTAGAACAGGAACTTTGTTACTTCTGTCTCTAGTTTTCCATCTACGAGTATTTTTAAGTAAAAAAAAGGGAAAAACCAAAGTTTAGAGAAACACAGAATAACTAACATAAAAATGTACGGGCCATATTACATTCTCTATGCAAAAATGCGTTCGCGCGGCGTAATTTTTTTTGCGCGCAGTGTCCAGCGTTATCGCGAGAAAATTAACATTATATTCGGATCCGAACGCATTTTCTCATCCGTCAAAAAAGAACTTTAGTAAAAAAACCTGCAAAACGAAGTGTAATACGCGCGCAGTAATGTCGCGCATGTAAAATCAGTGCGCGGACTGTTTTTTTCGCGGGATTCAGCCAATCAGAATTAAGAACCTTAATTGACTCACTAATGTTTTTGCGCCTGTCAAAGAAAATCTGCGTATACATGCTGCAGCAATAAAAAAAATATGCACGAATTCACAATTTTTTGGTTTGGGTATGTGTAGAGTGTGTAGCTATACTTTGCTGTATTTTTTTTTTCGTGCTGGTGTATTTTGTTTTTCGGCCAGAACGTTCAGATTTGCAGTTACCACCGGCTTTTAAAAGACGTTAAAGTTATGCGCGCAAACGTCGTTCGTAGGAAGTTGCGCAGAGGGCCGGTGCTAGACTATTTTGCGCCCTTGGCAAGACCAGCTACTTGCACCCCCCCTCCAAAAAAAAAAAGCTCACATGGTGAATATATTGCCTCCAGCTCACACATGGCATGGAGATATTGCCCAGGCTCACACATGGGTACTTGCCCCCAGGCTCACACATGGGTACTTGCCCCCAGGCTCACACATGGGTACTTGTCCCCAGGCTCACACATGGGTATTTGCCCCCAGGCTCACACATGGTACTTGCCCCCAGGCTCACACATGGTATTTGCCCCCAGGCTCACACAAGGGTACTTACCCAGCAGCTCATACATGGGTATTTGCCTCCAGCGCTGTCTTCCTGTAGCCAGTCTCATGCGTGCTGGCGTCGCCGCTGGCGCCAAGGAGATGGAGGCGTGGACTTGGTCCAGGAAGCTGGAAGCACCAAGTCCACGCCTCCGTCTCCTTGACGCCGGCGGTGACGCCGGCTCGTATTGGGGCTGGCTGCAGCACGCGGCCGCCCCAGGGTGCCCCGCGGGCATTTTTATTTACAATTTTTTTTTTTTTTTTTTCAATTGGTCAGGCCGGCTGCCGCTGCGCCCTAGGCGGGTGCTGCGCTCTAGGCGCCCGCCTAGTTGGCCTAGCGGCAGCGCCGGCAGTGCTTGCGCATCTATTGAAATACCAGCCGTTTAACGCATTTGCGCTCACAATGTTAAGTATAGGACGCGCACAGTTCATCACGCTCACGCAGGTCCATCCGCGTTAAACGATAACGCGCATTGTTTGCGCGAACGTTGAAATATGACGTTCTGCGCTAATGCTTTTGTCCTCGCGGAAATGCGCATTTGCGTGAGCGCAAAACCGATGCGCGAGGAATGCAATATGGCCCCACATATTTTGTCGCCATCCCCCGTATACACACAGCAGCTTTTTAAGTTTTCTCCCATAGTGTAGGTTCCCCTATACTCTCCAAAACGCAATGTCGCCTCTGCCCGTGTACACAGCCCGGATCCTGTTTGCTTTTACATGGTTTGGTTTTTATTATCGTTTCAGTTTATTCTTTCAGGCGTTTCCTAATTCAGGTTTCTTGTTCTTTTTGTAGTCGGTTTTATCTTTTATCAGGGTGGTTTCAGTAAGTAGGCTTATGTCAGGTTCCTTGATTCATATGTTTGTCCCCTACCTCACACCTCATTAGGACCTCTACATATTGGTTCTCATGGTCATTTTGATGGACACTGATTCACAGGAAGTCTCTTATCTTGATCGCGAGTTTGCATTCACATGTCATTAAACACTCATAGACAACTGTTTCCCGAATATCACATCAGTACTCGTCACAATCCCAATACCTGATGCCCTGTTTCTCACTTATTGTCACGGCCCATGCCCAGTGCCCCGAGATGAACATAGGAAAAGCCTTGACCGAGCTGGTACAGCCGTGGTGTGATCCTGGTAGCCCCCTTCGTGTCACTACATTTCAGAACAGGATTTGGAGTAGCCTCGGACTCCATCCCAGATCTCAATATATCCACTCCTGGTCTCCCTTGCCTCAGCATGCACACACAGCTGTGTGATTCCCTACAAATGGCGGCTCCACCATTCAGTCGGCGCTTCAACATTGTAACCCTGTAGCTCTCACAGAGAAGTCTCCTGCTCCTGATTCTTAAGCCCATTGTTTCACTGCACCTCAGCCAGTTCCATCAGCCTGCTCCTCAGTGTCCAGAATGTTGTGTTTCCTTGTGCCATTCAAGTTCCTCGTGCCACCCAAGTTACTCATGCCGTCCAAGTTCCTTGTGTCACCCAAGTTACTCATGCCTCCCAAGTTCCTTGTGCCACCCAAGTTACTCATATCTCCCAAGTTCCTTGTGTCACCCAAGTTCCTTGTACCATCCAAGTTCCTTGTGCCATCCAAGTTCCTGGTGCCATCCAGGTTCCTCGTGCCATCCAAGTTCCTGGTGCCATCAAATGCCAAATGGCTGTATTAACTGATTAAATTAACTGATTTACTTAAAACTGTTTGTTATTCATTATGCGTTCATTTGTTTGCTATAAAATGTGACTTGAGAAAGGCTCGTACCTGAGCTGAAACGTTGTGATGCCATCCCTGTAACAAACTCCTTCATGGTCCATCTTGAGTATCCGGTCCTCTCTGTTATTGGTTATTCTATAATTACCCATTGTTGCAACTACGATAAACTTCGGCAATCCAGAAATGAAAATTCAAACATAGGTAGGTGTAGGTTCAATGATGAAAAGGTAGCACTGTTGTTTGAAGAGACATTCATTCACGGCTGTTTGTTCCAACGAGGGTGCTACAGAAGTTCACTGCAGTTTCAGTATATTGGAACTACGGTGAACATCGTCGTCATCGTATTTTAGTAAAATAATGTTACATTTTTTTAAAAAACGATACTAAAACCACTCCGAACTTCTATTCTCAGCATGGTAGCTCCGTTATTTGAATAACTCAGCCGTAGATGTTGCATCAAACAATGGTTCTACCTTTGTCTGAAGTGTGAGTATCAGTAATACCGCGGTTTGGTAAACAGCAGTGACTGTTGTGTTAGGGATCTGGAAGTGGAACCCAGGATGCGGAGAGGAGGATGATGAAGACGTGGTTTCCAAGGATTAGGCAAAGAGAATAGTCTAGACGTTCCAAGGTCAGGGCTGGCGGCAAGAGTCGTAGTAGAGAGAATAACTGAGGTCGGCAACAGGGTATGGGAATCAGATAACCAATACTCAGGAAGCTTAGGTGTTAATAGGGAAAACTCTTACTGCAAGGACAGCACAAAATGAATGAGCATCTTTTCTCTGGCGCTCAGGGGTTTTATAGGGAGTCAGGAGCCAGTCCCGCCTACTCACTAGCCCCGCCTCTCCAGTCCCCCTCCTATCCAGTTGGAGCAGTGGGGGGAGATCCCCAGCGTCACCGCAAATGCTACTCCTATTGTGCACATTGAGGCCACGCCCCCACCCAATCCACCGTGCACACGCCGAGCCGTCCGAACGCCGGAACCACGGTGAGTCCCCGCCATTTTGGACAGGAGGAGAACCCCCTAGCCGGCGCCTGGACCCGACAGCCCGCGCACCCCAGCCGAGAGAGCGGCGCTTCACCTCCACGCCACCTCGGAGGACGCATACGGAACCCTGGTGAGTCCAATGAGTCAGGGAAGTGGCATGACGTCTGCCGGGACCTGACATGTTGCTTCAAAAAATGGTGCTACCATTGTTTGAAGCTATTCTCACTTATTTGACATCATATTATCTCTTAATTATAACTCCGGGAGCTTTTTTTAGTCGCCTATCGCAAAGGTCGGCCAGAAGAACTTACAATGGTAAGCCCTAGGTTCCAGGGCAACTTTTGAGCAGCTCGGATCTGGAAGAACAAAGACTGAGTGGTGGATCACGTAACAGAGCAGGACTGATGTGAAAGTAAGAGACACTAGGATCAATTTAGGCTCTGACACTTTTTAATCTACGGCAAGACCCAAGATTATGATGATGATGATGATGACGATGATGGAGATCCTGTCTCATGTCTCGATCTGAGCACAGGGACCTGTGATTGTGTACTCGATCAACAGACCTTCTCTATCTGCTACACTTTGTAATTTTTTATCAAAACAAGCCTGTAATTAATTAAACGGTCAATAAATTATTTGGGCGTGAAGTTGTGAAGCAGGTGTGTTACAGATAAATTGTATCATTTCCTTGATTCATCGCGCAACGCGTTGATATGCCTCATAAGCAGGAAAGGATATTTATTCCGACCTCTGAGAAATTAATTAGTCACACATCATTAACTGGAAATGATGGTCTTCACTGATATTGATTAGAAACAGATTTCCATTTTTTTTTTACACCTGATTATCACCCAAGGTAGCAAACGATCGTTGAGCTTCTGTAATTTGGCAGGAGGCGTTAAATGTGCTTATTGTGATTTCAGCTGTCACACGCAATGAACATCATGTCCTGCCGTATGAAATTGGATCCAAACACCTGACATTCCCATAGAAAAAATATATATTTTCTTAACCCATTCACTCCCAAACTCAAGTTAACTTGCATTGTAATACACTGAAAAGCAATCATTAGCATAGCAAACCCCCTTTTCACACATTTTTAAAGCAAGATCAGTG
This sequence comes from Leptobrachium leishanense, assembly GCA_009667805.1. Lineage (NCBI taxonomy): Eukaryota > Metazoa > Chordata > Amphibia > Anura > Megophryidae > Leptobrachium > Leptobrachium leishanense. Next base: position 40,997,495 of record CM019067.1, on the reverse strand, counting down.
CCCCCCCCCCCCTGGTGGAGAAATTAAATCCTTTGTTTAATCTCTCACTAGACACTCTGGAGAGTAATAGAACAAAGTGCACATAGAAGCCCCAAACCTCACTGTAACAAAACATTCAAACACTTTGCTGCTACATTACAGCAGCCGGGGAGAGGGCAGAATACAGGGAGAGCTGTGGGGTCACTCACTGCTGTACAGGAATAACATTTCGGTAAAAAAAAAAACAGCATTTCAAATTTGAAACCTTCAATCGTTTTTTTGGGGGGTTTTTACCCCGTTCGTCTGCTTTTTCCAGCGGCCAGTCGGTGCTGTGTTCGGTGGATCGTCGGCTTTTTTCAGCCGCGTTTGGTGGGTTTTCGGCGGTTTTGCGACGGATGATCGGCTTTTTTCAGATACGTGCAGTATTTTTCCGGCGATGGTTTTTCCGTTCGATGTGGTGGATTTTCGGATGCGGTCGGTGGATTTTTCCTGCACTTCGGGGCCCCTGCGTTGAATGCTGAATTCACCGTAAAGTCAGGGAATTTTATTCCCCCAAGTGCGAGGAACGAGAGAGCAACGAAATGTCGCTGACATTCTGGTGCTCTCTGAATAACCCTGTAAGTCTATTTACTAAAAAGTTACGAAACATAAAAAGTAACCCCTGTTTTTCCATTTTTATATTTGGGCAGACGTGCCAGAAGCACTTGCAGATTTTTTTTCCTATAGTTTTTATCAATGAAAAAAACGCACGTTTTTATTTCAGTGGCATTTGGCTCCTCCTCCTACGAGGGGTAAGTTTTTTCATTATTTGGGGAATAATAAAGTGATTCCGCTGCAGATGCAAACAGCTTTGTCTTCTAACTAAATCACCAAATATTTGAATTTAAGATTTTAAACGACCTTCAGACTGTACACAGTATCTTGTGTATGGGTTTTATTATTTACTCATGTCACCCACCAATTGATGAATTTTGTAAATTGTTCCAAAGGCATCCCCCCTCCCCGTTCCTTTTTCTCAGAGCACTGAGGTTATTCGACTTCTGATCGCATTTCATTTTGAACGTGTGACTTCATACTTAACCCTTTCGCTGCTGAGGCATTTCACACCTCTGTGCTGAGATAATTTTTACCGCTTTCGCTCATCATGTTTAACCGCGTTTTGAAGCCATATTTTGATATATGACCCAGACATATTATATATCGTTCTTTCCGTCAGACTCGGTAGATTCATAATATATCATTATTATATGTATACGTCATGTCCTGTCTGTATATTATAACAAAAAATGCAATAAAATTTGAATTTTCAATAATTTATTATGTGTAAAGTGTTTTTTTTCACATTTTAACATGCGATCGTTTGCAGTTATATTTTCTATGGGGTGCGCTTGTTAAAAAAATTAGAAATGGGGACTCGTTACATTTTTTTTGGGGAAAATGTCGCTATTTTTAACAAACGCACCGCATACAAAAATCGTTAGTGCAGCATCATTGTTCACATTATAATTGAAATCGGAACAATGTTGCTGCATTAACAAAACAAAAACAAAAAATAAAACCTGTTTCCTTTTTTTCTTAGAATTTTTTTTTAAAATATTTTTTTATTTTTAATTTCTATTTTTAAAAAAAAACTTAATTCATGGTCATGTTTGGTATCGTTGGAAAGGCCATGCTCTGGCCGATCCAACAATATCAAACATTAACCCCTAGCTGCCACGGATCCTGAGATAGGGGGTTACAATGAACCCCCTATCTCCACCATTGCTGGCAGCTAGGCGTTAACTCCAGGACTGGCGTCATCGTGCTATGCACGGGGGAGTTCCCGGAGGCTTGGCCGACATCCAAGAAGTCGGTCAGCTCCGGGAGAGGATCACGATCCGGAATTTCAGCGCCGAATCGTGATCCGGCTCCCCAGGGGTTAATGACAGCCACCGTTTGGAAGGGCAGGCTGTGCCCTTCCAAACGGTGCCTGGATTAACCCTGTGCACCCCAGCGATCGGGAGGGAGAGAGGTCCGAAGGACCTCCCCCCTCCCTTTCAGGCGCCTCCTACGCACACGCGGGGGGGCGCCTGAATTAGATGTCATTGCGCCGCCGCGATGACATCTAATGGCCCCGCCGGCGTCCCGGAGTGCTGGGCTGACATCCAAGATCCAAGATGTCAGCCCGCACGGGGGGGGCGCGGCAATCCGCCGGAATCCGGCGGATTGCTGCCTCCTGTGCATGGACGCTCACAGCGCGTCCATAGCACAGGAGAACCACTTGGTTGGACGCGCTGAGCTCGTCCATAGCAGCCAAGTGGTTAAGGTTTTTAATTTAAGTAAAGATTCTTTACTCTTTACTATGACCGTAGCTCTCCATTTAATTCCATTGGATGATTTTTCGGAAATAATATCGGCTGATTCAATAGAAAAAAAATTCACCCAGAGCCGATATCAATACTTAAATAATGCTGCTAGTCTGAAAAAAAGTTGGCCGGTAAAACGCCTGAAAAAAGCTTATTTTGGCGTCATACAGATTTGTGACGTTAACCTCCCTATTTTATATGTCAAAATCGGTGCATTAATCCAGCCCCCTGGCGGTTTTCCCGGGTGTGGCTCGGGGTTAAATTTCTATGCTGAAAGCAGTAACCCCAAGCCACACTTGGGCTGGATACATACCTGTCCTTCCACTCCCTCGCTGTCCCCCGCAGTCACCTCCGGCCGATCGTGGCGTCATGCTTCCTGGTTCTCTTCTCGCGAGAAGGGAACCAGGAAGCAGGACGCCGCAATCGGATGGAGGAGAATGAGATTGCAAGAGGTCAGTGAGGGAGCGCAGGGAGGAGAATGCATTTGCTGTCAGCGAGGGAGCGCAGGTAAAGGTATGTATCCAGCCCGAGTGTGGCTCGGGGTTACCGCTTTCAGCAATGAAATTTAACCCCAAGCCACACTCGGGAAAATCGCCAGGGAGGTTAAACATAACTATTTGAAAAATCTGATTTCCGTTTGATTCCCTCAGTTTCCGCGTCTGAGAATCAATTTCCGCATTTGTAATTTTTCTGGAAATCAACATATCGATAAATTCGAATTGAGTCGCTAAAAGCCGATATTTCCATTAAAGAGTACAGACGCGAGAGCCGATATTCAATCCAATTTTTTATCAGGAATTGAAATGCTGATAAGCTCGAATTTTATCACCTAGAGGTCTCCCTTATATAGAGGTATAACCTACCTAATATGGAATACAAATAACAAATGATAAAATGATCCAACCACTTTGGCCGTTAATGAGGATAAGATGACATGCATTAACGGCCTAAGTGGTTGTCGCTTTATCATTTGCTATTTGTGCTCCCTGTGTTTTGCCCTCTCCCTGGCAGCTGTAATGCAGCAGTAATCTATTTGAATTTTTTGTTGCAGTGAGAATTAGGGCTGCTATTTGCAACTGGTTTTATGTCTCTCCAGGGTGGTTGGAGAGATGTTAAACGGAGGATTTTGTTTCTCCACAGGGGACACACTAATCTGGCTTCACTGCGGAAGATGTTTGGTGAACGTCATGGGGATTCACCGCTATATGCAAAGGACATTCCCCACATGTCACTCGCTGCTGAAGCTCTCCCGCCCTATCGAAACCCTATGGTGGAGATAGTGGGGTACTTTGGGCGCAGCTAGAGGTTACTGTTTGGTATCATTGGAAAGACCAGAGCATGACCTTTCCAATGATACCATGTAAAAAGTATAAATAAAATAATTAATAAAAAAATAAAAAATAATAATAAAAAAAATAAAATTAAAAAAAACATGTTTTTTTTTATTATTAACCCCTTAAGGACAGGAGTAATTTTACAACCTCGGCGCTGTTTCAGAAGTTGAAGTTTGCTGAGCTCATTTTGACCATCTTTAAACGCAGTTTTAGGCTAGGGTCAGACGAACGCATTTTTCACGTCGTCCGTGAAAAAATGCGTTTGAACGAATGGACGTATTTTTTCACGGAATAAGCGATAGCGGTCATACGATGCGCATTGTCGTCCGTGACAATGGATTTTTTAACGGATCATCAATAAAACTCTTTTTGCGTCTGGACGTTATGTTGGCCGGACATTAGCAGCGTCTGACATCTCCTAATCACGCACACACGCCGCTAGCGGACGCAGCGCACTCTGTACGTCAGTACTAGCGGTTTCACGTTCTCAAAAAAATTTGTCTGTTTGCTGCTTGCGTTGCGCGGACGGACGTTCGCGCGGCCGTTCTTCGTATGTTGCCCGGCATTGGACGTCATTTGCTGCTAGCACGGCCGTGATTAAGTGCGGCTAAACACACGTTAAAACTGCGTTCGTCTGACCCTAGCCTTAAGTCACGTATTATTATACCACCCAGACAAATTATATATCGTTCTTTCCGGCAGACTCGGAAGATTAATAATATATCATTATTATATGTATATGTCATGCCCTGCCAAAATGCTATAACAAAAAATTTTTTAAAAAAATGAGAATTTTAATAAAATTTCAGTGTGTAAAGTAAAGTATTCTTTTTTAATTTTGTTATCCGAGACTTTGCGGTCATATGCTATGGGGTAGACTTGTTAAAAAAATTAGAAAGGGGAACCCATTTTTTTTTTTGGGGAGAAATTGCGTGATTTTAGCTAAACCACCCCCCCTCAAAAAAAAAACATTAGTGAAGCATCATTGTTCACATTATAATTGAAATGTGAACAATAGTGCTGCATTAAAAAAAAAAAAGTTTTTATTTTTAATTAATTAATTATTTTTAATTTTGTACACTTTTATTTTACTTATAACATGGTCATGTTTGATATCATTGGAAAGGCCTAGCTGCCACCGATCAGGAGATAAGGGGAGGAGTAAAACCCGGGAGGAGTAAAACCCGACGATCTGACTCTGCCAGAGTCAGAGCAGCGAGGGAGCCGCCGGAGGAGGTGAGTATGGCCGGAGAGGGGCTGCAGATGCCGTGGACATACCATTACGGGCGTTAAAGCCCGCATAATGCAGAGCGTAATGGTACGTCCTGCGGCATTAAGGGCTTAATGCAAGATTATTGTACACATTTCAATTATAATGATGTGAACAATGATGCACTAATGATTCTTTTTGGGGGATTTAGCTAAAATCATGTAATTTCTCTGAAAAATATATATATATATATATATTTTTTTTTTTAACAAGTGTACCCCATAGAATATATAACTGCAAAGGCTCAGATCATAAAATGTGAAAAAATTACTTTATACACTGTAGATTGAAATTTTTATGGAAATTTTTTATATTTTTTGTTATAATATTATGAATCTGCTGAGTCTGCCGTTAAAAAATGATATTCGATTTGTGTGGGTCGTACAGTAAAACATGACTTCAAATCGCGTTTAAAAATGATGAGCAAAAACGGTAAAAATGAGCTCAGCACACAGGGGTGAAATGGTTCAGCAGCCGGCCCGGACTGACCATCGGGCATACGTCATCTCACCTGAGTGTGCAGCTGCAGCGTGGCGGATACATCCCAAGTGGAGACAGTACCGAATTGCTGCAGAGCATTGTGATAGGCAACACCTAGAAACTCAGTCGAGGAAGAAGAAAAGAATCCGGTTTGCCGGCCACCTAGTATATTAAAGATTGAAAAAAGAGGGCTGGTCGGTCTAAGATGCCCGGGCCTATTTTTCGTCCCAGTCTGGGCCTGCTCAGCAGTGAAGGGGTTAAAAAAGGTGTGAAAATGTTCTTTTGGTATGCTAATGGTTGCTTTTCAAAGCGTTACGATTCAAAATCGAGTTATCTCGATTTTGGGTGTTTAAACCGAGGCCATAGACTGGTAATGTGCCCGAAGTGTAACTTTAACCGTACATTGTTAGCACTAGAAGATGTTGAATCTTCAGAATTTCTTTACACTGTATATTTATTTATAACCCGAAAGACAAAACAAAAATGTATTAAAATGGAATAGTGTGGAAGTGGTTTATTAACACAGAAAAAAAAAAAGTCAAAACGCCATCTCCTCGACGTCCCTCGATTTCACGGTGACTTGAGGTCAGAAATAATCAATTTTACTTGTTTTCATTTTTTTAATAACAGTAACCATGACCTACTCACCGGCAGGGACACTGACTGCTTTACCTTCAGTGCACACATCATAAACAACATATGCGCCAGCACTTCAGTCACCTAATTACATCGACACCGATCGAGTGATTGTATCTTGCAGGTGTGCAGTTATTTTGGAGAATCCAAGAATTACAACATTTTTGGTAAAGTAGCCAGACTGGAAGCATTAAGTAGAATAAATTTTCCATATTTTTAGCTGAAAACCTAAAACTCCTTCATCTTAGAACGACAATTTTAAGAATTGTAGCGAACAAACCTGAATAAATTCAACTCATAGTGAAGAAAGATACGTATTCTCATTTACACTTGTGACGTTATCCCTAAAAGCGACCCTAACCCTAAAACTACCACCACTGGCATGAAAAATGTAGAAAAAAAATTAATACGTATTCTTTTCTTTCTTTTTTTTTTGCTCAGGCCAAACAAAAATCGAAAACGAACCCAAGTACTAACCCTAACCCTAACAACAGATCATTTACAAAAAAGCTCCAAAATAAGCCATTTAAATAATTTAGGGTGGAGCTGAATTTTTATGTTAAAAAAACCCCAATTGAACTAAAAATATATACCATGGCTGGTAGAAAACACGACAAAAAAAAAACAATACACTGTATCGTTTTAAGCCACATCCGAACTGGACTTTTTTTTAAAGCGTTTTCTTGACGCAACATTTTTACTGGGTCATTTCACAAATAAATATAAATATTCCACATAGAGTAAAAAGACACCAGCGATAGCAAATAAAAAAAAGAATAATTATCAATTTCTAATTGAAATTATACAGGTGATGATAAGTCATTAAATTTATAATTTTATTTATTGTTAACATAATTATGCAATTATATTTACGTCACAACTCCCATGCATTTCAGCCTTATCTCTGCTGTTATTTAATCCCAGAATTGCGCGCACTACAAATGTCCGTGCACAAAAGCCTTCCCGTCAAAATAATAGCCGTGTGTTGACGGGCTCCAAAGTGCAATCCTCCATAGGGGGATGGAGCCTTGCAGCACTGAGCGCACTAACTGCGCTCAGTGAGGTGGCCAGATGGGCGTCAGAGTGGAAGGACGTTCCTTCCACTCTCAAAGTACCGGCTGGGTGGAGTGTACCGGCTGGGTGGAGTAGAGGTAACATCACTGCTCTGCATGGACAGAGCCTGTGGAGTCATGGGTTCGATCCCAGCGAGCAACCTCTCCAGTAAGTGTCCTTGGGCAAGACACCTAACGGTACATACTCGCCACCCAGGACATACTTGAAAGCAAGAGAAATCTCAATGTATCCTTCCTGCTTATATCCTTTCTCAAAAAAGACACTTGTCTGACCCGGCCTCAGGCGGCCAGCTTGACTCTACCCTGTCTATCCAAAATGACAATTCCCACGTCTCCGTTGACAAGTCCAGTCTTCCCAAAGTGATGCGACCCAGCTTCTGGAAATGACACAGCCCCTCTCCTGCTTGGTTTCAACCAGGGTGGTCCAGCTAGAACTATTGACGCTGACCACAGAACATTTATACGCTACTTGGAACATGCGTCAAAGTACTATCGTGCATTGTTCCATACACACACATTTTGGCGCTTGTGGATAACACAAACCAATGAATGACCAACCTAAAATTTCACCCAAAAAGTGCCTACAAAATCCAAAAAGAATAAATAAGTAAAGAAACTTTCATTCTATTGGTAGTAATCTACTTCCCATTCTTAAATAAGCCTGTTAGTAGACAAACAGCATGAGCTATTGCAGTCAACATGATTTTGGCTTTGTTCTTTGTCTACTCATGATGGAATGGGAACCAACTTTGAAAGATCAAGTCAAAGCTAAAAAGGCTTAATTTGTTAGCCAATAGACTTAAGTGCTGCCTTTGCCCTCATACGTTCAATATGTATAAAACCACCAGTATGCTATATATATATTTTTTTAACAAAGTAGCAAAAGAAGAGGACATAGTCTTAGATTAGAGGGGCAAAGGTTTAAAAGTAACATCAGGAAGCATTATTTTACTGAGAGGGTGGTGGATACATGGAACAGCCTTCCAGTAAGAAGTTGTAGAGGCTAGGGATGAGCTGTTCGGTTCGATTAGTTCAGAGTTCGATTCGAACTTTGGCCGTTCGCAAGTTCGCGAACTTCAAACTTTTTGGCGTGTTCGGTTCAAGTTCCAAAAAAAAAATGGTGAAAAAAGTATAAAAAATGCTTAAAAAATACCAAAAAATTGTGAAATAAAGCGACTCTTTACTGCAGAATATTATAAGCAACGGTTTATAAGATATTGAATTAAAAAATAATGTCTACGTGCAAAGATTATCACCTCTAAATGACCTGTGCTCTCAAACAACATAAACAACAGGTGTTTAATTAGAGTTTGGAAATAACATGTGCTTCTAATTAGTCTGTCTCATGAATTTGATGCATTGTATGCAGACTGGGAGTGCCAGGTGTCGTGTGTGGGTCTGTGCTGTGATGGAGATGTTTCCATACATCCTACAAATCCGCCACTTCACGGGCAGATTATGGGGACCTCCTAGGCACGATATTTGAAGGAATTTTTCGTTTTTATTTTTAACCCTTATTTTATGGAAAACTCACTGTTCCTTTAACCCTTTCACTGCTGAGGCATTTCACCGCTGTGTGCTGAGCTAATTTTTACCGCTTTCGCTCATCATGTTTAAAAGCGATTTGAATCCACATTTTATTATACGACCCAGACATATTATATATCGTTCTTTTCGGCAGATTCATAATATATAATTTTTATATGTATACGTCATGTTCTGCCTTTATATTATAAAAAAAAATGAAATAAAACTTGAATTTGGAATCATCTGCAGTGTGTAAAGTGTTTTTTTTTCACCTTTTATCACATGAACATTTGCGGTTATATTTTCTATGGGGTGCGCTTGGACAAAAATTTGAAATGGGGACTTATTACATTTTTTGGGGGGAATTATGTGATTTTTAGCAAAGGCACACCACAGAAAAAAATCATTAGTGCAGCATCATTGTTCACATTATAATTGAAATGTGAACAATATTGCTGCATTAATAAAAATAACACACAAAAAAATACATATTTTTTTGTACTTTAAAAATGAAAAAATTAACCCCCTATCTCCACCAGGGGATTCCGGGCAGCTAGGGGTTCCCCGGCTATCTGACGTCATCATGCTATGCGTGAGGACGTCAGGCAGTAAGGGGGGACCCGGGGTGGAGCCACCATCTAAGATGGTGGCCCCCACCGGAGCTAGGCCGCACTTTGGCGCCGCAAGGCGCCGAAGTGCTACCCGGTGCCTAAGGGGTTAAAGCGAGGCACCACTTAAAAGACTCTCCCCTTTTAAGTGGTGCCTGGCTTTTTTGTGGGACCTCCCGATCGGGAGGGAGAGGGATCCGAACGGATCCCCCCTCCCTTCCAGGCGATCTACCGGCATTGCCGGGGGCAGGGCAAGCGCTAGCATAAGGCGGCACAGGCGGCCGCCTTACTATCTGGCTTCCTGCCAAGTTTGTGGGGGCGGAATTCCCCGGCCCCGAGCGCCGCCATCTTGGTCGGCCGGGGAGACCCAGTGCAGCGCTAGGGGCCGAACCACCTGACTAGCGCCGCGCGCGATCTCGCGAGAATGCGGCTGCGCTGGTCATGTGGTACCCGCCCGGCGAGCGGCAAAGCTGCATCATGTCAGCAGCAGGTGAGAGCTGGGGGCAGATATATCCATATGTGAGCTGGGGGCAAATATCTTCATATCAGCTGGGGCAATATATACCCATGTAATCTGGGGGCAAATATATCCATGAGTTGGGGGCAAATATATCCACATGTGATCTGGGGGCAAATATATCCATGAGTTGGGGGCAAATATATATATATCCATGAGCTGGGGGCAAATATATCCAAATGTGATCTGGGGGCAAATATATCCATGAGTTGGGGGCAAATATATCCATGAGTTGGGGCAAATATATATATATCCATGAGCTTGGGGGCAAATATATCCATGAGCTGGGGGCAAATATATCCATGAGCTGGGGGCAAATATATCCATGAGTTGGGGGCAAATATATCCACATGTGATCTGGGGGCAAATTGTCACGTTCCCACGTTCAAAACCTGTCTTCCCGCCCTCTGTATTTGTATTTTGTGTTTTTTCCCTTGTGTTTCTGTTGCTGCCAATTCCTGGGTGGCCTCCCAGGGGTTAATTGGTGTTCTGTGTGCTGCTCACCTGTTGACCCTTGCCTTGATTTCCCCTGCCTATATTAGAGCAATGTACCTATAGGACATTGCTGGGTCATTTTACTTTGCCTGGTCTCCTTGCGACTTGTGTCCTGAGAGCTCCTTGCTGTGTTCCTGTTATCCTCCGTTTGTTCATCCTTGTTTAGTTTTTGCCTCTGTTATTTCTGTTCCAGTTTATGTCAGTTCCTTTTGTGTATTTTGTGGTTTGCTGTTTATGTTCCATTCTGATTCCCCGGTTACCGATTTTGGCTTGGCTGACTTCCCTTCTGGTTCCTATTCCTATATCCTGTATGACGTACTCTCTCTGGTTATGACCTTTTGGCTTTCCTCTATATGACTACTCTATAGTATTTTCCTTGTCTGTACCGTTTCCAGGTAACCCTGTCATCTGTATACAACAAAAGACTCTGTACGTCTTCAAGGTAATACTTTCCTTTAGATTAGATCCGACTATCCTAAAGACCGGCCTTTCAGTGCAGGGAATCTTTGGTATTGCCGTACAGAGGTCTTTTGTTAACCCTGTGTTGCTTTTATCTGTCCTTGCAGTTTACACTGCATCTCTGCATATAGGGGCTTCTCTCAGGAACCAGGGCCTCACCTTGCTGCGAGTTATATTCATAGGGATATATATACAGACCGACCACTTCCAAGGATCGGAGGGCAAGGATAGGGTGGTGCGTGCCTGGTGGTACTGCCACCGTGACATAATGACCCAGCCTTTACATAAGCCCGCAGAGATGTGTACCGTGTTGGAAACCTTATTGCACATGTTTGAGGAATTTGTGGTTCACCTCAAAGGGTTACTGAGCCTGTGTCTAGACTCTGGCAATCAGGTCTCATTTGAAAGCAGGGTTCGTGGTCCTCTTTCTCCTGATGAAAAGAACAGAAGACGTGAGTACAATCTCTGTTTCTATTGTGCCAGCTCGTTGCACTTTTTGTCTGGCTGTCCCCTCAAGCCGGTGCATCCTGGGGCTGGAGTGCCGGTGCGTCCTGGGGCTGGAGTGCCGGTGCACCTCAAGACTTGTGGTGGGTCTGTGCGCCCTGATACTGGCCGAGTGCCAACTGTGCCCATGTCCCACAGTAAGACCGCTAAAGCCAGTCCACGCATGAGATCCACTGGCGCCAGTTACAGCTGGGAATCAGAGGGTGCCAGACCACGTAGGGGGTCTGACGGTGCCAGACCTAGCTGGGAATCAGAGGGTGCCAGACCACGTAGGGGATCTGATGGTACCAGACCCGACGGGGAGTCAGATGGCACCAGACCCCACTTTGAGTTCAGACCTCCTGAGAAAACCAGGTCTGAGAAAGAGGCACTTGAGTCTATGAAGGATGAATCCTTTTTGGCCACAAGGTCAGAGGATGAAGTACCCATGGAGGTTATGTCGCTCATGGCATCCGATAATAAACCTCAGACTTATGTAGATACCTCTGATGGCAGTAGGGTTTTAAAGACACAACTGGCTGGTTCTGAGCAGCGACTGACAGCCAAAAGACAATCCCTACGTATTGTTACTGGTTGTATTACATGTAGAGCCGCAACCCCAGTGCCAATTGGCAGTATGCCAGTCCTGTCTCCGTCTGGCAATGCGCAGCCAGTCCAATCTCCGTCTGGCAATGCGCAGCCAGTCCTGTCTCCGTCTGGCAATGCGCAGCCAGTCCTGTCTCCGTCTGGCAATGTGCAGCCAATGTTGCCTGATCCTGGCACGATGCCAGTCAAATCCATGGCAAGCTGTGTGTCAGCGCTGCCAGAAACCCAGCCAAGCTGTGTGTCAGCGGTGCCAGTCCCAAGCTGTGTGTCAGCGGTGCCAGAAACCCAGCCAAGCTGTGTGTCAGCGGTGCCAGTCCCAAGCTGTGTGTCAGCGGTGCCAGTCCCAAGCTGTGTGTCAGCGGTGCCAGTCCCAAGCTGTGTGCCAGCCCCAAGCTATGTGCCAGCGGTGCCAGTCCCGAGCTGTGTGCCAGTACCAAGCTGTGTGTCAGCAGTGCCAGAAACCCAGTCAAGCTGTGTGTCAGCGGTGCCAGTCCCAAGCTGTGTGTCAGCGGTGCCAGAAACCCAGTCAAGCTGTGTGTCAGCGGTGCCAGTCCCAAGCTGTGTGCCAGCGGTGCCAGTCCCAAGCTGTGTGCCAGTATCAAGCTGTGTGTCAGCAGTGCCAGTCCCAAGCTGGGTGTCAGCGGTTCCAGAAACCCAGTCAAGCTGTGTGTCAGCAGTGCCAGAGCTACATTGCAACACCACTGTACCCATGCCCCACAGAGAGTCCGAGGTTTCCAAATCTCATGGTAAGGCACAGGTAGGCGAGCCTACTCCCACTGTTGCCGTGTCGGGTGGGGGGGTCACCAGTTCTAGATCTCGTTCAAGGAGAAGACGGGAAAAGGTGTCTAACCCTAGTCCCACTGATTCTATGTCCAGTCTAATTGATGCCAAGATCCCCCTACCCCGTCATGTCCCTGAGGGCTATGTGCAGTCGCCCTTTGGACTGGTGTTCAGGAAGGACCACTGGGTTGCCATTCAAAGGAACCCTCATAGACGGGGGCGTCTTGTGGAGGAGGATGACGACTCTGAGTGGGACCTCAAAGGACTTTGGTGACTGGTGTTCGTGACCTGGTTTCCTGATTCTGTCTGTCGTGTTTGTTGTTTTAGGTGCCCTGAGGTCACCTTTTTTGGAGGGGGCTACTGTCACGTTCCCACGTTCCAAACCTGTCTTCCCGCCCTCTGTATTTGTATTTTGTGTTTTTTCCCTTGTGTTTCTGTTGCTGCCAATTCCTGGGTGGCCTCCCAGGGGTTAATTGGTGTTCTGTGTGCTGCTCACCTGTTGACCCTTGCCTTGATTCCCCTGCCTATATTAGAGCAATGTACCTATAGGACATTGCTGGGTCATTTTACTTTGCCTGGTCTCCTTGCGACTTGTATCCTGAGAGCTCCTTGCTGTGTTCCTATTATCCTCCGTTTGTTCATCCTTGTTTAGTTTTTGCCTCTGTTATTTCTGTTCCAGTTTATGTCAGTTCCTTTTGTGTATTTAGTTCTGTCTATTGCTGTATTTTGGTTTGCTGTTTATGTTCCATTCTGATTCCCCGGTTACCGATTTTGGTTTGGCTGACTTCCCTTCTGGTTCCTATTCCTATATCCTGTATGACGTACTCTCTCTGGTTATGACCTTTTGGCTTTCCTCTATATGACTACTCTATAGTATTTTCCTTGTCTGTACCGTTTCCAGGTAACCCTGTCATCTGTATACAACAAAAGACTCTGTACGTCTTCAAGGTAATACTTTCCTTTAGATTAGATCCGGCTATCCTAAAGACCGGCCTTTCAGTGCAGGGAATCTTTGGTATTGCCATACAGAGGTCTTTTGTTAACCCTGTGTTGCTTTCATCTGTCCTTGCAGTTTACACTGCATCTCTGCATATAGGGGCTTCTCTCAGGAACCAGGGCCTCACCTTGCTGCGAGTTATATTCATAGGGATATATATACAGACCGACCACTTCCAAGGATCGGAGGGCAAGGATAGGGTGGTGCGTGCCTGGTGGTACTGCCACCGTGACACAAATATACCCATATGAGCTGGGGGCAAATATTTCCATATGAGCTGGGGCAAATATCTCTATATGAACTGGGGTAATATATACCCAGGTAATCTGGGGGCAAATATATCTACATGTGATCGGGGAGCAAATCTATCCACATGTGAACTGGGGGCAAATATACTTATATGAGTAACCCTAGTGTATATATATGTGTATATATAGAGATTATCATGGCACCTCTATCCTGATTGGCTTGACATGACACGGGTTGGGGGGGCACCAAAATGCACCTTCGCCCTACTAGATAAAAATGCTTGGACGCTGAAGTCAGAAAGCCGCGGGACCCTGGACAGAGAGGTGAGTATCTCCGCTGGGGGTCCCACAAAGCTGATGACGTGTGGGACACGTCCTCCTCAGCATACAGCGGGAGCAACTGAGGACGTGTCCCACATGTCATCAGCAGTGAAGGGGTTAAAAACTTCTTTTTTTTTTTTACTTTTTGTCCTTGTTTCCTGTCCCCCAGGGCACTACCCGGACCCGGACATTGTTTTAAATGTTTCTATACATCCTAGAAATCCGCCACTTCACGGGCAGGTTATGGGGACCTCCTAGGCATGATATTTGAAGGAATTTTTCGTTTTTATTTTTAACCCTTATTTCATGGAAATCTCACTGTCCCTTTAAAAACGTTTTTTTTTTTACTTTTTGTCCTTGTTTCCTGTCCCCTAGGGCACTACCCGGACCCCCATACACTTTTTATGGCAAATATCTAGCATATATGCCCTCTTGGAGGGCACGCTAAAAATCGAACTTTGAGTCCCATTGACTTGTATTGAGTTCGAGTTCGAGTTCGAATTCGAACTTTTGAAAAGTTTGAGTTCGAATGCGAACCAAGCTCGGGTGTGTTCGGCTCATCCCTAGTAGAGGCCAAAACAGTGATTGAATTTAAGCAGGCATGGGATAGGCATAAGGCGATCCTAAACAAAAGATAAATCCAGATAAAGTATCCATGTAATTGGGCAGACTAGATGGGCCGAAAGGTCTGCCGACATTTTCTATGGTTCTATGTTTCTATGTTTCTATAAAAAACGAAATAACTCTTTAAAAAGCGAAAAACCAACTGATCCGAATCACCCGAAATGATGCGAATCGCCAAAATGATCCAAATCGCCAAAATGATTCAAATCAGCCAAAATGATCCGAATCACTGAATCGAATCCGGAATTTCGGATCGATCCAAAATTTTGTGATGGTCGATATTTCGTTTTCAGAAATGCTCCCGAAATACGAAAATGGTGAATTTCGTCTGAATTTCAATTTGGAACAAACAAATGCACATCTCTAGTTTAATCATTCCTTCTCTATGGGACAATTTCGCTGCCACCGAAGATCACTGATCTGCGGCGAACTGCACCATATTTTGCTGTCACTTTGCCAGTATTTGGCAAATTGCCAGCTTTCTGAATAGACAAACTGCCACAAAATTGCACTATACAGGTACATTTACCGTTCGGTGCAATTCGGTGGCAAGTTCAGTGCCCTTTGAAAAATCCTTAAGAACCAGATTACATCTTACAGTGACGGTGGTCTTTTTATCCATTGTTGACACACAAGATGGTCTAGGGCAGCGATGGTGAACCTATGGCATGTGCGCTACAGATATCACATGGGGCCCTCTGGACTCTGTCTGGGTATACATGTATCCGGGGTCTGTGTCTGGGTATACATGTATCTGGGGTCTGATATCTGTGTATACATGTATCTTTGGTACAGGTACACATGTTTCTGTTGTCTGTCCGGGTATACACATATCTGGGGTCTTTGTATACATATATCTGGAGTCTGTATGGGTATACATGAATCTGGGGTCTGGTGTCTGTGTATATATGTATCTGGGGTCTGGGTATACATGTATTTGGGGTCTGTGCCTGGGTATACATTTATCTGGGGTCTGTGTCTGGGTATACATGTATCTGAGGTCTGTTTCTGAGTATACATGTAGCATGGGTCTGATGTCTGGGTATACATGTATATGTGGTCTGTGTCTGGGTATACAATTATTTGTGTTCTGTGTCTGGGTATACATGTATCTGGAGTCTGTGTCTGGTTTATGCATGTATCTGGGGTCTGGGTACATGCACCTGGGGTATGTGTCTGGGTATATATTTATCTAGGGTTTGGGTATACAGGTATCTGGGGTCTGATGTCTGGGTATACATGTATCAGGGGTCTGTGTTTGAGTATACATGTATCTGGAGTTGGGGTCTGGTATACATGTATCTGGGATCTAGCAGTTCCATATTCATATGCAAAAACTTTGTCAGGAAATGGGCCAATTTTTTTAATCCTTAGTGTAAATCTTTAACCTTCCATATTAATATGCCCAAGTCTGGTTGTCTTGTTTGTCACCATAGGAACGACGATTATACACTGACATGTAAAACCTCTTGTATTGTATTTTTCGTCTAAGGCCGGAGTCAGATGAACGCAGTGATCACGTCCGTGTCGGCGCACAGTTTAACGTCCGTCATAGCATAGAATCATGATCAATAGAGACCCACAAATGAAGTACGTGCGCACCGAACTGCGCGCACACAACGCACGTGGCAAATGGACGCAAGTTGGGCAAGAACGTAAAACCGCTAGACGGACGCGCAGAGTGCGCCACGTCCGCATATCGTTCTGTGTGCGTGATGACACAAGATCAGATGGAGCGCATTCGCGACGCCCAGCACCTTGAAGCACAAAATGGCTTTTCATATAATTTTCAGATTTTTATCATTTTTCATATTAAATTTGTTTCCCATATTTCCCTTTTTTTCTACGTTCGTCAAAAAAACCGGACTGTGTGGTGTCTACAGTATCTTCCGTCAGTACGTCTGTCCGTTATGCACGCACGCAGAGTGCGCTCAGACCGCGCTTGTCTGACATTAGCCTAAGACTAAAGCACATAATTAGTTCAGGGAGTCGCATGAAGTGTCTTTCTAAAAAAAATCATCAGTATTCAGGTTTATTTGCATGGTTGGCACTTTGAGATAATTAAATTGGTTCAGCGATCCAGTTTGGGCACTCGGGTACAAAAGGGGTTCGCCATCCCTTGCCTAGGGTGACTTTGACATGTTAGAGCAGGGCAGAATTCTGCTGTGTTGTGTTCTTTTTCCAGAAGATCAAACCTGTGCATTATTTCCATTCTGACTTGTAGTGACAGTATTAGGGATGTGCGTTTCGGGTTTCGGAATTTCGGAATTTTCACGAAATTTCCCGATTCGTGTTTTCGGATGCGGCCGAATTTCCGAAAATTTTTAGATCCGAAAATGGCAGATCCGAAAAGTTTTCCGAGCCGAAACGAAATATTTTCAGGAATTTTCGAATGGACTTGAAATGTGTCAAATCGAAATTTATTGCTTTGAAACGAGGAGAACAGACGTTCCGAAAAAACGAAAATTTCCGAAGTTACGAAAAGTCGATACAAAAAACGAGCAAAGTGACACGAAAATACGAAAAACGGTCGATATTCCGAAAACATGTACAATTCCGAAAAACGAAAATTTCCGAAATTACGAAAAGTCGATACAAAAACGAGCAAAGTGACACGAAAATACGAAAAATGGTCGATATTCCGAAAAAATATGTACACGAAAAACGAGTCGAGCCGAACCGAATCGAAACAGAAATCGGTCGAAACGAGCCGAATCGAAAAGTTTAAAAATCCGAAAAATCGAACCGAATCGAACCGAAAAAAAAATCGGTGTGCAAGCCTAGACAGTATGTATCTTCGAATTGTGTTGCATCACATGTTCTTTTGTTTGTATTTTTATTATACTTTGTTTTGTGCTTGTGTTCTCTGATGCTCAATGTTTGAATTGGATTTTATTCCTTAAAGGGATATTCTGTTATAAACAGACTTCCCTTCTTTTGCCCTAAAATAATTGGGCAGATGTTGCAATGCTGACAGCCTCCGCCCGATTATTCTTTTAATATCTTTTTATTTGGAGGTTATTTTACTCACTTTTCGTCCCTCACCACGTGCAGCTCCTCCACTTCAGCTCAGGGACTTCCAAACTCGGAAGAAGGGTGGGCACTCCTCACCGCTTGACATAATAAAGTGGTCAGGTTGAGTGGAATGTCCCTTTAAATCTTTCCAAGAGAATACAAATTCCGAGAAAAATTTTTTTTAGCGCTCAGCGTTAAATGTTAACGCGTGTAAATTAATGCAGGTATTAAAATGCGAGAACAAACAGTAGGTGATAGGAGAGGCACAGTGATTCTTATCTTTAGAGAATGCCGATAAACTCCCAGGAGATGGTCCACAGCTCCACATAAAACACTAGAGAAAACGCAGGGAATTCGGCAGGAAGGGTGTCCAGAGTAGTGCACGAACCGATCCAAGGCTGGTCACCAATACCGGAAACGCCAATAACCGGATTTGTGGCAAATAAACCAGGAAGATGGGAATTTAAATGAATAAAATAATTTATTATAAATAAAACAAAGAACGCCCGACGCGTTTCGTCTAAAAGACTTCCTCAAGGGCAGTAATAATATGCAGTATATAAAAAAAAATAATAATATTATTATTATTTTTTGATATACTGCATATTATTACTGCCCTTGAGGAAGTCTTTTAGACGAAACGCGTCGGGCGTTCTTTGTTTTATTTATAATAAATTATTTTATTCATTTAAATTCCCATCTTCCTGGTTTATTTGCCACAAATCCGGTTATTGGCATTTCCGGTATTGGTGACCAGCCTTGGATCGGTTCGTGCACTACTCTGGACACCCTTCCTGCCGAATTCCCTGCGTTTTCTCTAGTAATAAAATGTGAGCACATTTTTTCATCCGTCAAAAAATATCACGCGTAAAAAATACACGCAGAAACGAGCGCAAATTAACGCTGCGCGCAGAAATCGGTGGGTAGACTTTTTTTCACGAGATTCAGCCAATCTGAATTAAGAACCACAATTGTCTCCCGTTCAGTTTTTGCGCCTGTCAAAATCAATCTGAGTATATATGCTGCAGCAATAATAAAAACACGCACAACTTCTCCATTTTATTGTTTGGGTATGTGTAGAATGTGTAACTATACTGTGCTGTATTTTTTTTTCGGGCTGGTGTATTTGGTTTCGGCCAGAACGTTCAGAATTGCAGTTACCACCAGCTTTTAAAAGACGTTAAAAACATGCGCGCAAACGTCATTCGGAAAAAGTTGCACATCGATTGTAATACCATCCGCGTACCAGCGCACGAACGCATTTGCGCTCACAATGTTAAGTATGGGATGCGCGCACAAACTTGCGTTCGCGCATGGTTCGCACAGGGTCACTCGCGTTAGACGTTAACACGCATCGTATGTGCGAACGTCGTAATACGATGTTCAACGCGAAGGGTTTTGCCCCTCGCATTAATGCGCTTTTGCGCGCGCGCCAAAAAATGCGCAAAGAATGTAATAGAGCCCTAAGGGCCCTATTTTACTTGTGTCAATAAGATATCGTGTAGTGTTGAGCTCATACATAGATCGACACTCGCCTATATCCTAACGTCTGGAGATGACATTCCAAACTTGCCACAAGTTTTGCTTGTTCTCGGTCATAGAACTTCCTTAAGGTAAACTAACGTCTCCTATACATTGTATACCTTGTATAGGAGGCTTTACTTTGCACCAGGGTTTAGAAGGACAAGCTATTATATGGTAGCTTGGTCTTATATTGCAGTCGGTATTTCTCAAAGAAACATTGACTCCCAGGACTTGGTGTTAAGTGAGATTACTTTTTCAAAATCACTTAACACAGTAAAATGACTCTAAATAATTCCCATATTCACCTCTCATCCAACGGTGGAGAGGGCGGCACAATCTGACACTTCTTTGTGTCATGAGCTGCTTGACACTGGGAACAAACAGTTCCCAGTGTCCATCTGTGGCTCCTGAGCGATCCCACTAGTCCGAGCTGATGCAGAGATCACGGCAGGACCCGCTGGGCTCCATGGAGTCTACTAGCGATACAGTTAAAGAGTGCAGTTAATAAAACTACTGACTATCATGAGATGATTGGAATGAGATGCTCCCTGGCATACAGCATATTATTTTGCAATTAGTATATACCAATACCTAATTATTGCAATTACACCATTAACGTGATTTCACCTGCGGAGATATTCTCTGTCATAAAATTTCTTCTCACGCCCAACATTGACAGGTGTTTATTGACACGGAACACACGTACGTGAGTAACATTAGTCACTGCTACTAGTTTCATGAAATAGAAACTAATTGTCACGGCCCTCACCGCTGGCACCATAGGAGATCCAGATCTGGGTCTGTTCCATCATAACCGTCTTCCCCGTCAAATTCCAGACCAGATTTGCCATCCAGCCATGTGCCTCATCCAGTCCCATAACCTCCAGCCTGTAGTTTCCTGGGGATCCACGGAAGCCCTCAGGTGTAATCAATCCCCACCTGATGAGGCCTCCATAGGCTAGGATCAAACTAACGCATTATTCGCAGCAACAGTCAAAAAGGGCGTCCGAACGCATTGACGTATTTTTTCACGGAATGCCTGAAAACGGTCAGACGACGCGCATTTTCATGCGTGATTTTTTTTTACGGATCGTCAATAAAACTCTTTTTGCGTCTGGACGTTATGTAGGCTGGACATTAGCCGCGTCTGACATCTCCTAATCTCGCACACACGCCGCAATGCCACCGCAGCGCACTCTGTACGTCAGTACTAGCGATTCTGCGTTCTCAAAAAAATGCGTTAATTTTCCACTTGCGTTGCGCAGCCGGACTTTCGTGTGACCGTACTTCGTATATTGGCCGTCATTGCCCGTCATTTGCTGCTACTGCTGCCGGGATTAAGTGCGCCTAAACGCACGTTAAAAATGCGTTAGTCTGACCCCAGCCTTATATTGAAGCTGCACCCCTATCCCGGGACTTCAGCATTGAAGTCCTTTATGCTGTGTGGACCTGTTCCTTGTTCTTATACTCCATCTATGTTTACCGGATTCCTGTGTACCTGACTCCCTTGCTTTCCTTGCCGGACCTTTGCCCTTCTATTACGGTGCCTTGTGAACCCTGCTTTGTTTCAAAGACCTTTTACTGGACCCTGCCGTTATTTCTATGAACTCTCTGTGTCTCCCTTGTACCTAGGGTTGCCACCTGTCCAGTTTTCACCCGGACAGTTTGGGTTTGTAATAATGTGTTCGGGTTTCAGCCCCCCTCCCACCTGGACACATGATTTAGACCGAACCAGGCCCTGTCTGAATACCAGTAAGTGTCTGGGCGAGTGTATACCATTGAGAGCCTGTGTCACTGCATATCTGTGAGACCCTGTGTGAGTGGATACCTGTGAGCACCATCAGACAGAAACATAGAAACATAGAAAAATGTTGGCAGATAAGAACCTTTCGGCCCATCTAGTCTGCCCAATTACATGGATACGTTACCTGGATTTATCTTTTGTTTAGGATAGCCTTATGCCTATCCCATGCTTGCTTAAATTCAATTACTGTTTTGGCCTCTACCACTTCAACTGGAAGACTGTTCCATGTATCCACCACCCTCTCAGTAAAATAATGCTTCCTGATGTTACTTTTAAACCTTTGCCCCTCTAATCTAAGACTATGTCCTCTTGTTTTGCTACTTTGTTTCCTTTTAAATATACTCCCTTCCTCTACCTTGTGGATTCCCTTTACGTATTTAAATGTTTCTATCATAGCTCCTCTGTCTCGTCTTTTTTCCAAGCTGAGACCTTCACATGCAAAGTATGTATATTCTACATAAAAAATATGCCGTGCGACATTTTAATGTTTGGGTTTGGCTTGAAGTAAAGGTGGCAACCCTACTTGAACCTCACCAAATAACCTTCTCCGGACTCCCACACACAGTGCCCCTGGACTTTCACCTTATCCCTGTTTATCATTACTCCTGATTCCTGTCCCATACTCCTGCCTATTGTATGCTGCATGTCCTTTAGTTAACTCCTTCATGTTCTGCCTCTCTGTAAGTACCCTCTGTGTCTGGTTCCTTTTCATGTCATGCCCCTCTGACTCCTAACCTATGTTTAGTTCATCCAGCTCGCTTCCTTTTCGGCTCCTTTCCTGTCTCGCCCCTGTGTACAGCTCCTTTCCTGTCTCGCCCCCTGTGTCCAGCTCCTTTCCTGTCTCGCCCATGTGTCCAGCTCCTTTCCTGTCTAGTCCTGTGTCCAGCTCCTTTCCTGTCTCGCCCATGTGTCCAGCTCCTTTCCTGTCTAGTCCTGTGTCTAGCTCCCTTCTAGTTTCCTCCCTGCATTTAGTTCTGTTTCTGTATTACAAAAAAAACGGTTATTGTGATTGCTTGGAAATAATTATTAACCTTTAATATAATAGCATATAAAAAAGGCTTAAAAAACATTAATCGTGTTAAAAACTACCCATGTGTAGTGGATTTACCGGGGATGACCGGTGCAATCAGTCAGTGACACACAGACATGCAGGTCGACTGGACAAGTTGGGATCTCTCCGTAAACCCGATTGAGGCTTTTCAGTTATACAAAAGACTTTATACACCACATATTCAAATGGTGACCCCCCTCCAATATCCCCCGTCCCACCATGCAATGTCGATAGGCACATTCCAGTTTCAATATAATGAACAATTAGGTACAGAAAAGGAATATGGGAGTTTGTGAGAAGACTCTGTGAAATCTCCGGCTAGGAGTGTTTCTCTCGACTGATAAAGAAGTAACATCCGTGCAAACAAAGCCATCATCTAACTCTTGGCCTGGCACTTGGCTCCAACGACCTTGAGCCCTAAATAAGTTCTCCGGTGCCTGCAACACTGTCAGCTAAGCATTTCAGTTAACTGATTGTTACAGAGACTCTGGAATGTTAGAAATTGTAGAAAACATCTTAAAGAGGTAGTAGGGTTAAAACGTATAGCATAGAAAATGGCTTCTTTATCAGGTCAAGCTCCTTCACATGTGGTACATATACAATGTTATGGCTCAGTATTGATTGGCATAAGCTCCTACCACTGTGGGTCAATGCCCCAGCTCTTCTCTAGACTAAAGCTATTCTTGTAAAGTAAGAAACCGGCCTTCCTGGGTGGAGGGGTATAGGATAGTCAGAAGGGTATAAGCAAATTCTAGATTTCAGAGGAGCACTCAAATGGGTTACCCATATGGAGTGGGTCAACCAAATTGTGGCCAGCCGCCAGCAGCATTTGACCAAAACGTGCCAAGAAAGATTATGATTCACTCGATGCGTTTCGCTGCCTCATAAACGGCGTCATCAGGAGTTGTATGGTATTCAGTGTGTGGAAAGAAATGAACTGAGGCTGTGAGCTCACCGGGTTTAAATACCCTTCCTGAATCAAAGGGATGAATCACAGGTTTGCTATCTCGTATGTGTAATCACTTTGGTACTAATTAATGGATAGGAGTTGTTATTCCCCGAGTCAGTATACATATTTTACAGACAATGGAGGATTTCATCATCCATGGTAGGGGCATGCAGGGACATCAGGAGGAGCCTTATCCATCATGGATATCAACTCATTCACCCAACCTGCAGTCACCACAATGTCATCCCCGCTCCCTGTATATCACTACTGTCAATCTTGCAATGCATGCTATAGTTACATTAGTTATGCTGAATTATTTTTTTTTGCAGCCTGTATAGCACAGGGTGTCCATAAAGTCTCTTTAAAAATTCAATAATTTATTCCAAGGGCAAATGAAAAGACAGACAAGTGAAAATTAATACAAAATGAGACGTATATATTTAAGGTTTTTCCCCTCATTTAATGCACCTCTATATGGGTACCATTAGTTGCACGAAGCACATCAAGACGGTACTGGATTTCTTGCCATGTTGGCTGTAGCTTCCCCTCATTAATGTTCCACACACCATGGGCCATATTACAAAGCTGGTGTTAACTTAACCAGAGCTGTTGTAAACTTACCAGAGCCATTAAAATCAATGGAGTTGCTAAGTTTACAACAGCTCTGGTTAAGTTAGCACCAACTTTGTAATACTGCCCCATATCTTTAACATAACCCCATAGGAAGAAGTGGAAGGGGGTGATATCTGGTGAACGAGGTGGCCAGGGAATTGGGTCACCCCTTCCAATCCACCGCTCTGGAAATGTTTCATTTAGGAAGCCACGAACATGCCGTCCCCAATGTCCAGGTGCGCCATCTTGCTGGAAAATGATGGTTGCTTGAAGGTCATGTAGTTGTGTTGCTGCGTATTCGGTCAAAAGGTCAAGGTAAACGTTGAAACGTCGTCCGGTGGCCTCCCGTGGAGAGGGGGGTACTGTAACGTTGGGAGCTTCCAGCCCTACCTGTGTGATTGAGGGCAGCATGTCTGATGCTGCTCGCTGACCAATGCCAGGTTTAAATGGAGACAGGCAGGGAGGTGGTTGCATGAGGCGCGGCTTGAGTGGGGGCGTGGTCTGGTGAAGGTCTTTAAAAACCCTCAGTGTATTCTCAGCAGTTGCCAGATCGTGGTTATCCATACCTGAGCGCCTTGTACCTGACTGCTATATTGAATTAACCCGTTATTGACCTCTGCTTGTTTCTGACTATTCTGCCTTCTGTTGCCCTAGACCATTTTCTTGTACTACGCCACTGCTCTGATATCGACCCGGCTATTCCATTTGACCATTCTGAACTCTGTATTCCTGATTCTGGCTCGGCTGACTACTCCCCGTGTTGTTAACCCTTTCTGTCTAGCTAGTTTACCTGGCCAATTCTAAGGACCAGACAGTTAGAGATCTTTCACGGCTACTCTGTTGGTAGCTTCTGGGCTCTGTGGAGTGTTGGGCATTAAGTACTGCGTGGTGGGATCTGGGAACCGTGACATTACGATCTGGCCAATATGGATCCCGCAGACTTAACACAGCACTTGGCTAACTTTGTATCCAGACAGGATGAGCAGGATCATAGGATGGATCAGTTTGCTATTGCCTTACAAACTATCCTGACTCGTACTGCTCACCTGGAACCAGCTGGGGTTGCACCCCCGCTTGATATACCTGTGTCCCCTGTCGTTCAGACATCCCAGGTACACATGACCGCTCCTATGAGGTTTGACGGTACTTCCTCAGAGTGCCGGGGATTTTTGGTCCATGTGGATATTCATTTTAAATTAAATCCACAGATGTTTTTCTCTGACATTGCCAAAGTGGGGTTCATTATTAATCATCTGTCTGGCAGAGCATTGACATGGGCGACTCCTTTATGGGAGGCAGAGAAGCCTATCATACGGGATTATAAAGAATTCATAGCCGAGTTACAACGTACATTTAATCCTACCAGAAAGGCCACAGTAGCTGGCAAATCCTTGTTCCGCATACGTCATGGGAACAGGACTGTGTCTGATTATGCCATAGAATTTAAAACCTTGATCTCTGATGTGAACTGGACAAATGAGACACTGGTTCTGGCATTTATGGAGGGGTTATCAGAGTCATTGATGCATGCATTGGCTCCACGTAAACTACCTGAGGTATTGTGTGAACTCATTGATTATTGTATAGATCTGGATAATCAGATAAGGGACAGAAGGACTCCAAGAGAGAAACCCAAGAGACCGTTACCTAGGTTGGCCTCTGTCTTTCAGGCACCACCAAGAGAGTTATCTCCTTCCTCTGAGCCTATGCAACTAGGCCGTACTAGGCTTACAGAGGAAGAGAGAACAAGGCGTTTTCGTGAGGGATTGTGCCTGTATTGTGGTTTGGGGGGACATGTACGATTTCAATGTCCTACTCGTCCTAAGATACATGATAAGCCGGAAAACTACCGCACCTAAGGCAGCTGAGGAGACAGGCCTTGGGTGTGACGTGCATGTCTCCTGTCAAAGACACTAAACTTATGTTACCAGTATCCTTGGCTTGGGAGACCAAGACCACACATACTACCGCTTTTTTGGATTCTGGTGCTGCTGGCAACTTTATCGATGTTAACTACGCTTCTTCCATTTCCCTACCTCTGGTTGTAAGAGAGACACTCTTAGCCGTCGAAGCCATAGACGGCAGACCGTTATCCTGCCCTAGGATTACTCACGATACGGTTACAGTGGTTCTTACCACTGGTCTCTTGCATAAAGAAGAAATCATATTTCAAGTTATCCATTCACCTTCCAATCCTGTTGTACTTGGTTTCCCTTGGTTGGTGGAACATAATCCTGTTATTGATTGGGCTAAGGGAGAGATACTGTCTTGGAGTCCTGTTTGTTTTGGGACTTGCTTAATACCCATTCAGCATGTCAGTGCCCTGAACACACCCACAGCTCCTCCATTGTCTACAGAGGTTCCTGACCAATATGCCGACCTCAGGGCTGTATTTGATAAAAGGGAGGCAGAGAAACTGCCTCCACATAGACCATATGATTGTGCCATAGATATTCATCCTGGTACCATGCCTCCTCGAGGCAAAGTATATCCTCCTTCCATAAAGGAGAACCAAATTATGGAGGAGTATATAAAGGAGAATTTGGAGAGAGGTTTTATCCGACGTTCCTCTTCTCCAGCAGGGGCTGGGTTCTTTTTTGTGTCTAAAAAAGAGGGAGATTTACGCCCATGTATCGATTATAGGGGGCTTATCAAGATCACCATTAAGAACGTGTACCCTATCCCTCTCATATCAGAACTGTTCGACAGGTTAAGGGGGTCAGCAGTATACACAAAACTTGATTTGAGAGGAGCTTACAACCTGATACGTATAAAAGAGGGGCATGAGTGGAAAACAGCATTTAACACCAGGACTGGGCATTATGAATACTTGGTCATGCCTTTCGGTCTTTGTAATGCTCCAGCGGTATTCCAGGATTTTATTAATGATGTGCTCAGAGATTTCTTACAAACCTTTGTTATAGTATACCTAGACGATATATTGATTTACTCTCCCGATCTGAAAACCCACCATGCACATGTCAGACAGGTATTAGCAAAATTACTGGACAATGGTCTTTATTGCAAACTAGAGAAGTGTTTATTCGACATTACCACTGTGAAATTTCTTGGGTATATTATCACTCCAGAAGGTTTTGAGATGGATCCTTCTAAACTCACGGCCATCTCAGAATGGCCTCTCCCTCAAGGTCTCAAGGCCATACAGAGGTTTCTGGGGTTTTCCAACTATTATAGGAGATTTATCAAGAATTATTCCGCTGTAGCCTCCCCTATCATTAATATGACACGTAAAGGTCTGAAGAACCAGATCTGGGCTTCTCAATCCAAACAAGCATTCGAAGCCCTCAAACAAGCTTTCACTTCCGCTCCCGTGTTACGGCATCCTGATCCCAGGATTCCGTTTGTTCTTGAGGTTGATGCTTCCGAGATAGGCATTGGGGCTGTCCTGTCTCAAAGAGAGTCTCCAGGAAAACCTCTACATCCTTGTGGGTTCTTTTCGAGAAAATTATCACCAGCAGAACGCAATTACGATATCAGTAACAGAGAATTGCTTGCTATTGTGTCTGCCCTATCAGAGTGGAGACATTTGTTGGAAGGTACTCTTGACCCTTTATTGATAATTACTGATCATAAGAACCTTACGTACATCGGGGATGCTAAACGTTTGAACGCGAGACAGGCACGGTGGTCATTGCTACTGTCTCGGTTTAATTTTGTATTGACTTACAGACCAGGTGACCGCAATGTAAAGGCTGATGCCTTATCTCATCAATATGACCCGTATGAATCTAATACACAAGACCACAATCCTATAGTTCCTCCTGAACGTATTGTGGCTTCCACAGTCTTGTCTGTCTCCTCGCCTTTCCTTGAACGCCTCCAGGCAGTTCAAGTAGGGGCTCCACCTGACAAGCCTCCAGATAGGTTGTTTGTACCTGAAAAGGAAAGACAAGAATTACTCATAATGTTTCATGATTCTAAACCAGCAGGTCATCCTGGTATTACTAAGACTCTTACCAGTATCTCCAGACAGTTCTGGTGGCCCACCATGCGACAGGACGTACGTCTGTTTGTTTTGGCTTGTCAAGTCTGTGCCAGAAGCAAAACCAGTAAATCCTTGCCTGTCGGTCTATTGCAGCCTTTACCCATGCCTAAGAGGCCTTGGTCTCATCTATCTATGGATTTTATTGTGGACTTGCCGAGGTCCAAGGGTCATACTGTGGTTCTGACAGTTGTAGACCGCTTCTCCAAAATGGCTCATTTTGTCCATCTACCTAAGCTTCCTACAGCCAAAGAACTGGCGGTTGTATTTGCTAGAGAGATTGTACGAATACATGGGGTTCCGTCTGAAATAGTCTCTGACAGAGGAGCCCAGTTCGTCTCTCGTTTCTGGAGGGTTTTTTGTGCGGAGATGGGGGTGCGATTGGCCTTCTCTTCAGCATATCATCCACAAACTAATGGGGTAGCAGAGAGGGCAAATCAGGGTCTCGAGCAGTACATACGTTGCTTTAACACAAAACATCAAGACAATTGGTCGGAGTAGTTGCCCTGGGCTGAGTATGCACGTAATAACGCCGTTAACGAGACCACTGGCCACTCTCCTTTCTCTGCCATTTATGGTTTTTTCCCTCCGGCTCTACCGCTTCAGTTTACTGAACAGGCCATCCCGGCTCTCGATGACCATCTCACTCAACTGCAAGAGATTAGGAGACAGATTCGAGAAAATATGGAGCGCAATGTTGCTGTCCAGAAACGCAAGGCTGACAGGCATAGGTTACAAGCTCCCTCCTATAACGTGGGGGATAGAGTTTGGTTGTCCACTAGGAACGTGAAGTTGCGGGTGCCTTCTATGAAAATGGCACCTCGGTTTATAGGTCCATATAAGATCATTCGCCGCATTAATCCTGTGGCTTATGCTCTTGCCCTTCCTAAACATCTTCGCATGCACAACGTCTTCCACACCTCCCTACTGAAGCCTTTGTTGTGTAACAGGTACACGCGGGTCGTTCCTCCTCCTCCTCCACCTATTCAGGTTGATGGTGAATCTGAGTATGAGGTTAGGAGGGTTTTGGATTCTAGGCTGTGCAGGGGCGCTCTGCAGTACTTGGTCGATTGGGTGGGTTATGGTCCAGAGGACCGGTCCTGGATTCCAGCTTCCGACATGTCTGCCTCTAGGTTGGTCAGGGCGTTCCATGCCTCACACCCCGATCGCCCTGGTGGTCGTCCTGCTGCTCGTCCTGTTGGTCGTCCGGTGGCCTCCCGTGGAGAGGGGGTACTGTAACGTTGGGAGCTTCCAGCCCTACCTGTGTGCTTGAGGGCAGCATGTCTGATGCTGCTCGCTGACCAATGCCCGGTTTAAATGGAGACATGCAGGGAGGTGGTTGCATGAGGCGCGGCTTGAGTGGGGGCGTGGTCTGGTGAAGGTCTTTAAAAACCCTCAGTGTATTCTCAGCAGTTACCAGATCGTGGTTATCCATACCTGAGCGCCTTGTACCTGACTGCTATATTGAATTAACCCGTTATTGACCTCTGCTTGTTTCTGACTATTCTGCCTTCTGTTGCCCTAGACCCTTTTCTTGTACTACGCCATTGCTCTGATATCGACCCGGCTATTCCATTTGTCCATTCTGAACTCTGTATTCCTGATTCTGGCTCGGCTGACTACTCCCCGTGTTGTTAACCCTTTCTGTCTAGCTAGTTTACCTGGCCAATTCTAAGGACCAGACAGTTAGAGATCTTTCACGTTACTCTGTTGGTAGCTTCTGGGCTCTGTGGAGTGTTGGGCGTTAAGTACTGCGTGGTGGGATCTGGGAACCGTGACAAGTATATTTACAGTATTTGTGCTGATATACCCACTCTATCGGAGCCTACTTGAGTCTCAAAAGGAAAGGAAATATAAATGCTCCCTGGTCTGGGACTTGTGCATTTATGAGCTGTCACTCAATAATCGCTAGCTGTTAATTGCATCTATTTGGGTAATGATGCTGGACAGTATAAATATGATCTGTATCCAAATCTAACAAAACACATTATGAAAAAAGATGTGTATGAAAAGCCCTCGTTCAGACCTTTTGGGCTATAAGTCTGTATGTCCACCATGCCTCTCTTTGCTGTAGATGTTGTTTAAGTCACCCCCTCCTTCTGTTAAGGTGACCTGTTCAATCACCATAAATCGGATCCATCTGATCTATTCTCATGTTGATTACGCAGATCTTGTGAAATCAGAGTTTCTTTTTAATACCTTGTTTATGTATCTCCCTGTATTGTGTTAATTAACCTTGTGCCCTGTAACCTGCTTGGCCTCCTGTCTGTAATTGCCTCAAACCGCTCAGCGCACAGGGGTCACATGGCAAACTGCTGCTTGGGTGGAGGGTGCAAAAAATCCAAATCTCTAGTCCCAGGGATCTGGATTCCTGCTGGCTGCCCTGCCACATTCTCATCAGCATTGACTGTGTCTGCTTGCTGCCCCCCCTCCTTTACACAACGTACTGTGCGGCCGGTGTTCGGATAAGTGATAAATCAGCAAACCTGCGTCACTTCCGGTGATGTGGAACAGCTGCTTCCAGAGTCGCTGGACACTGCGCCTGCGTGGAACCCGTCACGGAATTCCGAAGCGCATACGTCACTGTATGCAAATGAATGCTGGAAAAGTAGCAAATCACCAGAAACGCGCATGCGCGCGATAATTAACTGTGGCAGCGCCGCACCGTCTTGCCGTTTGCTCGGTAAGACGGTGCGCCAATGTTAATTGTTCATATACCACAGCGTCTCACAACACACCACTACACTACATATATCAGAAACTTACTACATTGTATAACTCCTTCTGCCGCTTTGCATTACAATGTAACTACATGACCCACCATTGTGACATGTTAAAAGAGCTAAACTGGCCATCGCTGGAGTCTAGACGCACCCTTCACCTTTCCAGCCTGGTGTTTAAGAGCATTTCTGGGAAGCTGCCACCCTACCTGAATAGACTGCTCCCCCCAGCAGCTCCCTCATCCTATAACCTCCGATCCAGGACCAGCACCTTACTTGCAATACCACAATACAAAAAGACAGTGGTTCGGTCCTCCTTTTCCTACAGAGCACCACAATTATGGAATAACCTCCCAGACACCATCAAATCTTCCCCCAGTCTTAAGTCACTCAAGAGCTCCTTACTAACATACCTCAATACAGAATGCACCTGTAAACATCTAACCTAGTGACTATATTTCCTACATATTTATTTTCTGTTAATCTGTATATTTGTGTTTTTGTTTTTAATATCTTGCATTGTATTACTTTGTATTTCTGTAACTGTAACACTTCAATGTTCTTGAACCCAGGACATACTTGAAAACGAGAGAAATCTCAATGTATCCTTCCTGGTAAAATCCTTTATAAATAAATAAATAAATAAATAAATATCAGCATATATAAACACAACTGCTTATGCCCCAAAATCACCCCAAACTCAATACCCCATCTGTCCAAAATAACACCCCCAATCAGATCCTGTTATGAGTGTTATGTTTTGTTTGTATGCAACTCTATGATTCATCTCTATTGCACTTGTTTCCTGTGATGCGTTTCCTGTTCTGTTCTGTGGGTTCTCTTCTAGGAACATGACTTCTGTGCACTAATGGCTTGTACTGACATTATTATCAACATAAAACAGATCCCCTCACTCAAAATCACGCTAAACCCTAACCTTAGTCATATGGGGGGGTATTGAGTTTGGGGTGATTTGGGGGCATATGCAGGGATATTTATATTTGCTGATATATGTAGTGTGGTGGTGTGCTGTGAGACACTGCGGTATTTGAACAGTTAACATTAGAGATGTGCATTCGTTTCGGAAAAATTCGGAATTTGGAACGAAATTTGATAATTCGGAAGTACTTCCGAATAACGAATAGATACGATACAAATTCGAAACGAAACGGTATATAATGAATTTGTTTCATTTTAAATTGTGTCATCATCATAAAAGAAAAATTTGAATAACTGATATCAACTATCGAATTGATCTTAACTTACAATACAAGTAATAGTCAGCAAAGGACTTTATGAAACAAATTAATTTTGTTTCACTGTTTAATTTGACTCAAATACTAAATCTGTGACACAGCTTAAAATTTAACTCTAGATTGTCTTTTAACAGCAAAATTTGATTAATTGGGGTTTTATCTAGTGATCCAAAATTCTAATTGATATATTTGAAATTTCAAATCGATTCGAAATTTCAAATCGATTCGAAATTTCAAATCGATACGAAACGAAATTAGTTACGAAATTCCAAAAACGAAATGATTTAAAAACGTAACGAAACTAAGCAAAACAAACAACATTTTCAGCCATGCACATCCCTAGTTAACATTTGCGCACCATCTGTCCGTATACAGTCAGTAAAAAAAGGATCGAACTGAGGGGACTTAATGGACGTTTGAGCATATCAAGCTCTAGAGGAGCCTAACAAAAATTCTTCATCTCTCACTCTCAGGATGATAACTTGATGATGAACCTCAAGTTTGAGAAGACAGTCTCAAAGTATTATATATAAAGAACCCCTCCTCTTTTTTACAACTAAATTTCAACCCATTTCATCCTGGTTGGTACAATTGCCACCTACCTCCATGGTCCTCCTTGTCCTGGATTTGATCTTCTTCTACGTCGAGGAAGATACTGTACATGAAACAAATCATGATGGCAACCGCCCTACTGCATGGAACAGGAAGAGGAGCATTAAGCAGATTAGGGTAAATTAGATTTATTTACAAAAACAGATTAAAGGCACAAATTTAGGAAAAGTCAAACTAACTGGTGATAAATAGTCTATAGATGTAAAATATACAGTAAAATGTACTCTCTGTGCACAAATCGTTCTTTAAAAAAATGTATATAACGTAAAGAGCTTCTGGATCATCAGTGGAAAATGGGAACTATAGAAACAATGGGCTCAATTTTATTGTATGGGCTGATTTCTCGAAAAAAATATCAGCAGCTTTTATCTGAAGCCGATATTTGAAACTTCTACTGATCTGAAACAACATTGGCTGGAAAGGCAGCTGAAAAGCTTATTTTTCGCAGCATCGTACAGATTTGTTCCCTTTTAAAAATTAGACATGTGCACAATAAAAAAGTTTGCTTAGTTTCGGATCGATTTGTCACATTTTTTAATTCATTGGTGCGTTTGTTCTGTTAACGTTATTCGTATTTCGGATCGATTTGTTTTTTTGCAGGATTAGTAATTTGTATTTCATGTCGATTTGTTATTTTGTATCGATTCGTTACTTCGCTTTGATTCATTATTTTGTTTTGATAATTTATTTCGGAATGGTGAAATGGATTAATTAATTAATGTTAGATTACGGTTAAAAAAATGAGGGTTAAAAGATACAGTAATCTCCCTATCCTTGTTGCTGAAGTAGGTTTCGGTACCAAGGACAGCAGCACCGTGGGGCTCCCAAGGAAAAATAACCCCTGTCCTTGGTGCTGAAATAGGTTTCAGCACCACGTACAGCACCTACCGAATGCAGCCAGACTGAATGAAAGAAAGAAAAAAACCGCAGCGTTCGGCAAAGAAAAAAAGACTTGTCGTTTTTAAATATTTGGGAATCCAAAAATATCACAAAAAAAACCACTCATCACTCTGAATAGATTAACTACTAATTCTCTATGAGGAATTTCACTGCCGCTGAATCGCCTGAACAGCACCACGGAGCTGTCCATGGCCTGTGATGCTGAATACGATTCGTAGAAATGAAATCAATTCGTCATATACCGCCTCGTTTCGTTTTCATTCCCTTTTGGACTAAATCAATTTGTTATTTCGTAAATGCTACCGAAATTCTCTATTCTCATCCTGCTTGACCTCTCGGCTGCTTTTGACACTGTTGACCACCCCCTCCTTCTACAGACCCTCAACTCTCTGGGTCTCGGTGACACTGCACTTGCTTGAGTTGACTCCTATTTATCCAACAGGTCCTTCTGTGTGTCCTTTGCTGGTAACTCCTCCTCTTCATTGCCTCTATCTGTTGGTGTACCTCAAGGCTCTGTCCTTGGTCCTCTGCTCTTTTCCATCTACACCTCCTCCCTGGGCAAAATCATCAACAGCTTTGACTTTAATTACCACCTCTACGCTGATGACACTCAGATCTACCTCTCTACCCCTGATCTCTCTCCCCATGTCCTTTCAAAAGTCAGTGACTGTTTATCTGGCATCTCCTCCTGGATGGCTTCCCACCACCTAAAGATCAACATGTCAAAGACTGAGCTCCTACTTATTCCTCCCTCCAATGCCTCCCCACCTCCTGACTTCTCTATCACGGTGGAGGGTATGACCATCTCCCCATCAAACCAAGTTTGCTGTCTTGGAGTTACACTTGACTCGGCTCTTTCCTTCATCCCCCACATCCAGTCTCTTTCCTCCTCCTGCCGACACCAACTGCGTAATATTTCCAGAATTCGTCCATTTCTTACCGCTGTCACCACAAAACAACTCATACACGCCCTGGTAATCTCCCGACTCGACTATTGCAATAATCTCTTATCTGGCCTCCCTCTGTCCCGCCTCTCCCCCCTACAATCCATCCTGAACGCCTCCGCCAGGCTAATTCACCTCACCCGCCGCTCTGTCTCTGCCGCTCCCCTCTGCGAGTCCCTTCACTGGCTCCCCATCCACTGCAGAATTAAGTTCAAAATCCTTATCCTTACCTACAAAACCCTCACTAACTCAGCGCCCCACTACCTGTCCTCACTAATCACCAAATACACCCCAGCCCGCTCCCTAAGGTCAAACAGTGACCTGCGCCTAGCTTCTCCCCGCATCACCTCTTCCCATGATAGACTGCAGGATTTCTCACGCGCAGCCCCCACTCTCTGGAACGCTCTCCCTCGTACTGTCAGACTTTCCCCTAACTTCTCTTCCTTCAAACGCTCCCTGAAAACATTCCTATTTAGGGAAGCCTACCACCCAACTCACTGACACAACCATCAATCACTCTCACCTTACAGTCCTCTCCTCCTGTTTCCAACCCCAACCCTCCCAGATTGTGAGTTCCTACGGGAATAGGGCCCTCATCTCCTCCTGTACTGTTTGTCAAATGTTGTTCAATGTATTGTAACCCTGTCTATACTGTGCTTATTGTACAGCGCTGCGGAATATGCTGGCGCTTTATAAATAATGAATAATAATAATAATAATAATAAATACGAACCGATTTTGTACGAAAACGAAGCGGCGACATTTCGGTGCTCTCGGAATAACCCCCTTAGTGTTCACTAGGGAATAGAGCCCTTTGTTTTTAATGTGATATGCTGGTAGTATTCGCTTTCCATTCTGCAGGGAAAGGTACAGAGAGAACCCCTCTCTGACTTGAGATGCAAGATGTGAGTGACAGCCATTGTGCGGCACCTCATCCCATGTCTGCTTAGTAAGACCGTATGTTGATATTGGACCATACTATCTAGAGTAAGAAATCAACGTATATCAAGCGTATCATATATCCCCATATGTGTCAGAGAGGCTACTCACTAGGCAGACATCCCTCTGATAACTGAATAATTTCACACATTTAGCCTCAGATTTTATGGTTATCAAGTTAGAGCAGTAACCTGTTCAGCAAACAACAGTCTACGACAAACTCCAAAGATTAATGCTGTCATTCGCTGATGCGGTGTGCACCATACAACCTGCTAGACACATCTATACCAGGGCCAGATTAAGATCTCTATGGGCCTCGAGCTGAATATTTTGGTGGATTTTTTTGGAATTTAGTGAAATTAAAACATATTTTAGGTTACTTAATAGTGCAGATACAGGTATATCTAACGAGGCAGTTACTGTGTAAGGAAATTTCCATTCAGATTTAAAATTTTATCATCCAAATCTTTGTGGTTATATATTTGTAAGAATATCAATTCTTACAGATTTTATAGTTAATTCTTGCTGAAAAAATTGAAATGGGAATCTGTTACTACATTTTTCTGAGAAAATATACAATTTTAACAAAAATGTTTTTTAAAAAAATGAATATTTCCCTTGTGTTTTGGAGGATGGTGTTTTCTGAATAATATGACTATGTATAAAATACTGAACTTGCTCCCAGTGTGGGAAATGAGAAGGTGAGTAATGGCAGTGGTATTGCTCATCTTATATGTGACAAATGGACAATGCCATCGCTTTGGAACTAAAATTATATAAATAAAAGTTTTTTTGTTTTCTTTTCTTATAGATTTTACATGTTCACGTTTAGACTCTGTCCTGTCCAATGACACCTCACTTGACCTTGTGAGGTATAAAGTGACACAGGGTTCCAAAAGTCCACCCCCCCTCTCAAGCTCTTCGCTGCAGTGCGGCATTTAGGTTTTTGATGCAATGATTTGTAATAACGGCTTGTGCCATCCCCTCCACACTTGTTGGTGACATGAGAAATGAGATGGTGAGTTGGTGCAGCATCATTGTTCACTTTATAATTGAAAAGTGAAAAATATTGCTGTGTTACAAAAAAAAGAAAAAAAAGAGAAATGTTTATTATTTTATATTTATTGTTACAGAAAACCTGGTAATGTTTGATATCAATGGAAAGGTCATGCTCTGCCTTTCCAGTGATACCTCATATGAGCCTGTAGCTGCTATGGAGTTGGAAATACAGGGGTCCAAAATCCAATTGATGCAGACATAGTTATCCTTTCTCTGGGCCTATTCTGGGGCATGGGCCTGGAGCTGCTGCTCCATCTGCCCCTATGTTAATCCGGCCCTGATCTATACGACACCTAAGCAAGTAATTCATACAAAATTAAAAATAAAAATGACATCAGCCCACATAAACCAAAGATTCAACCATACAAGTCCTAGCATGATTCTGCATGTAACAAACCGGTGCATGTGTGTGTGTGTGTATGCCATTTGGTATCGTGGTGGCTGGCTCTGGGTTTTTTGGGGGGGAGGGTTTGAGTGCCAGTGTGATCCTGGGCTGCACAATGCTGTCATGTTCTTCTGTGGCATCGCCCATGTTGTCCTCGTAGATCAACTATGATTGTTAATTTCCATCCAGCACATTGCTGAGGATTTCTTGGGTGTCACTGGCCTTAATCTCTTGAGTGGTAGTGTGTTGTTGGTCTCCTGGGTTGCGTAATGTTGTGGAGTTCTTTTGGGGCACCACACTTGGTTTCCTTGAGGGTCACTGTGTGGTTACTTTCCATGGGTTGCACAATGTACAGAATTTAGCAGCTGCACGTTATGCTCCGATTCCTTGAGGGGAGTTGCGTTGTTAATTTTCTGAGTTACACAATGCTGTGGATTTCTTTGGTGGCGTCCTATATGGTTTTTTTGAGGGGTTCTGTGCTCTTAGTTTCCTGGGTAGAAAAAAGGGTAGCACATGCCACTATACTTCACCCACAGTGCACCAAGGTGCGTAGCCAGCCCAACGTATCCTTACAACCAAAGAGAAGAACAGGTCACATCAGACGGGTATGTTTCAAGTCAGAACAGGGTTTTGTTTATTTATTTATGAAGGATTTTAGCAGGAAGGATACATAGAGATTTCTCTCGTTTTCAAGTACGTCCTGGGTTCAAGAACATTAAAATGTTACAGTTGTTACAGAAATACAAAGTAATACAATGCAAGATATAAAAATTAGATATGTGCATTAGTTTTAGTACTAAAACGATTTAGTCCGAAATTTGGGATAATTTAGTTTTCAATGACTCAAGAGATACGAAACTGCTTGGACCAAAAAATTAAAGAAACGAAAGGAAAATGCATTACAATTTAGTTTCAGTTCTTTTTGTAATATTACATTGATGAGTGAAGGAGACCAGCAATGAGGATGTTCTATACAGAGAGGGGCATTAATTAATTCAGGAGTATGTTTTAAACAGAGAGGGGTATTAATTAATGCAGGAGGATGTTATATACATTATACAGAGAGGGGTATTAATTAATGCAGAAGGATGTTCTATACATTATACAGAGAGGAGCATTTTTTTTAGCCCTTTAAATCCAGTGGCTGTGAGCGCTGAGATCGGCTGCTTGTTACATTAGCTCTCATTACAATGTTTCAGGCTCAGCTGTTACAGTAACTGACTACTGCTCATCACAGCACTCAGAGTTTCAGTAAAACAAGGAAATAATATTGTTATAAACTCTTATATATAAAAATATTATTTACTAGTTTTACTGAAACTCTGAGTGCTGTGATGAGCAGCAGTCAGTTACTGTAACAGCTTGCCTGACACATTGTGCTGAGAGTGAGAGATACTGTAACAAGCAGCCGATCTCAGCCCTCTGAGGAGTCACTACTACAATATTAATTGTATCCGCTGGTTTTCGGATGAACGAAATTCATTTTCATACTAAAGAACTGAAAACGAATTCCTTTAGCAACTAAATAAATTGCGTTTTAGGACAAATTCATTCGTCCAAAACGAAATTTTGTGCTCTGCACATGTCTAATAAAAATAACAAAAAAACACAAATATACACATTAACAGAAAATAAATATGTAGGAAATAGTCATCATGTTACATGTTTACAGGTGCATTCTGTATATAGTCATTATGTTACATGTTTACAGGTGCATTCCATATTGAGGTATGTTAAAAGGGAGCTCTTGAGTGACTTTAGACTGGGGGAAGATTTGATGGCGTCTGGGAGGTTATTCCATAACTGCGGTGCTCTGTAGGAAAATGAGGACCGAGCCACTGTCTTTTTGTATTGTGGTATTGCAAGTAAGGTGCTGGTCCTGGATCGGAGGTTATAGGTTGAGGGAACTGCTGGAGGAAGCAGTCTATTCAGGTAGGGTGGCAGCTTCCCAGAAAAGCTCTTAAACACCAGATTGGAAAGGTGAAGGGTACGTTTAGACTCCAGCGACGGCCAGTTTAGCTCTTTTAACATGTCACAATGGTGGGTCATGTGGTTATATTGTAGCGCAAATCGGCAGCATGAGTTATACAATGTGGTAAGTTTCTGAAGGTGTGTTTGCGGGGCCACTGCATACACTAGATCTCCGAAATCAATAGCTGGCATAAGCATTTGTTGTACAATTTGCTTTCTTACCGTGGGGTTCAGGCAGGATTTGTTTCTGCACAGGGCACCTAGTTTGGGGTAAATTTTAGATGAGAGTTTTTCAATGTGGAGGCCAAAAGATAGATTTGGGTCTAACCACATACCTAGATATTTGAGAGAAGTGACTGTGGTCAGCGCGCCATTTGATTTTGTCCCCACACATAGATGGGAATTTTGCAATTTATGTAGTTTAGGTGCTGTTCCAAAGAGCATCGTTACTGTTTTGTCAGTAGTTAAAAAAAGTTTGTTGTGTTTGATCCACTTTTCTACCTCTGTGAATTGTTCTTGCAGCACGGCCTCCAGTTGTGGGAGAGTTGGTTTGCTGGTATAGATTACGGTGTTGTCTGTGTACATGTGTACAGTTGAGGCTTTGCAGATGTTAGACAGATCATTTATGAATATTGTAAATAGCAGGGGGCCGACTATCGAGCCTTTGGGGTACACCGCAAGTGACTTGGGGGGAGGACCTGCCAGAAATGGACACATAATGCGACCGATCAGATACATATGATTAAAACCAGGTAAGCGTGTGATCACCACCGATACCAGAAGTTTTTTTAACAAGATGCCATGGTCTACTGTTGCAAAGGCTTTGGCAAAATCAAGGAAGATGGCTCCAATTAGGTTTCCTTGTTCCGTGCCAGTTTCTATATCATTGCAGACTTTTAAAAGGGCGGTTGTAGTTGAGTGATTTGGACGAAAGCCGGATTGATCCGTGGTTAAGTAGTTCCAGTATTGATAATAATCACGTAATTGTGTGTAGACGCATTTTTCCAAAATTTTTGACATTACAGGGAGCAATGATATCGGACGGTAGTTGGATACCAAAGTACTGTCACCACTTTTATGGATAGGTACCACTCTCGCAGTCTTCCAGAGTTTGGGTATGTATCCAGTTGCCAGTGATTCATTGATTAGGGTTGCGACAGGATTTGCAATTGCCGGTGCACTGGTTTTCAGCAGCATTGCTGGTATTTGATCAGGTCCAGACTGGTATTTCATTTTTTGGTTACGGAGAAGTTTAGTAACGACACTGACAGGCACTGGTCTAAAACTGAATTCCTGTCTGATACAGGGTCTTTGCACAGTTGGAGGGGCCTGACCTGCGTGTGGCCTTTCATATTGCATGTCATTTCCTAGCTTAGCAATCCGGGTGGTGGCACATCCAACAAAATAATCATTAAAGGCATTTGCTACATCTAGGGGGTGTTGCAGGGTTTGGTTGTTTACTTTGACAGCAGCCGGCTGGGAGTGGACATGGGGTGCTTGTATGTTACTTATGGTTTTCCAAATGTTTCTATGGTTTGATATGTTATTGTTTAGATTTTCATTGAAGTAATGGGCTTTTGCCATTTTTGTTTTTTTTGTGCATGCATTCCGGCATTTTCGGTATTCATAGTGATCGTTCATGGAACCAGTAGTCTTGAAATTTGACCACAGTGAATCTCTAAGCTGGTACATTAGTGTAAGATCAGCTGTAACCCAGGGGAGATGGGTCCCTCTTACTCGCACTTTACGCAGAGGACATGGGAATTCCAGACTTGCAGGACCTCGGACTGAAAGTATGCAATTGCACAGTCTAGGTCTGGGATTAGGTTTAGTCTGTACCAGGGGAGCTGTTTGAGATCACTTAGGAAGGATTCAAGAATAAATTTCTTGAAAGACCTGGTGGTTATTACCTTTGGGGGAGATTTTGTGGCCTTTATTTTACACACGCAGTACACAATACAGAGGTCACTAAAGTTATTAGCGAGAACGCCTGCCTCCTGTATTCTATCAGGAGATGAGGAGAGAATCCAGTCCAGAAAGGTATGGTTAGGGCTTTTCATGTTAATGCAAGTGGGGGAAGAGATTAATTGAGCTAGCGGCAAAGTTTTAAACAGCGAGCAGTGTTTATTGTTTTTAGGATTTAGCCAATCTGTATTAAAATCGCTGAGGACCAGCAGTTCACTTTTTTGGTTTTGTGCAAGTAGGTTATTAAGGATTTGAGTTATGTCAGTGAGGGAGTGCACTGGAGAGCTCGGTGGGCGATAGAATCCAGCAACAATGATTGATTTACTGAATGGGATCTCAATTAAACCAGAGAGGAAATCAAAGGTGGCAGGGGAGCTAGAATTCTGTAAAGGGGTGAACTTTATGGACTCCTCAACATAAATAACAATTCCCCCTCCTCTATTTACTCTGTCCTTTCTATAACATAAATACCCCTGTATTGATATGGCAGAGTCTTGTATATTTGGGGTTAACCATGATTCTGTGAGCACAGTGATTTTGGGTTTGTAATAGCAACACCAAGCCTGAAGCTCATCCAGTCTAGGAAGTGCAATGGAAAGTGCAATGTTTCGGTCCTATCCAAGGACCTTCACGATGTTTTATGAAGGTCCTTGGATAGGACTGAAACCTTTTCGCTGGTTGTTAGTTTTCTGGGTGGCACTTGCCGTAGGAATTCTTAGCTGGAATTGAACTTGGTGTCCTTGAGGCACACTCTATGGTCTATCAAAGAAACCGAAATTTCAGCGAAATTCTGGTGCTTTTCATTTCGGCGCAGTTCAGTGCACTTCGGCGATTCCATTTCGCCAACAGTACGGTGAATTCACGATTCACTGGATGGCCACCATAGTGTGCCGAAGACTGAGTAGCCGAAGCCTCATAAAAAAAAGTTGGAGAACATCGCCCACGAACACCAATTGTACCGAACTGCAAAAAAATAAACAGAGCCCTCCTACTTTCCTAATAGGCGTTTAAACCAATAAAAATCATTAAAATCTTTGTGAATATTAAAAGGGCCTTTAAAAATAAATAATAAAAAGAACTGTTACAGAATAAAAAAAAGCAGTCTTTTAAAAAAATTGGGAAGTGAAGATTTCGTCTAAAACTACAAAAATGTGTTCCAAAAAATAAAGAGGTTTTATGCTGAAAATCAAAAGAATAAACGTTTGTTTTAAAAACTT
This sequence comes from Leptobrachium leishanense, assembly GCA_009667805.1. NCBI lineage: Eukaryota > Metazoa > Chordata > Amphibia > Anura > Megophryidae > Leptobrachium > Leptobrachium leishanense. The sequence continues at coordinate 40,955,787 of CM019067.1, read as the reverse complement.
AAAAATTATACTATGTTTTTTACATTGAAACCGTTAAAAAAAAAAGCAGGAATCAAAAATTTCACCTAAAAATCCCCCAAAAATCCCCAATTTTTAAAACGAAATAAATAAATAAAAACCCTTTTGGCTGAAATTGAAAAGAATAAACGGTTGGGTAAAAAATGAATAAAAATTATACTATTTTTTCCCGTCGAATCCTGTGGTATTCACCTGTTTAAACCTGTCGAAATGAATCACTGAATATCAGGGCATTTCACTGACATTTCGGTGCAGTTCAGCGTTCTTTGAATAGATTAACCATTACTTCTATATTTCGCTGCCGTTAAAGATCGCCGAATTGCATCATATTTTGCCATCAATTCGCCAGTATATGGCGAATCAACAGTTTTGTGAATAGAAGAACTGCCATGAAATTGCACTGTACGGGGTAATTAATTCACCATTTGATGCTATTCGGTGGGCAGTTCTGTGCTTAGTGAATAACCTCTTATGCCATTTGCTTCCTGGGTTTTTTGGGTAGGGGCTCATTATGTTTGGCCCTCTTTAGTAGAACCATATAGTGGGATTCTGAGAGACAATGGGCCCTATTACATTCTTCTCGGACAATTTTGCGCGTTAACGCGAGGGGAAAAACCCTTTGCGCCGAACGTCGTATTACGGCGTTCGCGCACAAAATGCGCGTTAACGTCTAACGCAAGTTACCCTGCGCGAACCCTGCGCGAGCGAAAGTTCGTGCACGCGTCCCATACTTAACATTGTGAGCACAAATGCGTTCGTGCGCTGGTACGCGGATGGTATTACAATCAATGCGCAATTTTTACAAACGACGTTTGCGCGCATAATTTTAAACGTCTTTTAAAAGCTGGTGGTAACGGCAAATCTGAACGTCCTGGCCGAACCCAAATACACCAGCACGGAAAAAAAATGCAGCACCCAATAGTTACACATTCTACACATACCCAAACAATAAGATTGAGAAGTGGTGCGTGTTTATATTATTGCTGCAGCATATATACTCAGATTGATTTTGACAGGCGCAAAAACTGAATGGGAGACAATTGTGGTTCTTAATTCTGAATGGCTGAATCGCGTGAAAAAACAGTCCGCACACTGATTTATGCGCGCAGCGTTAATTTGCGCACGTTTAGGCTAGGGTCAGACTAACGCATTTTTCACGTTGTCCGTGAAAATGTGCGTTCGAAGAATGGACGTATTTTTTCACGGAATACGCAATAGCGGTCATACGATGCGCAGTTTCATCCGTGATTTTGTACGGATCATCAATAAAACACTTCTTGCATCTGGACGTTATGTTGGCCGGACATTAGCAGCGTCTGACGTCTCCTAATCACGCACACACGCCGCTAGCGGACGCAGCGCACTCTGTACGTCAGTACTAGTGGTTTAACGTTCTCGAAAAAATGCGTTCATTTTCCACTTGCGTTGCGCAGCCGGACTTTCGTGCGACCGTACTTCGTATATTGGCCGTCATTGCCCGGCATCTGCTGCTAGCACGGCCGTGATTAAGTGCGCCAGAACGCGCGTTCGCACTGCCTCAGTCTGACCCTAGCCTTAAGGCTAGGGTCAAACGAAAGCATTTTTACACGCGAACGTAAAAAAGGGCGTCCGAACGCATTGATGTATTTTTTCACGGAATATGCGAAAACGGTCATACGATGCGCATTTTCGTGCGTATGTTTTACGAATCCAAACCAAGAAACTTTTTGCGTCTGGACGTTATGTTGGCCGGACACGAGCAGGGTCTGACGTCTCCAAATCACGCACACACGCCGCTAGCGGGCGCAGCGCACTCTGTACGTCCGTACTAGAGGTTCTGCGTTCTCGAAAAAATGCGTTCATTTTCCACTTGCGTTGCGCGGCCGGACTTTCGTGCGACCGTACTTCGTATATTGGCCGTCATTGCCCGTCATTTGCTGCTAGTGCGGCCGTGATTATGTGCGCCAGAACGCGCGTTAAAAGTGCGCTGGTCTGACCCCAGCCTTAGCGTGTATTTTTTACACGAGATATTTTCGGACGGATGAAAAAATGCGTTCGGATCGTTATACCAGCGTTAATTTATGTGCGTTAACGTTTAACACTGTGTGCAAAAAAAATTGCGCTGCACGTGCGTTTTTGCGCAAGGAAAGAACCCCCTGGACCTTCAGGAAGGGGGACATGACTGATGGCCTGGGCCTGTAAGTTAAGGAAGGACCTGGAAGGGTGTAGAATCCCTGGGGGGGGGGGGCTGGACAGATGTCTGGGCCTGTCAGTCAAGGAGTAAGCTATGGTGTTATTGGTGGTGTGTTTGCAACAGTGTTGCTTACCTGAGCTATATATGCTGGTGATGGGTGCAGGCCAGGTTCTTCCTCTTGTTCCTGCCAGTGTGAGAAGTGCATCAAGGTGAGATCAGGTGTTTTTCAGGTGTTTCTGTTGATAGAGAAAGGAGAGGGAAAGTGACTCGGTGGCTGGGGTGGCATCTACATGTCTGCTGGAACACTTGAGGGAGCACGCTGCGGCTCGCTGCAGGATTTGATGGTGGAGGCCCTGGCACCATCTTGCGAGCAGGGGTGGATCCAGGGGGGCAACAGGGGCAATTGCCCCCCCCCCCGGGAAAATATTACCAACCCCAGGACTCTCTCCCATCCTCACCTCCTTTCTGATAAACTAAAGGGGAAGATGAGTGGTGAGGAGCCATGAGGTTACCAGCAGTGCCGGCTGCTGTGATGGCTCTGTAAACATAGATGAGTCTGGGCTGTGTGATCACATGACCGGGGGGTTCCTCTGTGTGTAGGGGGAGAGCGGTGACAGGAAGTGCTGCAGACTGTACCATGTGCTGCTGTTATAGGAGGGCAGAGCTGCTGGATTCCCACTCCCCAGCAAGAAGCAAGTATATCGGAAGGGAGGAAGGGGGCATTTTCTTCATGTATAGTGGTTGTGTGTGTGTGACTAGATTTGGTTAAAGAAAAAGGCAAAATAGCTTTTATTTCCTTTGTTTTGTTGATTTTCTGTTTTGTTCTAGGGACCTTCATGTGTTGTGGCTGCAGATCCCACAATGCTCAGGCAGTCAGATAGGAGCAAATAATGGGTAGAGTCCTCGCGCTTACGCCAAGTGTCCAGTGAGTAATACTTCAAGAAAATCTAGAAAACATAATAGGAGACATACATTGCGCAGTACATCCTTATGACACCTGGTTTCCAGAGAGAAAGTATTCAACTCACTTTTTTCTGAGCCCCTTAAAGTCGGCTCTGGACTATATAGGCATATATCTGAGTCAGATAGGAGCGCTGTGGGAGAGGTAGTTGCACAGCATTGAGGGTGTAAAAATCCCTGAAAGAGGACAATACTGTGTTCTGGTACGCAATTGATCAAATAACTTGGTGGCTCTTACAAAGAAAACCCCTAGGAGTTATTTAACACAATATATTGTTTATGTATATATGTGTAAGGTGTGCACACCTGTACAGTTTCAGTTACTGGTATTTATGAAGCACCGATAGGTTCGGTAGCGCTGTACAATGGGTGAGACAATGACAAATCTGCATACACCTTACACACACGGAACAGGAGGAGTGGGGACCCTGCTCAAGAGCTTACAATCTAATACAATGCACGCACATGCGGCTGGTCCCTAAGGCTGGCTGTTGCAAGGCAAATCCGTCTGATATCTGCTAGTGCTGCTGCCTGTGTCTCCCATGTTCCCGCTCATTATTCGTGCCGCAATGGGATCACATGGGAATTGTTCCTCTGCGTCTCCTGTGCTTTACCCAGCAGGTGCCGGGGAACAAATGCTTCACAATTCAGTGCATTGAATGGAAATTTCAGTGTCCTTTAGCTGGTGCACACTGAGGCCCTACACCCTAAGGTCCTGCACTGGACAGCAGAAACTCCTATCCCTTCGTGTGAAAAAGGAAGATAAAGTGCAGGAAAACGTTTGAATAACTAATTTGTAGTTAACAGTTTCAATTGCTAAAATGCTTATTTTACTAGCGGTTTCGATAAGGGTTACTACAGCATTATACCCCATTAACCCCTTAAGAACCAAGGGTCTTTAAAGTCAATGCTTTTACAACAAAACAGTTTTGTCATTTCTTTATTAATTTAATTATAAGGGATTTTGCCGGGAGGGATACATTGAGATTTCTCTCGTTTTCGGGTGTGTCCTGGGTTCAAGAGTGTGGAAGTTTTACAGTTGTTACAGAGGTACAGGGTAATGGATGCAAGATGTTGGAAGCGGAACACAAAGATACAGATTAATTCGGGAAGTGGATGGGTGGGTGGTATAGTTAATGTGTTTCATGTTTACGGGTGCATTCTGTGTGTGGTCACTGTGTTGCATGTTTGCAGGTGCATTCTGTGTTTGGTCACTGTGTTGCATGTTTGCAGGTGCATTCCGTGTTGGTCGCGGTGTTGCATGTTTTGCATGTTTGCAGGTCCATTATGTGTGTGGTCGATGTGTTGCAGGTTTGCAGGTGCATTCAGTTATGGTCATTGTGTTGCAGGTTTGCGTGTGCATTCTGTATATGGTCATTGGTTGCATGTTTGCAGGTGCATTCTGTGTATGGTCATTGGGTTGCATGTTTGCAGGTGCATTCTGTGTGTGGTCATTGTGTTGCATGTTTGCGGATGCATTCCGTGCTGGGGTGTGCTGGTGGGGAGCTCTTGAGTGGCTTTGGACTGGGGGAGGATTTGGTGGTTTTTGGAGGGTTGTTCCATGGGTGTGGTGCTCTGTAGGTAAATGAGAATCAAGCCACTTTCTTTTGGTCCTTAAGGTGTTAATTGGGTCCAGGTGGGGTCCTTGCAAATTTGCCATTCCCAGGGTCCTGTCTAGCCAAAGTTGGTAGAATGCCCCTCCCGAGCCCGAGTCCACCGAGACTTCGGGGAGCCCGGTTGAATATCAATAGAAAAGAAGTGGATGCGGCCGGTTCCTAATCGTCTGAAGGGTCGGTCGTCATGGACACGCCACCCAGGGACCTGCATTCGAGTGCGCGGAGGAGGGTGAGAATGGTGCGGACGCCTGCTCTTTCTTCCCTGTCTTTAGGTGTGGCGGCTGGAGGAGTTGGTCGAGTGGACTGTGCTGGATGGACTGGGGGGAATTTGGAGTGATGCCCCCCCCGCGTATCGGGCAAGATGGCCGGCGGATGCCGCTCTCGAGGAGCCCGTGTGGAGGTCCTTCACTTCCGGCGGCCAGGGGGAGAGTGACGAGAGCTGCAGCGTCTGCCTCCAGGCCCCCTCCCACTCATCGCAGGCCTGCAGCGTCATGAGCGGCGCATTCGGCCCACCCACAAAATGGCGGCGCCCATCTTGCGACTGGAAATCGGGGGGGATCATTTCGGCAGCAGTTGCAGGGAGAGACCCGGTGGCTGGGGACGTACCGGTGCAGGGGACATCGGATGGCGTCCTTCAAATTCGGAATGGACGTTCTCAACGCTCTCAGCCAAGGAGTGTCTTGGAGGCAGGAGATGGAGGTCTGTGAAAGGTGCCGGTTATCAGTGGAGGTGCTATTCCTGGGCGACCATCGCTGGGCTCACCTTTGGCTGCGATTCCTATGGCTTCTGGAGGATCCCCCTGCTGGCTGCACGTGAGTCGGATTTGGGGGGTGCAGCGTTTGGATCGCTCGGCCTTTCGGGGGTTAATGTGTCTGGTGGTGTAACGACGGGGTTGCTAGAAACCCTGGTTGCTGCTCTTAGGCGCTGGCAGGATGGGTCGGAGGGCGCGGCTAGGGGGAAGGCTTCGCTGAGGGTGGCGGGACTCGTCGTTCCTGGGAGCGCGGTACCTGCGGCTGTTGTTGCGCCTAGCTCTGCTGCTGTTGGGGTTCCCGCGTCTGCTTGGGCGTCTGGGGCAGCGCCCGCGCCTGTTTTGGCACAGGTGTTGGGGTCAGCAGGGGATTTCCGAGGCTGGCGCAGTTTGGGGGTCGGGGGGAATGACTGGGCCTGCAAGTTGATTGGGGTCTCAGCGGTGGGTGCTGTGGAGGTGTCTCCCGTCGGGGTTGGGTGGGGCATCTCTTATGGGTCCTGCGGGTTGTCCCAAAGGGGTTTGCAGGTCACTGCGGAGTTACGGGAGAAGATTTGGAGAAACAAATATGGGGATGTGCTTACACTACTTTCTGTGGATAGGGAGACGGTGGACCGTCCCGAACGGCCTGACCTGTTCATGGAAGAGAAGTTGAAGGAAACGCTTCCTCCCACTTTTGGAAATTGGCTAAAGGGTTTCTTGGCTATTGTGCTATCTGGTGCGAGTGGTTCCCGGAGCGCAGCGTTTCATTGTTTGCGTATAGCGATCTAATTTTGAGCATTGTATTGCATCTTGGGGTCATGACCCGAAGCAGTTCGCTCCGCATTCTTTTCGTATCGGCGCAGTGACATTGGTGGCGGAAGCGGGTACGTCGGTTGACATGATTAGGCGTTTTGGGTAGATGGCGATCGGATCGTTTTCGTTCCTATGTGCGCCCTAACCTCTTATAATTACAGGTTCATCCCTGAAAACTGGAGCATCGGCCACTCTTACATACACTGGGTGGCCAAGCGGGCTGCACAACGGCTGCTTGGCAGGAACCTGGGTTTTTTCCACGGACTTGGCTACGATCCGGTGGATTGGTATCAAGGGTTTACGTTGGGCCCAGGTTGTTGGAAAATGCGAGTCATTGGCTGGTCGAGCGGCTAGGGATGTGGTGTTAGTGGTGCATGCAGGGGGGAACGATCTGGGGTTTGTTCGTTCTGTAGACTTGATTAGGGAGATGAAACGCGACTTAGCCAGTTGCTTCACAATCTTCGGGGGTTTATCGTTAGTGTTTTCAGAAATAGTTTCTCGCCCCCGTTGGGTAGAATTTGCGGCCCCCGGTGCTCTGGACAAGGCTCGGAAGAGGGTTCACAGGGAGATCTCGAGAATGGTTGGTGATCTGGGTGGAGTGTTGGTTAGGCATACGGAGCTAGAAGGGGACAATAGGAATGTCATTAGAGGGGATGGGGTCCATCTCACGGTAATTGGGTTGGACATTTTCCTGGTGGGTCTGATGTCTGGTGTGGAGGAGGCGCTGTCTGCGGGGGGGGGCGCCTGGGCAGGCCCTGGTGTTGGCGGGTTTCCCTGGACAGCAGTGCTTAAAGGATGTATTAGCCGCCATCAGGTGAGGCTTGGGGGGAGACGAACCTCGCTTGCGGGGGGACGAGCTCTTGGTTGGATATTGGTGTAAATGCCTATTGCATGGGCAATAGCGCAGGGTTGTAATTAAGCACTGCGAGGGATGGTTGTATATGGTTTAATAAAGCTGTGGCCCATGCACATTCCAACTTACATATATACGTTTGTGTCTTATTCAGGTTATTGGGGTATGGGCTAGGAAGGTCTCAGGCCTAATCAGTCATGTAATAGAGCCCAATGTGTCTGGGACCCTTGAGTGGCTCTGTGTGCTTTAACACAGCGGAATGAAACGCAGGCTCCTGGTTACATTTCACGCTGAACATCCTGCATGGCGTCCTGTGTGAAATCCATTTTTATGACATTGAACATTTAGTTCCCTAATTGACATTAAGGCTCACATTGTTTCGTCACCTTTTAATGAGCTTTTTCATATAGTTTATTTATAGGGTGTGTTCTTCATTTCTGATTATGAAATTATAATTACACTGATGGTAAAGTGGTAAATTGTTTATATAAGGTGCATAGAGTTGCATTAATTCTCCCTGGATTGTGTGCGTAGTGGGGTGTGGTGTGCGTAGTGGGGTGGGGTGTCCGGCGCTGTAATCTAGTTAGGGCTTAAATCATCAAAAATGTGTCCAGATAATAAAAAAGTCCTTAAGAAAATAATAAAAAGGTGTGTTACAAAATAATAAATGGAGACTTTTAAATAATAAAAAACAAAAATGTCGTCTAAAAAATAAAAAATGTTCTTTGCAAAAGAAGAAAAAGAATAAACAGTCTTTTAACTCCTTCGCTGCTGAGCCATTTCACCGCTGTGTGCTGAGCTCATTTTTACAACTTTTGCTCATCATGTTTAAACGCGATTTGAAGTCACGTTTTATTATATGACCCAGACATATTATATATCGTTCTTTCCGGGAGACTCGGCAGATTCATAATATATCATTATTATTAGACATGTGCATTCGTTTTAGTACTAAAACGATTTAGTCCGAATTTTGGGATAATTTAGTTTTAGTATGACTCAAGAGAAACGAAACTGCTCAGTACAAAAAAACGAAAGAAACTAAAATAAAATGCACTACATTTTAGTTTCAGTCCTTTTTGTGATATTACATTGATGAGTGAAGGAGACCAGCAATGAAGATCGCAACATCGCAACATCCGAAGTTCTGCACCCCCACATGCAATGCAGTAGGATTGTTCTATACAGAGAGTGGCATTAATTAATGCAGGGGAGTATGTTCTATACATTATACAAAGGGTATTAATGCAGGAGGATGTTATATACATTATACAGAGAAAGTATAAATTTGAGGCAGAATGATTCTATACAGAGAGGGACCATTAACTGCAGGAGGAATGTAGTATCTTACATATATACAAAAGAGGGGTATTTGAAGGAGCCGCCACTATAACATAATATGCGCTATAAATCATAAATGATAAATAACTGAAAATTGTTGCAGAATATGTCCTAATTAGAGTATTACGTGCAGGATTTCACATATTAGAAACAGACAAGGCCAAAGCCGGAATGTGCTGCGCTCGGGAGGGCTACTATGTACTATCAACACCACAGAACGAGATAATAGCTGTTACAACCTCAAGGTTATGACGCCCAAGGCTTGGATTCTTAGAAAATGTAGTGTTTTCTCTTCTTAGAATATAAACACGTACGCAAATGTTTTATGCTTATCTACAGAAATGTCTCACGGTGGTATCCGTATATATACAAGTGCATGTTCAAATATTAAACTAGAGGGATTTTGCCATCTGATACCTTGTCTGTGTCTTATTGGTACCATCTCTCTCCCAACGTTGGCAGAGGACTCGTTCGGGCATAGACACCACCCTAAAGGGCTCTCGAGGAAAAGGGGGTCAATCAAATTAACCCATCAATTGGAGGCACTGCTGAGATGTCCAGGGACCACCTCATCGTCTAGGTAAGAACCTTTTGCGTATCACCTGGCGATGAGACCCCGAGAGACATAGCACGAACTAGAACTAAAGGGGTTACTAAAGTACTAAAGGTATCCGAGTTAGAGTATTGTCAGGGACTGCTTTAAGGGATACAGGGAATTGGTGGTGACATGCCCTGTATGACCCTCTTGAACTTTTAGTCGTATAAGGATATTGTTATATTGTTGAACTCTTTTTCTCTACCCTTCCCCATATTTTCCTTTCCAAACTGTATTTTACGCAATATATGTCTACCTTTTACCGGAAGGTAAGCCGGCAACCTAGTGTATAGAGATATTGTTTTCTTGCTTTTGCTCTTTGCTCATTAAGGTTTACTATATCTATTGTTTTGTATAACCCACATACATATATATATACTTTCCATCCCTCACAACCATGGGTTCTAATTCCACCAAACATAAAACATATGATACCCCACATGTAGGCGAGACATGTAAGGATTACGTAGCACGCGTATCAGGCACTGGTTACTATCTAGTTAATCCCTGGGTTGACAATATGGCTGGCTGGACAGAAACAGTGGGTAGCTGCGACCCATTCCCCAAATTAGGGGATAATAGCCCTTTCCACATGGATATGGTCAAGGGTCTATGCCTTGACGATCAGGAAGTATGGCCATATTACCCCGGAGACCCTAACTGGGATAAAGAATATATGCGCTTAGGAGGTGAACAGTGGCTCCTCGTTGCCAGTCATTGGTACCCCAGGTCTGACAAGATAAAACACCCATCCCCACGGCTTCCAAACAACGCCAATAGACAACACCAATTAGAAAAACATATTCCCAGGTCCGCGACACTCATCCCCAGACCGAAATGGACCTTTACCCAGCCTCCCCTGACATTACCAAAAAACCCACCGCCATACAAACATGCGTACCCCACCCTAACTATGTTCAACGACACAGAGGTGATCGCGGCAGTGAGTACACTAGATGAGGATAACACTTCTAAGGTTGCCCGTATTGAGAAACCCACCTTTAAGACCTTTAATTTAAATACTCCAGATGACGAAGTATCCGAGACCCCCGAGTTGAATATCACAAAAGTCACCACTAGACTACAGTCAGGTACCTCTATCCAAGCCCCAGATAGGTACGATTCATCGAACCCCATAAACCCCACCTGTTCTACCCCATTACGTCCGATCACCATTAACCATGCAAATGCAACACCGGGTAGTCTTTTGGACATGACTGACACCAAAGTAACACATGCACCATTTATGACGGTTGGAGATAAACTGCTAAAAAAGGCTATTGACATCGAGGATATCAATAAGATATTAAAACATTGCCCTAAACCAAGGGAGGCCCCCCTTGGCACTATAAACTACCTAAAGAAGGCATGCAGTGGCCGCAACTACACCCAGGAAGATATGCATCTTATTATAGATGGTATTTTGGAGAAAAATAGTGGGTGGGAGTGGGATGAGGTTCCCACCATTTCTAACATCGTTCATAACCACTCAGCCCCCAACTATCCTCTAAACTGCACTGACGGCATCGCTAATATGTGGGATGAAATTCAAACCCAATTATTAAAGTTATATAAAGCCCGTTCATCTCTCCCAGTCGCAGTAGCATGTAAACAAAAATCAGGTGAAAGCGTGGTTGAATTCTGGCGACGCTTTTGCACCTGCTGGACAGAGGATGCAGGATTGACACCTGAGCCTCCTAGCCTCCTCATCTCTACCTTTATTAATAATCTAGAGCCACATTGCGTGTCCGTTGTGCGACAAGCAGTTTCCTCATGGCCCTCCGACACCCTCAGACAATTCAACACACATATGCATGAGAAAGAAGCAGCAGGTTGTTTTGACATACAACCTCGCAAACCTCATACCACGCATGCCGCACAATTCCACTCAACACCGTATCACACCCAAACCCCCACTCCGGCACCTGCAGCCACCACAAGACCACCCATCGACTACAGTACTATCAAATGTTTCCGCTGCGGCGACACCGGTCACTTCGCCCGACAATGCAAATCCCCTCAGGATAAGGTTGATGCATATCAAACTGCTTATAAGGAGGGTAGGCGCCGCGCTCAATCCCAAACGCCCACAGCCCCACCACCATCCTACCCCCCTCCACCTCCGGCACCCGAGTTCCCCATCACGTGGAACAACCAATGAGACAGCCCGGGAGCTGATACCCTGACTCTACCCCAGCTGACTTCTAGCTGGAGGCATGACCCTATGATAGTGTTACACATTGATGGCCGTCCGGTCTCCTTCCTTGTAGACACAGGTGCCACTACTAGCACCCTCGAGACAACACACTACACAGGGCCATTACAAGAGTCTGCGCCTTCCACGGGCATTAATGGCGTATCAACTGACACATATCTTACTACTCCTCTTTCTCTAGCACTCTCACCTGATGATTGCATTCTACATCACCGCTTCTCCATTATTCCTTCCTGCCCCGTCAGCCTTCTCGGCCGTGATCTCTTATCTATCTTAAAAATCACTATCTCTGTCACTGACTGCGGCCTCTCTGTGGATAGCACAATACTACCTTCTCTTTCTAAAACTCGCCATTTTTTCCTCTCTCCCTCCACTGTACCTACTGAACTTTCCTCACTATCCGACCTATGGTCTCAGGGACCATATGACGCCGGCCTCATCTCCTGCACCCCTTATGTAGCTCATGTCCAACCCAACGCTGCACCAGTTTACCAAAAACAGTACCCTCTGTCCAAAGAAAAGGTTGACGGTATAAGACCCATGATTGAACAGTTCCTAGCTGATGACATTATAACCCCTGTCATCTCTCCCTATAGCACACCCATTAACCCTGTGAAAAAACCCGATGGCACCATGCGTTTTGTCCAGGATTTGCGCGCTGTCAACTCACTGATCATACCCATCGCCCCAATTGTACCAGACGTGGCCACGCTTCTGTCCTCCATTCCCGCGAATGCCTCACATTTCACCGTTATTGATTTAAAAAATGCTTTTTTTAGCATCCCTGTTGACCCAACGACGGCACTCCTTTTTGCTTTCTCTTTCGAGGGTACCCAATACACATGGAAAAGACTCCCTCAGGGCTACGTTGACGCCCCAGTGATCTTTAGCATTGTGCTACGAGCATCACTGACCTCATGGAACCCCAGCCATGGTTCCGTCCTGCTACAGTATGTGGATGATCTGCTACTCTGTAGTCCCTCAGAGGAGGCCGCCCGTGTTGATGGCTTGTCCCTACTACAATGGTTGATGAAATGTGGTCACAAGGTCTCTTTACAAAAATTACAATGGTGTCTCCCACAGGTTGAGTACCTAGGGTTTATCCTCAGGCAGGGGAACGGAGCATCAGTCAGAAGAGAATCCAGTCTCTTGCGGGCCTGGTCACCCCACAGACCCAGAAGGAAATGCTATCCTTTCTGGGCATGATAAACTACTGCAGACAATGGATCCCTGACTGCTCCTATTACGACAATATTTTACGCCAGTCTACCCTAGGTACCAACCAACGTATTACATGGTCCGAAGAGATGAGACGCGCATATCTCACTCTCCAGCAATCGCTCATGACAAGTCCATCACTCGGCCTCCCTGATTATGCCTTACCGTTTCATTTGTTTTCAAGGGACAACTGTAAAACCATGGCCGGGGTTCTGACCCAAGAACACGGGGGCCGCTTGCGTCCCGTAGCATTTTTTTCCAAAACCATGCCGTTACAGGTCCAGGGTATGCCTTCCTGCCTCCGGTCCCTTGCTGCTTGTGCTATGGCAGTATCGATGTCCACACCACTCACCCTTGGTAACCGAACCCATTTACACACCTCACACGATGTCCTTTCACTTCTGAAGCAAATCCACACCCAACACATGTCCGCCCAGCGATTGAGCGGCTATGAGGTAACATTACTAACGAATCCCAACCTGCACATTGAATACTCCACCTCTGTCTCTGGCCCTTCTCCTATCCTCAACGCTCTTCTCGGACTCAAGTCTTCCTCTGACACCCTCCCTGCACCACATGACTGCATCTCTAGCATCAACATTGACACCTCCCCACGTCCTGACATGATGAACACACCAGTCCCCTTTGCTGATGTCGTTTTTGTTGATGGCTCTTGCTCTCGCCCAAATGACAATTCCTACCACGCAGGCTACGCTGTAGTCGCACTCCCGGACCGTGTCCTAGAGGCTAAGCCCATCCCTTTCCAATCGGCCCAGGCTGCTGAACTCATTGCCCTCACCCGCGCATGCGAGTTATACCATGACAAACCTGTCACTATTTACACAGACTCGAAATACGCCTACGGCGTTGTCCATGATCATGGGATGATATGGAAAAAGAGAGGATTTGTGGCCGCTGATGGTAAGGCCATCTCCCACTCTTCTCTTGTCCAAGATCTGCTCACGGCCCTACTCCTACCCTCCCGTCTGGCAATCCTACACTGCAGGGCACACACACGCGGCAAGGATGACATCTCCCGCGGTAATCACCTTGCTGACACAGCAGCTAAACGCGCAGCAATGACCCAACCAGCCACCCTCCACATGCCAATGCTGAGTCCTCCCTCACTGCCTGAGGTCCACTTGTTTACCGAACTTCAGAAATATGCCACCACAGAGGAACTAAAAGACTGGTGTTACCCCACCCTCAACAAAAATATAAAAACAGGGTTGATCACGAAAGAAGGTAAGACATGCATTCCTGCCGCCAGCTCTAGCATATTTATCGATCAATTCCACGGCACTAGCCACTGTAGCATTAAAACCACATTGTCCTTACTCACGGCAGTTTTCTATATAACCGACTGCAAGGCCCTTGTAGCCAATTATGTGTCCCGCTGCCTCACTTGCCTCAGAAACCATCCCAATAATCCACACAAAGTTGCCCACCAGCACCTAGATTACCCCACAACACCCTTCACGCATCTCCAATTGGACTTCACACACATACCAAAAACCACAAACAACCGCCAAGAATACGCCTTAGTTATCGTAGATATGTTCTCTAGATGGCCTGAGGTATTCCCCACCAAAGCAGAAGACGCGAGGACAGTAGTCCGCATCCTAACTAGAGAAATTATTCCTAGATGGGGGGTGCCACTGCAGCTAAACTCCGATAGAGGTACAGCATTCACCTCAAAGGTCAGTGCAGGCCTTACAAAGGCCTTGCATATCGAATGGAAGTACCACATCCCCTGGCACCCACAAAGTTCAGGGGTCGTGGAAAGAATGAACAGAACCATTAAAGATAAAATAAGAAAGGCAACAGGGGGTACCTTTGCCAAGTGGAAACAAATACTCCCCATAATACTTGCAGAAATCAGAATGACCCCTAACAGATCAACTAGATACTCCCCTTTTGAGATCCTCATGGGCCGCCCATTCCCCAACCCCTGGATAAATAGGAGGATTGTGACGGATTCAGGGGATATTGACCAAATAAGGGATGAATATGTCAGGAACCTGATTGAATCCTTAGATAAATTAAGTGAACAAGTTACTCTCAGATCTCCTTCCCTTCCAGATACTCCTACACACCCATTCCAGCCGGGAGATGAAGTCCTTATAAAGCACCTCCAGAAAGGAAAAAGACCAGAGGATTTCTCCTACGGACCACCGACCTCCGTAATCGCAGTGACCAGGACGGCCATCCTCACCGAAAGCAGCCCCGCCTGGATCCACGCCTCCAGAATCAAGTTAATCCCACGGGACCACCCAGATGGACCACCTGAAGAAGAGGAAACGATCCCCACCTCGTGGCCCGATGGACACCCCACCACTGACACCACCCCAGGATGATGAAGCAGAACACTCAGCCTGGATGGAGTCTGTTGCCCTCATGTTTTCCCAAGACCCTGATCTATTCCCTCCCAATTGGCCACACCTGATGCCGTGCATTTCCCCATCCCTTATGGTACTCATTATATTTCTGATGTACTTGGGGCCACACCGGCCCACACGGCCAATATCAAAAAGGACGTATACATCGGCAAAGACAATGGTTTTATGACATTTTATTACAATTCCTCTTCTACGAAAGTCGCCACTTATATCTTTGATTACTGCTCCATTGTCGAATGCCCTCAAAACCTAGCCTGGCAGTGCTTTACTTACAGGCAAGCTATATATATATGTGTAACCGATAGTTATTGGGGGAATAAGTGTGATTCTTGGGGTTCCGTGGGATGGGACACAGGTTATCTGAACGACAAATCCACCATTCCCACAGGATGGGGATACAACCCGGCTGTAGCTAACCTGAGACGCAGCAGTGATGGCCGTAGCCTATTAAATAGATTAACATTAATTAGAGGTAAGGCATGTTCCAACCCCGGTAGTAACCCTGGCTCCTCCATACAGCTAGTCCTTACCATCTACCACCCCAGCCCTGATGACTCAGGACTATATGTCCTGGGCTCCTGGGCCAAGGGCGGAACAGGAGGTGACAAGAGAGGAAGATTTAAATTACAAGACACAGCTAAATTAAGGTCCCATGAAAACCCCCTTACTCCAATAATACGTCCAAGTTATTTAAAAGATACCAGAACTTTACAAGACCCTACCTACGAGGACAGCCTTGCAATAGAGACTGGATTCTCCGATACCAACCTATGGTTAGAATGGGTAAAATTTAATGCCCTCCAACAGAACCGCAGCAACTGCTACGTGTGTGGTGCAGCCCGCCCTCATCTGGGCACAGTCCCTTTTCCTTTACCAGAAGACATAGAAGAATGTTTTCTCCGCTCGTATCTGAATGATTCTTCTGACTCAGCCCCGGTGAGTACCACAACTTCCCCTACATATAGTCCTACCGCGCTATACGACCCCACTTTATGCCAAGACCTCAAGCTCAAATTTCCCCGACTCCGCACCCTACCACAGCCCGGTGAACGTATTCATGCCTACCCAGGCAACTACACTTGTTATCAGTCTTTTGCCCAAGGTAGGAACCTCACGTCCCTACCTGACGAGTACTGCCACCACACTTCCCCTGTTAACGCTTCTTCCCTCCTTCAAGACCAAGTATATTTCTTGGGTGACCTCTACTGGTTATGCGGGGACATGCGTCTACGCTCCCGCCTCCCCTCCAAATGGAATGGCCGATGTGCCCTGGTTGCTGCCATTATGGGTTTCCATATCATCCCTGATACAGGACACTCTGACCCTTCCACTACCTCACCCCCCTTTACGATCCCCCTTTTACGACACAAACGCGAAACCGTAACAGCCCCTGGGAGCCTAGATCCCCACGTTTATATAGACGCCATAGGTGTCCCACGAGGGGTTCCAAACGAATTTAAAGCTCGAGACCAAGTGGCCGCTGGTTTTGAATCCCTTATCCCTATTATCACGATTAATAAAAATGTAGATTGGATAAACTACCTGTATTACAACCAACAGAGGTTTGTCAATTACACCCGAGACGCTCTCCAAGGTCTTGCTGAACAACTCCAGTCCACCTCCATCATGACATTCCAGAACAGAATGGCCCTAGACATGATATTAGCAGAGAAGGGAGGTGTGTGTAAAATGATTGAAGGGACCGGGACTTGTTGCACCTACATCCCCGATAATCTCGGCCCCAATGGTAAAGTTACTCGCGCCATAAAAAAGTTAACCGAACTCTCCGAAGAAATGAAACGAAACTCAGGAATAGATAACCCCTGGGACCAATATTTTGGCTGGTTCAAAGGCTGGCGCCAAGCCCTCACCCAATTAGCCATAGCCCTCTGCCTGATACTCTTGTGTATAGCCATAGTAGTATATTGCTTAATACCTTGTCTCTCTCGTGCCCTCAAGTCTAGTAACCCTACCTCACACCTTTTTTCTGCCACCCCCCCTGTCAAAGAAAATATTTATGCCACCACCACCCCTTCCGAATACGCTGACTATGTAGCTTTACGCAGAAAGCTATATTTTCGCGACCCTGGCCCCTGTAGGATGTCTTGGATACTGCTCATACAGGACCTCCCACGTGATACCCCTACCGTGGAGGCCATCTCCCACTGTATGATGACAGCATCCCCGAGGATATCTCGAGGTGGCAACCCGGATACCCTCACATCCTACAATAAAACCCCTTTTCCCTTAGTGTAAGCACCATTGTATTCATCATGTGTAAATTACACATGGTGAAAAGAGAGGATTGAAGGAGCCGCCACTATAACATAATATGCGCTATAAATCATAAATGATAAATAACTGAAAATTGTTGCAGAATATGTCCTAATTAGAGTATTACGTGCAGGATTTCACATATTAGAAACAGACAAGGCCAAAGCCGGAATGTGCTGCGCTCGGGAGGGCTACTATGTACTATCAACACCACAGAACGAGATAATAGCTGTTACAACCTCAAGGTTATGACGCCCAAGGCTTGGATTCTTAGAAAATGTAGTGTTTTCTCTTCTTAGAATATAAACACGTACGCAAATGTTTTATGCTTATCTACAGAAATGTCTCACGGTGGTATCCGTATATATACAAGTGCATGTTCAAATATTAAACTAGAGGGATTTTGCCATCTGATACCTTGTCTGTGTCTTATTGGTACCATCTCTCTCCCAACGTTGGCAGAGGACTCGTTCGGGGCATAGACACCACCCTAAAGGGCTCTCGAGGAAAAGGGGGTCAATCAAATTAACCCATCAGGTATTAATTAATGCAGGAGGATGTTCTAAACATTATTACAGAGAGGAGCCTTTTTTGTTTTTAAGCCCTTAAATCCAGTGGCTTGTGAGCCTGAGATCGGCTGCTTGTTACATTAATATTCTCAGTACAATGAATAGGCTCAGTTGTTACAGTAACTGACTGTAACAGCGCTCAGAGTTTCAGTAAAACAAGGAAATAATATTGTTCTACCTCTTACATAAAAAATATTATTTACTAGTTTTACAGAAACTCTGAGTGCTGTGATGAGTAGCAGTCAGTTACTGTAACAGCTTTGCCTGACACGGGGCAGTATTACAATGTTGGTGCCAACTTAACCTGTTGTAAACTGAAAACCTCCATAGGCTATAATGGCTCTGGGAAGGTTACAACAGCTCTGGTTAAGTTAGCACCAACTATGTAATATGGCCCACATTGTGCTGAGAGTGAGAGATACTGTAACAAGCAGCGATCTCAGCCCTCTGAGGAGCCACCACAACAATAGTAATTGTATCCACTGGTTTTCGGATGAACGAAATTAGTTTTCATACTAAAGAACTGAAAACGAATTTCTTTAGCAACTAAATAAATTGCATTTTAGGACTAATCCATTAGTTCAAAACGAAATTTTGTGCTGTGCACATGTCTAATTATTATATGTATACGTCATGCTCTGCCTGTATATGATAAGAAAAAATGCAATAAAATTTGAATTTTGAATCATCTATTCTAAGTGGGGTTTTTTCACATTTTTATGACGTGAGCCTTTGCGGTTATATTTTCTATGGGCTGCGCTTGTTAAAGAAATTAGAAATGGTGACTCGTTACATTTTTTAGGGGAATTACATGATTTTTAGCAAATGCATTCCATAGAAAAAAATCATTAGTGCAGCATCATTGTTCACATTATAAATGAAATGGGAACAATATTGCTGCATTAATAAAAAACACACCAAAAAAAAAGCATGTTTTTTTTTTTTATTTACTGTAAACATGGTCATGTTTTGTATCATTCGAAAGGCCATGCTCAGGCCCCCCCTAGTTGCCACCGTTCGGGAGATATGGGGGTTCAAAGGAACCCCTATGTCCACCAGGGCATTTCCTTGGGAAATCCCCGGGCAGCTAGGGGTTCCCCGGCTAACTGACGTCATCGCGCTGTGCACGATGACGTCCGGCAGCGAGGAGGGACTTGGAGGTGGAGCCGCCATCCAAGATGGCGGCCCCCACCGGATCTAGGCCTCGATCTGGCGCTGAATGGCACCAGATCACGGTCCGGCATTTAAAGGGCAGACACTGCCCTTCAAAGTGGTCCCGCACTCCCTTTCAGGCGATCTCCTGGTTTTGCCGGGGGGTCGCCTGAGAATGTCGTCATTATGGCAGGCGGGGGTCTATAAAAGCAGCGTCTGACTTCGAGGAAGTCAGAACGCCGCGGGACCCTGGACCAGAGAGGTAAGTATCTCTCTGGCCCCCCGCTGAGCGTAAGACGTGTGGGGAACGTCCTCCGCATACAGCAGGAGGCAATGAGGATGTTCCCCACACGTCTTCCGCAGTGAAAGGGTTAAAGATTATTTTTTTTAAAATATAAATTTTTTACATTTATTTATTTATTTATAAAGTGTTTTGCAGGAAAGATACATTGAGATTTCTCTCGTTTTCAAGTATGTCCTGGGTTCAAGAAGATCTATGGCATTTGGCGTTGCTCGTCCTCAGGACCCTCACAAGCCTCTTTTTTCTCACTATAAGTTTACAGGGTCATCCAGACGTGGACCCCTTGCTCGAGGTGCCTAGAGGGGTGTCAGCTATACCCTCCTGACGACGCCTAACAAGGCCCAAAAGATCATCGAGGGTTGCTGCACTTCTCGTGCAGGGATGACGTCCTTGGCAGTCAGTACTGGCCACCCTTTTTTGGGGCCAACCTTTTTGGGTGAGAGCAGACTGATTTGCATATGGAGCATTCATCCCTGTAATGGCACATACAAGCTAAAACCCTGTGAGATCTGAGTGGGCCCCACCGTAGAGCAGGCCACTAGTGCTGTTGCTCATCCTCAGGAACCTCACAAACCTCTTTTTTCTCACCATTTGCCTGTTTAATCCATACCTGCTGCAGGGCATACTTTGCCGTCCCTGCGGTGGGTGGGCCTTGAAGCTGTGGAGTGGCATAGTACGCCCCGCTGACTTCAATTGGCCTCCTCCAGCCTGGTTCAGGATGTCCCCCTGCAGCCAATAACGCGCGAAGCATGTCCACTGCCTGAGAGGGCCGAAGGAGGAGCCATCGCAGCAGCCGGCTAACGGGGCATACCAGCCGGCGTTAAAGCCCTCCCGCCGGGCACCACCTGTCCAGTGTGAAAGGGTTAAACCTGTCGAATTGGAACACCGAAAATCAGGGCATTTTGCTGTAATTACGGTGCAATTCGGCGTTCTGTGAACAGAAGACACAATAGTCTTCTATGTGAATATTTCAATGCTGCTGAATTGCACCGTATTCCGCACTTAATTCGCCTGTATTTGGCAAATTGACAGCTTAGTGAAAAGACGAATTGACCTGAAATTGCACCTACCGTGAAATTCAACGTTTAGTGCAATACCAGGCCAATTCGAAGGTTAATGAATTATTATTATTATTATCCTTTATTTATATAGCATCACATATTCCGCAGCGCTTTACAAGATCAGTGTACAAGGGGTTAATACATTGGAATACCACACTTGGATGATTAGCTGATTCAGAGGGTCCCTTTTCCCAAGGGAATTTACAATCTATAAGATGTACAAGTATTTTGTGAGGTTGGCGCATCCATATCTTTAGGCGTCTTGCCCAAGGACACTCGCTGGTGGCATCTTCTGAGTGGGATCGAGTCGTCTTTCCATGATTGTAGATCAGCGACCTGGTGGTTAGGTTGAACCCGTTTCTCATAAAGTCGAGACTTGCTTTTCCACAGTTGTATTGGAGGGATGTGCTGAACGGGATTTGACTTGCTTCTCCACGGTCGAAGGGTAGAGACGTCACCACTGGACTCCAGCCAATATTGTGTGGTAGCAAGTAAGTACCGTTAGGTGTCTTGCCCAAGGACACTTACTAGAGAGGTGCTCTGGCCGGGATTCCAACATGGGTCTCCACGGTTATAGAGCAGTGCTGTTACCTCTACTCCATCCAGACGGTAATAACCAACCTCATTTGCATACAATCAAGCAGATAGCTGCACAAATCAGATAACTACACAGGACCTTCAAACAATGGGATTTCCTAGGAGAAGGGGGAGGGAGAAAGCAGGGTAAGAAAAAGGGATTTCTTAGAGATATTGTCTTCCACTTTGCAACAGCTGATGATTGTATAAGTAACAACATCTTGGACGTAAATGGGGATAACAGCCTCATTTTCTGGAAACCCATGACTGGCACTACCTTAATGCATCAGGAATAAGATGTGCCATTTCGACATGCCAACGCAGCTTTGTCTACTTCAGTCCTTTGTGCGGCACTAAAAGGAGAGGTGTGCATTTATTTCCAAATGTATTTTGTCCACCAGTCTTCATTCCCATGGTTACTCTCAGATCATGGACTAGCCGGCCGCGGCTCAGAATGGCGACGTGTTATTATATTATTTTTATAGCGCTTTTTTTAAAGAGGGGAAAGATGGAAACGAATAACTCTTCAGCGGCCAGTGTGTTCTCTGAACACAATTCTGTTTTGTGGTGGTTTGGGTTGTTTTTTCCTCCGATTTCTAGTTGATTTCTTTTTCTCGTTAGAGAAGGAAATGGCCTTAATGGCATAAATTTGAATACAATCAGCCGCGTCTTAGGTAAATTACAGCTCGTTCCAATATACTCAGAGCGGCGACGGTTTTGCAAATAAACTCTTGCAGTGAATTAATTTTTTAACTGAACTTTACTCTTATATATATAATGACGTTTTAGGTGATTGAAGAAGAATCGACTCGAGCTGCACTAAATAAAATATTGAATAGTTACCCACGTGACAACTGGCGCAGGCAGGAGAGTAACAGAGGATGGAGGGTCTCATAAACCCTTGGCTACCTACCACTGCGTGTCGGAGAATTATGAAAAATCACAAATTTTAGACCAAAATGGCTGGACTGACTGAATAATAGATTTGGGAGAAGAAGTAAAATTATTTTTGACCTTCAAAGTAGCCAGTCCTTTGAAATTTTCCACCAAATTACCATTAATCCCATTAGAAATGTTGATGACTTGGAATGGTGGAAGAAGATACTAAGACTATGGAAGCTCTTGTCAAGTTCCTGAAGGACTCTTGTAAGGAGACGTAGCTAAGAGGTATAATCTTTGCCTTTTTTTGCGCCCCGATATCGGCCGAGACAATCCGCGGAAGCCAAGGTGGACAGAGTCACCGGAGCCCAAGAAACGGTGGCATAGAGGCTGCCTGTAACAGATCTCTGTGCCCAAACAGGGTCACATCTGTCAAATGCTGCTTCCTCGCTGGACACCCAGTTTCTCCTCGTGACTCTCACACCTTTCTCTAGTACTTTAGCCGCAGCTTAAGGCCTGGCGCATGTAGAGAGCCTGGCTAGCACCCCCAGAAATAAGCCGTAGACCTGGAGTCTTTTGTTGGCACAGCGGGCAGAAGATTCCTGGTACCTCAAATCATGAGTCGTGACCTCAAGCTTGGTCAGAATAGAACTGGTTTATTCAAAGAGACACACAGGTACAGTCATCAACCACCAACCTCATTTGCATACAATCAAGCAGATAGCTGCACAAATCAGATAACTACACAGGACCTTCAAACAATGGGATTTCCTAGGAGAAGGGTGAGGGAGAAAGCAGGGTAAGAAAAAGGGATTTCTTAGAGATAAATGTACACAATAGAGAGAGCAGGTACTAATACAGAGAATGGCACAAACATTGACCTCTTGGAATGAGAAATCTAATTACATTCGGTAGATAGTACAGTAAACAATACATAACATTTCTTAACCTAAGACAATGGGTGATTCTGATTTACAAATAGATTACAGCCTATTCAAATACACAGATAACATTGTAGAAACTCCATTCTGTCTCCAGCCATTTAAACACATATTTTTCCAGAGGAAAACAGTCACTGTCTGGAAAGAAATTATACATTTAACCGAGCCGGGGTAATATGAAAAAGTAGCCCATAATAGTTCCAGACACGCGGCTGCAAAAGCTGCGTTCGCCCAGTTGAGAGGAACCGGCGACCGCAGATATACTTAACGCTGTGTGACATGCGTCTGATGGTTGCGGGAGACGGCAAGCAGACCCAAAATCTCCCAATTGAACTGCTGGGCCATAGTCTGTAGGCAGGAGGCAAGCCCACAGCCCCATCCAAGTCGCACAGTGACAGCGTGTTCTGTCATATTGCCCTTAAAGGGTTGATTGCACATGCCTACAGTTCGGATAGAGATCCTATTATGACAAACACTTGAAGACCAGGTCCCCTTCGATCTAGTTGTCTTCAGAGCCGGGAGCGTAAATACTGTATATAAGGATACGTAACTGTACTCCTTAATATATAATCATGTTTTAGGTGATTGAGGGACGATTGGCTTTAGGTGTATTAGTTGCCCATATGGCAACTGGGACAGACAGTTCAGTAATAGAGGATGGAGGGTCTTATAAACCCTTGGCTACCACTGGGTGGTGGAGTAGTGTGAAAAATCATAGCTTTTAGCTCAAAATAGCTATTGGGAAAAAAGGTGAATTTTCTTTTTAACTTTAAAATGGCCAGACTTTTGCAATTTCCTTTCAAATTACCATTAACCCCTTTAGAACTGTTGATGACTTGGAATAGTGGAAGATATTAGGACTATGGGAGCTCTTGTCGAGGTTCTAAAGGACTTTACTGACAAACACTTGAAGACCCGGTCCCTTCGATCTTGTCGTCTTCAGCAGACAGATTTAAGGATAACTAAGCAGTACTCTTAAATATATAATCATGTATTAGTGGCTGAAGAAGGATCGGCTTTAGTTGTATGAGATATATATACTGGATAGCAACCCACGTGACAACCGTGGCAGGCGGTTCAATAAAATAGAATGGAGGGTCTCATAAACCCTTGGCTACCTAACATTGCGCGGTAATGGAGCAGATTTTGGGCCAAAATAGCTGGACTGACACCATATTGGCTGCAGTGGTCGTGAGCCACGTCTCGGTGAACTGCGACACGTCCGGAGCGTCCCTAATCTGGAATTATTAATATCCAGAAGGCTCCGAAAATTCCAGTTTTCCGAGTCTTCCAGATGTTCGAATTCCAGCTTAGAGCTGCACGACTTGTACATAAGCCCTCCACTAGATTCTGGCTTTTGACGTGCTGACTGATGAGTCCGGATGTTGCCATCAAAGCTCAGAGCAAGTTGTGCAGGGCCGCATTACAATAAAATCACATAGCTTTAACAAAGGGTTATTCAAAGGGCGACGAACTTGCCACCGAATTGCATTGAACAGTGAATTTCATCGTATGGTGCAACTTCGTGTCAGTTCTTCTATTCAGAAAGCTGTCAATTTGCAAATACTGACGAATTGACAGTGAAATCCCGTAACGTCTGCCACAAATCGACGCAATTCGGAGATCTTTGGCAGCAGGGAAATTGTCCCATAGAGAAGTAAGGGTTAATCTATTCACAGAACAACAAACGGCACCGAAAAATGTCCGTGAAATGCCCTGATTATCAGCGATTCAGTTTGACAGATTTAAACAGGCGAATCCCATAGGATTCAATGTAAAACAATATTATTGTTTTAAATTTTTTTTATTCAACCATTTATTCTTTTCATTTTCAGCAAAATGTCTTTTTATTTATTTATATTTTGGAATATTTTGGATTTTTTGGGCGAAATTTTGGATTCCCGACTGGTTGGAGTAGAGGTAACATCGCTGCTCTGTAACCGTGGAGACCCAGGTTTTAGGGATGTGCGTTTCGGGTTTCGGAATTTCGGAATTTTCACGAAATTTCCCGATTCGTGTTTTCGGATGCGGCCGAATTTGCGAAAAATTTTAGATCCGAAAATTTCAGATCCGAAATGTTTTCCGAGCCGAAACGAAATATTTTCGGATTTTTCGAATGGACTTGAAATGTGTCAAACGAGGAGAACAGATGTTCCGAAAAACGAAAATTTTCTGAAAAACGAAAATTTTCGGAAAAACGAAAATGTTCTGAAAAACGAAAATTTTTCGAAAAGTCGATACAAAAAACGGGCAAAATGACCCGAAAAATACGAAAAATGGTCGATATTCCGAAAAATGTGCAATTCCGAAAAACGAAAATTTTCGAAATTACGAAAAGTAGATACAAAAACCGAGCACAGTGACACGAAAATACGAAAAATGGTCGATATTCCGAAAAAAAATGTACCCGAAAAACGGGCCGAACCGAATCGAATCGAAACCGAAATCGAACCGAAATCGAACCGAAAAAAAAATCGGTGCACAAGCCTACCAGGTTTGAATCCCGGCCAGAGCACCTCTCCAGTAAGAGTCCTTGGGCAAGACACCTAACGGTACATACTTGCTACCACACAATGGCCCCTATTACAATCCTCGCACATTTGGTTTTGCGCACGCAAATGCACATTTGCGCGAGGGGCAAAACCCTTTGCCCTGAACGACGTATTACAACGTTCACTCAAACGACGCACGTTATCGTTTAACGCGGATGGACCTGCGCGAGCGTGATGAACTGTGCGCGTCCTATACTTAACATTGTGAGCGCAAATTCGTTAGTGCACTTGTACGCGGATGGTATTACAATCGATGCGCAACTTTTTACGAACGACGTTTGCCGCATAATTTTAACGTCTTTGAAAAGCTGGTGGTAACTGCAAATCTGAACGTCCTGGCTGAAACTAAATACGCCAGCACAAAAAAAAATACAGCAAAGTATAGTTACACATTCTACACATACCCAAACAATAAAATTGTGAATTTGTGCGTGTTTTTTTTATTGCTGCAGCATGTATACTCAGATTTACTTTGACAGGCGCAAAAACGTAAGTGAGTCAATTAAGGTAAATTGATGTCAATTAAGGTTCTTAATTCTGATTGGCTGAATCCCGCGAAAAAAACAGTCCGCACACTGATTTGCGTGCGCAACGTTACTGCGCACGTATTACTCTTCATTTTGCGCGTCGTTTTTTACGAACGTTATTTTCGGACGGATGAGAAAGTGCGTTTGGATCGTAATACCACCGTTAAATTTCACGCGATAACGCTTAATGATGTGGGCAAAAAAAATTGAATTCCAATGTATTAACCCCTTGTACACTGAACTTGTAAAGCGCTGCGGAATATGTGGCGCTATATAAATAAAGGATAATAATAATAAATTCCCAATGTTTTATAAAAGGATTTTTTTTATTCTTTAACAGCTTTATATTCTTTTACAGGACTTTTTTTTATTATTTCCACACATTTTCATGCATTATTATTGTTTTAAACACCTTTGAGGCTAGGGTCAGACGAACGCATTTTTCACGTTGTCCGTGAAAAAGTGCGTTCGAACGAATGGACGTATTTTTTCACAGAATACGCGATAGCGGTCATACCATGCGCATTTTCGTCCGTGATTTTGTACGGATCATCAATAAAACACTTTTTGTGTCTGGACGTTATGTTGGCCGGACATTAGCAGCGTCTGACGTCTCCTAATCATGCAAACACGCCGCTAGCGGACGCAGCGCACTCTGTACGTCAGTACTAGCGGTTTGACGTTCTCGAAAAAATGCGTTCGTTTGCCACTTGCGTTGCGCGGACGAACTTCCGTGCGGCCGTTCGTCGTATGTTCCCGGCATTGGACGTCATTTGCTGCTAGCACAGCCGTGATTTTGTGCGGCTAAACGCACGTTAAAACTGCTTTCGTCTGACCCTAGCCTTAAAGAATATCAATAGCTCCGTTGTTTTCTTTTTCCTGCAGTTCGGTGGCTTTCGGCAGTCTTCAGCAGCATTTGGCAGGCTGGTCGGCGGCATTTGGCAGGCTGATGGGTGGTGTTCGGTGGCATACGGTCTTCGCTGTATCCATGTTCAGAGCACTTCAGTGACCGTATTCACCACAGGGTTGGCAAACTGGAATCGCTGACGCGCACTGTACTGCGCTGAACGAGAAAGCACTGAAATTTCCGTGTCCTCTCAATAACTGTTTTAGGATCTGTTGGAAGGGGTTTTCTCTGTTGGGGAGTTCTAGTGGCCCTGCCGTTGGTAAACAGGGCTTCTATTGTATGGTGAAAGTTATTTCCCTGTCCTTCAGATCATTATCTTTCACTTACTAGCAACTGTATCCTAAATAAAATGTTTGCTTTGTATATAAACCACCCTGAGAAGAGATACAACTAGAGCTACTAACGATGGAATCCCACCATATTGTCCATCTCTGTCACAGGTTCCTGAAGATCCCATATCGTTTATATCAGGGTTATCCAAAGAGATCCGAATTGCTTGAGAAAGGTAACCGAACGCTGAAAATTTCCTGGCCATTCGGCAATCCAGAGAGCAGGCAATTCGCCAAATCCTGGCGAATTGCCTGCACATACGGTGCCTGTTTGGTGCCTGTTCGAGGGCAGTGAAACCCCATGAAAAGCACTGCTTCGGCTATTCAGAGAACACAAACCAGCAGTGAAAGGTTCCCCTAATGCTCTGCCATTCGGTGGTTTCATTCGACAGGTTTATTCAGACGAATCCCATAGGCTTCAATGTTAAAAATATTCCCGTTTTAATTCAATATCTAATAAACCGTTCATTATAAAATTCTGCAGTAAAGAGTCTCTTTATTTATAGATTTTTTTAGGATATTTTAAGCATTTTTCTTAATTTTTTTTTTTTTTAAAGTCCGATTTTTTTCTTTTTTTAAGTTTACTTATTTTTTCTGTAACAGCCCTTTTTATTACCATTCCCTGGACCTCATATGTAAATTTCAGACATTTTCGCTCAGTAGTTTCTTTGCAAACAGCGTTTCATTTTCACACATTCACACAAACTATTTTGCTAATTTATTCACTTCACTCTGTCTGCGGTGTCGGCTGCTTCGGCTGCTTCGGCTGCGTGTGATCGGCTCCTGCTCGGGCTTTTTTCCGTGGTTTTCGGCAGGTTAATCCAGATGTTTTTGGGGGTTTTCGGCGTGCATTCACCGGGTTTTGTGGTTAGTTTTCGTCGGGTTTGCGGCAGCTTTTCCCTGCAATTCGGGGACCCTGTGCTGTTTGCTGAATACACCGCAGGGTCACCGAAATGGGATCGGCAAAAGGAACCGAATTGAAGAGAACGAAAAGTTACTGAACGTGCGGTGACGTTTCAAATCTCTTTGAATAACCCCAAATAAATACACAAAAGAACAAACATTAAGTTGATGCTTACCAGTAGCATGTAGTCAGTGGCAAAAGCGGTTTTATTTATAATAAATATCTCTATAATTTATAATATCTAACACTAACCTTAATCTCTAACCCTAACCATCATTACTAACCCTAACCTTAATCTCTAAAATCTAATCCTGATTTCTAATCCTAACCTTAATCTCTAAACCTAACCTTTAAAGAACACTCTAGGCTCAAAATGAGCCACCTTTTTTATTCTTTATATTAATCCTAATGCCCTACCAAGTTGTTTTACCTTTTTTTTTTTTAAAAAAAAAAACGATATACTTACCCTAAAACGCAGGCATTTTCCCACGGCGGTTTTTTTCTTTGTCCCATGCCGCCCTCTTCTTCCATGCGAACCAGGAAGTTGGCGCCACCTTCTGCGCGCCACCTTCTTTGATAAGTGTTACGCGCAAGAGGATGCACGCAACACTAATCGCAGCTGCAGACTATGCTGGCGGCTCGCTCCCACCAGCTACTGCGGTGATTTGGAGACGTCATCACGCTGAAAGTGCGTTGACGTCTCCTACTCGGCAATAGTCGGCAGAAGCGGGAAATATGAATCCCGCTTTGCTGACTGACAGCTGGGAGGGCG
Organism: Leptobrachium leishanense; assembly: GCA_009667805.1. Classification (NCBI taxonomy): domain Eukaryota; kingdom Metazoa; phylum Chordata; class Amphibia; order Anura; family Megophryidae; genus Leptobrachium; species Leptobrachium leishanense. Next base: position 40,927,115 of record CM019067.1, on the reverse strand, counting down.
GAGTAAAGTCCTCCGCGTCTCTCAGCTGTTTCAGCCGATCGGCTGAGCGGAGGGAGGGGGGAAAGACAAGGGCATACTTAGGGCATCATGACCACCTAAAAAAGCTTAGGTGGTCATGTTGCCTAGAGTATCCCTTTAATCTCTAAACCTAACCCTGATTTCTAACCCTAACCTTAAACTCTAATCCTAACCCAAATTTCTAACCTTAACCCTGATTTCTAATCCTAACTAACAATAATTTCAAACCCTAAAGCTAACCCATATTTTTAAACCTAAAGCCTTATTTCTGCACGTTTAGAACCGTCTGTGTCTGAATATGTGCACCATTATTAAATACACGTCTTTCCCATAGGATACTGTCTTTGATAACCGTGGAAGTGGTGGCCAAAACCTTACTGTATATCAGTATGTATTTATTTACCGTATTGCAATGTGCACCTGCTTTTCTTATTTTATCACAGGGGATTAGATAGAAAGCAACGTGCAGCGAGAGTCTAAAAGAAGCAATAAAGAGGTAAATAAGTAAAATGTTTATGGGGCATAAAAATCCTCTCAATAAATATATATATATATTTTAATATCTTGCATTTTTATTACTTTGTATTTCTGTAACGACTGTAACACTTCAATGTTCTTGAACCCAGGACATACTGAAAACGAGAGAATCTCAATGTATCCTTCCTGGTAAAATACTTTATAAATAAATAAATAAATATACAAGCTACGCACAATACGTCAAACCTTAAAGGGACTCTATTCATCCTGACCACTTTATGGTTTTAATGTGGTCCGGATGTGAAGAGTGACCCCCCTTCCACCCCTCCACCCAGCTCCTCTAATCTGGTGTAATCACTGATTGAAGTAGAAGAGTTTCCTCCACCCCACTCAGCGTCACCATCAGGCGGGATTTGTGAATTTCCCGGCTTCCATTCACCAGATCGGTCACTAGTGATGTAAGCATACAAAGAGCGGCCAACGTCACCCTCTGAGACCAATTTCTATAGCGAGCATTCGCAGAGAGGCAAAGATGGATCGGATCTGTGCATGCACGTCCTCTGATCCATCGCTCTGCGCACGTAAAGTGAGCAAGTCCCATAACGCTGTGCAACCTCTGGGTTCGGAAGACCCTGAGCCGAAGTGGAGAAGCAGCGCGTGGCGAGAGACAGAATGTGAGTACAATAAACAAAAAAACAAAACAAACTAAAGTGGAAAATAATTAGGCAGAGGTCTGCAGCATGATCTACCCATTTATTTTAGGACAATGAAAAAAGGAACTCTATTTTTTGGATTTCAAAATATTTTATTTTGAAAAGTCAGCAGTCTTAAAACAGATACAGAGATAGTACGGCCACAAAAGACATCACAAGGTCAGTAGTCACGCAGGACTAGGGGACCGCACGGTTACTCAACGACATGAGCAAGAAGAGGTACAAAAAAGCGAAAACAGGGAAAGGGGGAGGGAAGTACATTCTGTATACCATGGACCAGCAGATGGTGAACAAAAGAAATAGAAAATAAATTTAGAAAAAGAAAAAAAAGGGGGTGGGAACGGCAAAGGCCTTCACCTTTTTTTTCTTTTTCTAAATTTATTTTCTATTTCTTTTGTTCACCATCTGCTGGTCCGTGGTATACAGAATGTACTTCCCTCCCCCTTTCCCTGTTTTCGCTTTTTTGTACCTCTTCTTGCTGTGACGTTTCTGGCTTGCTCTCGGAGGAGGCCATGGAAGGATAATTGTAACGTTATGGGACATTTTGTACACCTGGAGCCCCCTCTCATTGCCTCGTCATGCATTGAAGAGGCGGATTCCTGGATTTCCATGGACTCTGGACCTCTAGCCCTGGATCCACACCTGGACTCTCTCATGTCATGATTTCTTGTGTTTAAAAGGAGGCAACACCCTAAGAAGGGTGCTGCCTCATTCTGACTTAGTCACTTCTCTTCAATCCTGGTTGAGTACAGTTCTGTTCGCTGGATCTCCTGTCTGTGTTCATGCTATTCTGAAGTACTTCTGTTTTTCAGGTTTATTCTTAGTAGTCCTTGCTTAGTTCTGATTATGATCTGTCTGTTCTAGTTATTGTGTTTATCTGGTCTAGTTCATATTTGTACTTTAGTTCAGGTCTGTCTGCATACTTGCTTTTTGTATGTACCCTGCTTGTAGCCCTGTATCTCTGCATTCTGGTTTATTCTTGTTATTTAATTATAGTTCTCAGGTCCTCTTTCCTATATATATACATATTGTATTTTTGTTCTGGATCCCTGCTCTTGATTTAGAGTCTGTCTTGTTTATTTAAAGATACTTGAAAATAAATATTTCTTGGTGCTTTCCAATATCTGTTTGTGTATCACTGCATAATAGGCTCAAGGAACCAACAACAAAAATAGGGAGGGGGAGGTGTACACCATCAGTTGCCGGGTAAACGTCTATGAAAAACAAATGCCCACGGGGTGGGGGGGTAGGGGAAGGAAAGAGGGATAGGGAGAAACAAACTAGAGATCTCTTCAATTGTCGATTGGGGGGTGTCATCTGGAAAAAGACAGGACAGACAGAGAGTCCACATCAGGCAGTAAACAAACGGAGGGGAAGGGGATGTCATCATGGTGGGGGGTGTCGTCAAAAATTGGGAAAAACATGCAGCCAAGGATCGGTAGCCAGTAGGGAGAGGAGTACAGGTCCCTACTATGAAGAGTCAGCCAGTGTCCATCAAAAGAACGAGACATTTAGCCCCCCCTGGGACAGCATCCAGCAAGAACACTCAAAATCCCCTCACAGAGATTAATTCTGCATTCGCACAGTTTCCATCCACCGCCACAACCATCCTCCGCCATCCATCCAGCAGGTACAGCATGCCTGGAACTGGCAGCCTCTCCAGCGGCCTTTCATATGAAAGAAGTGTGCCGCCCGGAATGTCACTCACAGCCTCCTGGGCTCTCGGCCCCACCGGGGCGACAAGGGCCTCTCTTGGCTGTGCCAAAAGCGGCAGCTCCGCCTCCGCAGGTATGACCGATGGCCGCGTGCCAGCAGCACCGGACGTAGGTCGAGGCCCCAGGATTGCATCTTCAGGTATCCGCTCATCATCTACTGCACCCTCAGCGGACAGCGCCAATCACGGAGCTCCATCCGGAACTCCCTGCAGAATATCCAGAAAACCACACAGGTCTCCCCGGGTCAGCGGGGAGTGTTGGTAGCCATCCAGCCTCTGCAGCGTGGCACTCAGAGTCCCGGGAGGAGGGGGAAAGGCCACATCAGGGGAGGCATGAACGGCCCTGCAGCAGGGATCCACTGCCGGACAGGCATCACCTCCAGTTTCATCCCCAATACCGGGCGAGAAGGCAGCAAAGGAGAGGCTGCACCACACTCCGGGTCAGGCGCGCTAACTCCTAAAATAGCCACCAGCAGTAGGTTTTAAAGTAGGCCCAAAGCCACGCGAGCACCCCTAATGTCCACCAAATGGAGCGGAGAGGCACAGGGTCAGATCAGCAGGGCGCCAGGCACATACCCCTCCAGCAGACAATCAGCAGGTCACACTTATAAACGGCAAAATCTGAGGAGCACATCCAAAGTGTGACCACGCTCATCGACAGTCAGCTCTGCCCCCGGAACTCTATTATTAACCCCTTCACTCCCAAAATCGAATTATCTCGATTTTGCTTTGTAATGCATTGAAAACCACTCATTAGCATATCAAGAGACATATTTCACACCTGTTTTAAAGCAAGATTAGTGTGTCCCCTGTGGAGAAACAAAATCCTTTGTTTTATGGCTCTCCAAGCACCCTGGAGAGACATAAAACCATCTGCAAATAGAGCCCCCGTCCTCACTGTAACAAAAAATCAAATAGATTTCTGCTGCATTACAGCAGCCAGGGAATTGCCAGAATACAGGGAGCTGTGGGGTCAGTCGCTGCTGTACAGGGATAAGATTCAGGGGGTTATAATAAGTGTAAATCGCTGTACAGTACGGATACAAGGTACACAGGCATTATGCAGCACATACAGATACAAGGTGTTACTGTAATTGCCATACACAGGCATTATGCAGCACATACACATACAAGGTGTTGCTGTAATTGCCATACACAGGCATTATGCAGCACATACAGATACAAGGTGTTGCTGTAATTGCCATACACAGGCATTATGCAGCACATACAGATATTGCATTGCTAATAATCTCATTCTGATCACTACAAACCCCCATAAGCAGGAGATCTCACCATTTTATATTATTTTTATGTATCCCAGTTACTGTATCTAACACACAGGTCTTTTCTGCCTGTATGATGATAATGCAGACCCTATTTGAAATTCATTATGATAGGGGACACCATCTAGAGCTCAGAATCTTATATTTCAACAATATTTCTTGAAAGGATAAACAAACACATTAAAAATTTAAAAAAATAGCAAATTAACATTATTTTCATTTTTTAACAATCTTAAAATAATAATTTCTGTGCAAAACATTTATTTATTTATAAAGTATTTTACCAGGAAGGATACATTGAGATTGCTCTCGTTTTCAAGTATGTCCTGGGTAACGTCTATTTAATTGTTAACTTCACATCCCATGTTTCAAATAAATGTTATGATGACATTATGTTTTCAGCAACGATCGTTTGGTAGTGAAGGGGTTAATGGAGTGTTCCTTTAACAGGAAGAATTTGTGGCTAAACCATACAAAATATTAAACAGTAACACTCACAAAGGGCGTAGATCACCCAGAAGTATCAGAAAACTCTTTATGAATACTTGAGCCGGAATAAAGGTTGTGAAAGAGTGTATAAAGCGGGTTCTCACTTTCGGAGAGCTCAGGGCTTTCTTAAATGAGCAGAAGAATGCAATACGTGCAGAGAGTGTTAGCATAACCGATGGGGTAAGTAAAAAATAAACACCATTAGGCACAATTGAAAAGGTGAAAATCTCAGTAAATGCGGATTCTCCTTCTGGAAAGAGAACAATGAAATGGGCTGGGTCCTTGGATGAGTCTCAGTCTGATTGTGCCAGGACATGAAATCCTGGCATCCGGCACTCACTCACATCAAAGGTCTCCTCTCAATTAATCCTGTTTTATTATTTTATACAAAGAAAACAATGATGTCAGTGAGTTGAGCGAAGAGGACCGGACTGCTGCAGCAGTGTCTGTGATCTGGGAGGAAATGTTACGGGCAGTAATATTGGGGGGGGGGGTCAGGGGATTCTGCATAAATAGCTTGGATTGAGGGGAGATGGTGGGAGAGGTGAGGGATAGAGGACAAGGGGCCAGAAACAAGGGGTAGTAGAGAGAAGGGGAGAAACAAGAAGTAATGGGAAACAGGGAGAGAGGCAAGGGGGGAGGATTGGAGAGGTACAAACTGGTTAATTAACAAGGGGAGCAACAAAGGAAAAAGGAAATAGAGAGAAAGAAAAGCGTCAAAGGTAATGAGAGATCAAGGGATAAATGAAAAGAGAGTGGTGAGGGTAAAGGTAATGAGGAGAGATCAAGGGGTAAAGGAAAAGAGAGAGGTTAGGGTTAAACGTAATGAGGAGAGAGACAAGGGACAAAGGTAATGAGGAGAGACCCAAGGGGTAAAGGCAATGAGGTGAGATACAAGAGGTAAAGGAAAAGAGAGAGGCGGGGAAAAAGGTAATGAGGAGAGAAACAAGGTGTAAAGGAAAAGAGAGAGGTGAGGGATAAAGGTAATGAGGAGAGAGACAAGGGGCAAAGGTAATGAGGAGAGACCCAAGGGGTAAGGTGAGATACAAGGGGTAAAGGAAAAGAGAGAGGTGGGGATAAAGGTAATGAGGAGAGAAACAAGGAGTAAAGGAAAAGAGAGAGGCGGGGATAAAGGTAATGAGGAGAGAAACAAGGAGTAAAGGAAAAGAGAGAGGCGGGGATAAAGGTAATGAGGAGAGAAACAAGGGGTAAAGGAAAAGAGAGTGGTGAGGGTAAAGGTAATGAGGAGAGATCAAGGGGTAAATGAAAAGAGAGTGGTGAGGGTTAAAGGTAATGAGGAGAGAAACAAGGGGTAAAGGAAAAGAGAGGTGAGGGATAAAGGTAATGAGGAGAGAGACAAGGGGCAAAGGTAATGAGGAGAGACCCAAGGGGTAAAGGCAATGAGGTGAGATACAAGGGGTAAAGAGAGAGGCGGGGATAAAGGTAATGAGGAGAGAAACAAGGGGTAAAGGAAAAGAGAGAGGTGGGGATAAAGGTAATGAGGAGAGAAACAAGGAGCAAAGGAAAAGAGAGGCGGGGATAAAGGTAATGAGGAGAGAAAGAAGGGGTAAAGGAAAAGAGAGAGGCAGGGATAAAGGTAATGAGGAGACAGACAAGGGGAAAAGGTACGAGGGATAAAGGTAAAGAGGAGAGAAACAAGGGTTAAAAGAAGAGAGAGGCGAGGGGATAAAGGTAATGAGGAGACAGATAAGGGGCAAAGGTACAAGGGAAAAAGGTAAAGAGGAGAGAAACAATGGTTAAAGGAAAAGAGAGAGGCGAGGAGTAAAGGTAATGAGGAGAGAGACTAGGGGCAAAGGAAAGAGAGAGGCGAGGGGTAAAGGTAATGAGGAAAGAGACTAGGGGCAAAGGAAAAGAGAGGCGAGTGATAAAGGTAATGAGGAGAGAGACTAGGGGCAAAGATAATAATGAGCGAGAGAAGGAGTAAAGGAAAAGAGAGGCGAGTGATAAAGGTAATGAGGAGAGACCCAAGGGGCAAAGGTAATGAGGAGAGACCCAAGGGGTAAAGGCAATGAGGTGAGATACAAGGGGTAAAGGAAAAGAGAGAGGCGGGGAAAAAGGTAATGAGGAGAGAAACAAGGAGTAAAGGAAAAGAGAGAGGCGGGGATAAAGGTAATGAGGAGAGAAACAAGGGGTAAAGGAAAAGAGAGTGGTGAGGGTAAAGGTAATGAGGAGAGATCAAGGGGTAAATGAAAAGAGAGTGGTGAGGGTTAAAGGTAATGAGGAGAGAAACAAGGGGTAAAGGAAAAGAGAGGTGAGGGATAAAGGTAATGAGAGAGACAAGGGGCAAAGGTAATGAGGAGAGACCCAAGGGGTAAAGGCAATGAGGTGAGATACAAGGGGTAAAGAGAGAGGCGGGGATAAAGGTAATGAGGAGAGAAACAAGGGGTAAAGGAAAAGAGAGAGGTGGGGATAAAGGTAATGAGGAGAGAAACAAGGAGTAAAGGAAAAGAGAGAGGCGGGGATAAAGGTAATGAGGAGAGAAACAAGGGGTAAAGGAAAAGAGAGAGGCAGCGATAAAGGTAATGAGGAGACAGACAAGGGGCAAAGGTACGAGGGATAAAGGTAATGAGGAGAGAGACTAGGGGCAAAAGAAAAGAGAGAGGCGAGGGGATAAAGGTAATGAGGAGACAGATAAGGGGCAAAGGTACAAGGGAAAAAGGTAAAGAGGAGAGAAACAATGGTTAAAGGAAAAGAGAGAGACGAGGGGTAAAGGTAATGAGGAGAGAGACTAGGGGCAAAGGAAAGAGAGAGGCGAGGGGTAAAGGTAATGAGGAAAGAGACTAGGGGCAAAGGAAAAGAGAGGCGAGTGATAAAGGTAATGAGGAGAGAGACTAGGGGCAAAGGTAATAATGAGCGAGAGAAGGAGTAAAGGAAAAGAGAGGCGAGTGATAAAGGTAATGAGGAGAGAGACAAGGGGCAAAGGTAATGAGGAGAGACCCAAGGGGTAAAGGCAATGAGGTGAGATACAAGGGGTAAAGGAAAAGAGAGAGGCGGGGAAAAAGGTAATGAGGAGAAAAACAAGGAGTAAAGGAAAAGAGAGAGGCGGGGATAAAGGTAATGAGGAGAGAAACAAGGGGTAAAGGAAAAGAGAGTGGTGAGGGTAAAGGTAATGAGGAGAGAAACAAGGGGTAAAGGAAAAGAGAGAGGTGAGGGATAAAGGTAATTAGGAGAGAGACAAGGGGCAAAGGTAATGAGGAGAGACCCAATGGGTAAAGGCAATGAGGTGAGATACAAGGGGTAAAGAGAGAGGTGGGGATAAAGGTAATGAGGAGAGAAACAAGGGGTAAAGGAAAAGAGAGAGGTGGGGATAAAGGTAATGAGGAGAGAAACAAGGGTTAAAAGATGAGAGAGGCGAGGGGATAAAGGTAATGAGGAGACAGATAAGGGGCAAAGGTACAAGGGAAAAAGGTAAAGAGGAGAGAAACAATGGTTAAAGGAAAAGAGAGGCGAGGGGTAAAGGTAATGAGGAGAGAGACTAGGGGCAAAAGAAAAGAGAGAGGCGAGGGGTAAAGGTAATGAGGAAAGAGACTATGGGCAAAGGAAAAGAGAGAGGCGAGTGATAAAGGTAATGAGGAGAGAGACTAGGGGCAAAGGTAATAATGAGCGAGACAAGGAGTAAAGGAAAAGAGAGAGACAGAGTTAGTGAAACAGAGAGAGAGAGAGGCAAAAGTTTAAGGAACATGGGCTAGAGGCAATTGTTATTAAAAATAAGGAGAGAGCCAAAGGAATGGTTAATGGAAATTATGAAACAGACAAGAAGTAATGGGAAAGAGAAAGAGGCAAGGGGGGGAATAGAGTGAGAGACAAATTAATTAGAGAGTTAAACCATGGATAAAGGAAATGATGATGTTCGTCCATCGTATTCGATGAGGACCTTGACATCTAGTAGGTTGTGGGTGGTCCACGGTGTGTCCGCAGATGGCTGATGAGTCCTATTCGGGCACGAAATGTTCTGCCACACGTCGAGCAGACATGTGTGGGTACCCCTGTTGCAACATTTGCAGTTCTGACTTTGCGAAGTGCTCGCTTCTCTTGTGCTATGGTTGCTCTTCTGTCCTCAAATATCTGGCAGCCTTGGAGGGTCAGCATGCGCCATGTCGATCGATCTTGTGCCAAGATTTCCCAGGAGGTGATATCAATATCCATGGACTTGAGGGAGGCTTTCAGTGTATCTTTGTATCGCTTCCTTTGTCCCCCGTGCGACCGCTTTCCTTGAGACAGCTCACCGTAGAGGAGCTGTTTAGGGATGCGATGATCGGGCATCCTTGCAACATGACCTGCCCAGCGTGTCTGGGCTTTCATCAGCAGGGTGTAAACTGATAGCAGGCCTACTCTTGAAAGGACTTCTGTGTCTGGCACCTTATCCTGCCACCGGATCCTGAGAAGTCTGCGGAGGCATGTCATGTGGAAGCGATTCAGTTGCCTAGCATGCCTCCTGTATATAGTCCAAGTCTCACTGGCATACATCAGCGTAGTTAACACTACTGCTCGGTAGACTTTGAGCTTTGTGTCAAGGCTTATTCCACGGCGGTCCCACACGTTAGTCGATAGTCTGCCAAATGCAAAGCTTGCCTTGGCTATTCTGCAGTTGACCTCAATGTCAATTGTCACTGCGTGGGAAAGGGTGCTGCCTAGGTAAGTAAATTGGTCCACTGTTTGCAGCTTTTGTCCCTTCACTGTGATGGTGGGCTCTTGATGTTGGGCTTTCGGAGCTGGCTGATGCATCACCTCGGTCTTCTTTGTGTTGATAAGGAGGCCAAAGTTGTCACATGCTGCTGAGAATTTGTCCACACTGGCTTGCATTTCCTGCTCTGATGCAGCATTCAGGGCACAGTCATCAGCAAAAAGGAAGTCTCGTAGCACAGTATCCTTTACCTTGGTGACAGCCTGGAGTCTACGCAGGTTGAACAGCTTCCCATCGGTTCTGTATCTCAGGCTAACTCCCAAGGAAGTGCTCTGGAAGGCTTCTGATAGCATAGCTGAAAACATTATGCTAAACAGAGTCGGTGCCAACACACAGCCTTGCTTGACGCCATTTGTAACGGGAAAGGCCTTTGAAGCATCTCCATCGTCCAGTACACAAGCTGTCATGCCGTCGTGGAACTGACGTACCATTAAGATGAATCTATCAGGGCACCCAAACTTCGACATGATGCGCCACAGACCTTCGCGACTGACAGTGTCAAAAGCCTTGGTGAGATCTACAAAGGTGGTATACAATTCACGATTCTGCTCTTGACACTTCTCTTGGAGCTGTCGGGCTGCAAAGATCATGTCCACAGTGCCGCGTTCTTTGCGGAAGCCACACTGGGTCTCTGGTAATAAACCCTGTTCCAGGTGGTCAGTCAGGCGGTTCAGCAATACTCGTGCAAGGATCTTGCCTGCGATGGAAAGCAGTGATATTCCTCTGTGATTATCACAGACTTGTCGATTCCCTTTCCTCTTATAGAGATGTACGATGGACGCATCTTTAAATTCCTGAGGAAGAGATCCTTGATTCCAGAAAGACTGGAACAGCAGAGTGAGTTTGTCGACAAGCACTGTACCGCCATCTTTGTAGACTTCCGCTGGAATCCCATCAGATCCTGGGGCCTTGCCACTGGACAGCTGGCTGATAGCCTGTTGGGTTTCAGTATTTGTTGGTGGGGCGTCCAGGCTGTGGTTGATATCCACCTGAGGCATTCTGTCGATTGCCTCGTTGTTAATGGAAGATGACTGGTTCAGTACAAATTGGAAGTGTTCAGCCCACCGCTGTAGGATCCGAGTCTTCTCAGTAATGAGAGTTACGCCATCTAAGTCTAACAGAGGGTAGCACCCGGATGGTTGAGGTCCGTACAAGGATCTAAGGGCATCGTAGAACCGTTTGGCATCGTTTCTATCAGCAAATTCCTGAATTTCATCTGCTTTGGCACTCAGCCAAGAGTCCTGCATCTTACGAAGCTTGCTCTGTATGGTCCTGCGAATGTTGTTGAAGGCATTTTTCTTGGCTATTGATGACGCGTCATTCTGATAAGCACGATGAAGGCAGTGCTTCTCAGCAAGTAGGGCCTTGATCTCATCATCATTTTCGTCAAACCAGTCCTGCTGTTTCCTGTGTGAGGGTCCAAGAACCTTCAGTGCAGAAGAGTGCACAATATCCCGGAAACTTTTCCAATCCTTCTCAGCATTTCCTTCTAATTGCAGCTCTGAGAGTTGGTTGTCAAGATCTTCTGCTAGTGAGGTTGCTGTATTGGGGTTCCTCAGTTTACTGATGTTAATCCGTTTCATCACAGCTTTGTTTCCTGGTGGACGTCTCTTTGGCTTGATGTAAAAGTTTAATTTGGAGATAATAAGTCTATGGTCAGTCCAACAGTCGGCACTCGGCATGGCCTTGGTCACCCTTACATCCTGTCTGTCTTTCCTCCGCACGATGACATAGTCAATAAGATGCCAGTGCTTCGAACGTGGATGCATCCAGGAAGTCTTTTTGCGATTGGGCAGGCGAAAGATGGTATTGGTGATGGTTAGATCATGGACTGCACATGTCTTCAGTAGTAATAGACCATTGCTATTACATTTTCCGATTCCGTTTTTTCCAATGACGCCATCCCAGGCAGAGTGATCAGATCCTACTCTCGCGTTGAAATCGCCAAGTAGAATCAGCCTGTCAGTGCGCTTCACGGATGAGAGTAAGGCATCGAGATCTTCATAAAACTTGTCTTTTACTTCATCCGGATTCGTCATTGTGGGTGCATAGGCGCTGATCAGTGTGGCTTGTTTTCCTCTCGGTAGTGGGAGATGCAGTGTCATGAGTCGGTCGTTCACGCCCTTGGGAAGACTGGGAAGTGTGCGGACAAGGTGATTCTTAACCGCAAAGCCAACTCCAGATGTACGGTGTTCATTACTGCTGCGACCACACCAGAAGAATGTATAACCGCCTCCTATTTCTGTGAGCTGACCTTCGTTAGCTAGACGAGTTTCACACAGTGCCGCGACATCAATGTTAAATCGTGCGAGCTCTCTGGCGACCAAGGCTGTTCTTCTTTCTGGTCGATCTGCTGAGGGGTTGTCTTGAAGCGTGCGTACGTTCCATGTGCCAATGGTGAGTGGTATCATCTTATGTTTACTTTTTAATTTTGTTATTCGACCGCATAAAATTGGGATCCCCTCCAGCCGCGGTAAACTGGCCAGGGTTCTGTGAAGCAACAATGTTTAGGGCACCTTTTCTAGCCCCTTCCTCTGGCTATGGAGGTGAGCAGTGTGGTCCTAAAAAGGGCTGCTCAATCACTCAGGTAGACGCCGAATCCTGCTGTTGCTTCAGTCACCAAGAAAACGACCATTAGACCTGAGCCGCCTGTGTGCAGGTCCGCGGCTACAGCTCCCAGTGTATCCACACCTGCTGCTTCGTCGCTCGCCCATCGCCACAGGACTTTGAAGTTGGGGGGGTGAGATGTCAAAACTTGCGCGTGAATTGGATTAAAGTGAGGGAGAGGTGCGCATAGTCAACCTCACTCTCTCTTCCCAGATTCCATCTTGCTCCAATGGCAGGACAATAGCCGAGACAGTTGGAGATGGGCTGGGCGCAGTGGTTGACCAGGGCGCCTTCCGTGTCTTGCCCTGCTCTTAGCGTACCACATCACTTGCAGAGACCGCCTTCATGACCGTTGACCTATTCTAGTAGGTTCATCCATCCGAATCCGCCGGAATCTGTCTTCACATGCTCGGGATAGACAAGTCCCTGTCTCACCGAAGGTCGATGACCCAACGGCTACTCTCTACCTGGTTTAGCCAGCCTGTCGAAGCTGTTGCCCGGGGTGTGGCCGCTGTGCATGCTACAGCTACTAGGAGCCACAGGTGAGAGCTGAGCGACAGGTGGGGACCAAAGGTGAACAAGCTGTCCTAAAAGGACACGACCAGCCCTACACCAGAGGTGCTACCCCTCCCTGTACACCCCATACACCCCATATGTACACCCCATACACCCCTATAAAGGAAATAGGGAGAGAGACAAGGGGTTAATGAGACAGAAAGAGAGGTGATGGAAATAGGAAGAGACAAGGGGTTAATGAAATTAATGAAACAGAGAGGCGAGGGGAAAAGGAAATATGGAGAGAGATATGGGGTTAAAAACAGGGGAAAGGGGTAACGGAAAAAGGGAGAGACAAGGAGTTAATGAATAAGGAAGAGAGGCACGGGGTAAAATAAATCGCAAGATAAGGGAAAAGGAAATAAGCAGAGAGACAAGTGCTAGAGGAAATTGGGAGAGAGACGGGGATAGAGGAGATGAGGAAAGAGATGGGGCTAGAGGAGATGAGGAAAGAGACGGGGATAGAGGAGATGAGGAGATAGACAGGGATAGAGGAAATTGGGAGAGAGACGGGGATAGAGGAGATGAGGAGAGAGATGGGGATAGAGGAGATGAGGAGAGTTACGGGGATAGAGGAGGTGAGGAGAGAGACGGGGATAGAGGAGATGAGGAGAGGGACGGGGATAGAGGAGATGAAGAGAGCGATGGGGATAGAGGAGATGAGGAGAGGGACGGGGATAGAGGAGATGAGGAGAGAGACAGGGGATAGAGGAAATTGGGAGAGAGACAGGGATAGAGGAGATGAGGAGAGAGATGGGGATAGAGGAGATGAGGAGAGAGATGGGGATAGAGGAGATGAGGAGAGGGACAGGGATAGAGGAGATGAGGAGAGAGACGGGGGATAGAGGAGATGAGGAGAGAGACAGGGATAGAGGAAATTGGGAGAGAGACGGGGATAGAGGAGATGAGGAGAGAGATGGGGATAGAGGAGATGAGGAGAGTTACGGGGATAGAGGAGGTGAGGAGAAAGACGGGGATAGAGGAGATGAGGAGAGGGACGGGGATAGAGGAGATGAAGAGAGCGATGGGGATAGAGGAGATGAGGAGAGGGACAGGGATAGAGGAGATGAGGAGAGAGACGGGATAGAGGAAATTGGGAGAGAGACAGGGATAGAGGAGATGAGGAGAGAGATGGGGATAGAGGAGATGAGGAGAGGGACAGGGATAGAGGAGATGAGGAGAGAGACGGGGATAGAGGAGATGAGGAAAGAGACGGGGGATAGAGGAGATGAGGAGAGAGACAGGGGATAGAGGAAATTGGGAGAGAGACAGGGATAGAGGAGATGAGGAAAGAGGAGATGAGGAGAGAGATGGGGATAGAGGAGATGAGGAGAGAGACGGGGATAGAGGAGATGAGGAAAGAGATGGGGATAGAGGAGATGAGGAGAGAGACAGGGATAGAGGAGATGAGGAGAGAGAAGGGGATAGAGGAGATGAGGAGAGAGATGGGGATAGAGGAGATGAGGAGAGAGACGGGGGATAGAGGAGATGAGGAGAGACGGGGGATAGAGGAGATGAGGAGACAGACGGGATAGAGGAAATGAGGAAAGAGATGGAGGATAGAGGAGATGAGGAGAGAGACGGGGATAGAGGAGATGAGGAGACAGACGGGATAGAGGAGATGAGGAGAGAGATGGGGATAGAGGAGATGAGGAGAGAGACAGGGGATAGAGGAGATGAGGAGAGGGACGGGGGATAGAGGAGATGAGGAGAGGGATGGGGGATAGAGTAGATGAGGAGAGAGACAGGGGATAGAGGAGATGAGGAGAGGGACGGGGTTAAAGGAGATGAGGAGAGAGACGGGGATAGAGGAGATGAGGAAAGAGATGGGGATAGAGGATTTGAGGAGAGAGAAGGGGATAGAGGAGATGAGGAGAGAGACGGGGGATAGAGGAAAGAGATGGAGGATAGAGGAGATGAGGAGAGAGACGGGGGATAGAGGAGATTAGGAGAGAGACAGAGGATAGAAGAGATGAGGAGAGGGAGGGGGATAGAGGAGATGAGGAGAGAAACGGGGATAGAGGAAATGAGGAGAGAGACGGGGGATAGAAGAGATGAGGAGGGTTACAAGATATAGAGAATATAGAGAGAGACACATAAGAGAAAATGAACGTCAATGATGGGTAACGTCAATGATGGAAAGAAAAACCAAGGGAGGCAGAAATAAATTGAGACATGTAAGGTGAAATGTCTGAGGAAGTAGAGTTTGTTGTGTGGAAACACTTGTTGCTGAGGAAACGGGGTGAGGTAGAAGCACATGAACGGGGCTGCCATGCGGGGGGTGACAGCCTGTGACATGATGAGGGGCCCAGTGGCTCCAGGGGGCCCTGGCCCATACCTAACCCTGTACAGCTTGTCTAAGTGCCACAGATGTAAGGGCTCCTCTATGCCACCAAGGACTGGCCCACCACAGTACCAACAAATTTTATGGTTGGCTGTGGAATCAGGGGCCGGCAAAGGCACCGTGACTCATCACTGAGGGAGCGATTAGTATGGTCTGCAGCAGACAACAATGATAGAGATGAACGCTCTCCCACCAGGGTACAATTTTTTTTATCTCCATGCTAGACCACCAGGGATTTAGCCCACTCCCTGTAAAATAAGGTGAGTAGAAAAGGAGGTAAAATATCTTATTTTTAATTGACTGAAATGGGCAGCTTACAGAAGAAGTGCCCTGACCAGTGGTGCGGTAATGGACCCCAAGATTTCTGATGGCAGCCCTGCACATGAGTGGAGATATTGGTACGACGCAGAGAAAGCACATGGGGAGGTGGTGGTATATGAGGCATGGGTACAAAACATATATGGTGTACAATAGATTCAAGTACTGCAAAAAAATTGCTTTGTATGAATTTTTTCAGACTCATAAAATTCCATTCATGGCGTTATTCTGTACAATAAGCTAACACCACCCCCCCCCCCCACTTGTGCCCTGTTTGGCGGAGGCATATGGAGTCACGGGGGTTTATATGACCCTCTTGTGTATTTAATTTGTGTTACTTTATTTGTTTTTTAAGCTGTTGACTGGCAATCCCTGCCCGTCCCCACGTAATGCAGAACTAATAATGAAAGTCCTGTACGGACCCATTATTGGTTATTTCCTCAATGTGGCGGTTCATTATTGATCATTTTCTCAATGTGTGGTACAGTTTTGGTTATTTACTCAATCTGTGGCTCATTATTGGTTATTTCCTCAATGTGGGGATTCATTATTGATCATTTTCTCAATGTTTGTACAGTTTTGGTTATTTGCTCAATCTGTGGCTCATTATTGGTTATTTCCTCAATTGAATGATTCAATATTGATTATTTTCTCAATGTTTGTACAGTTTTGGTTATTTACGTAATCTGTGGCTCATTATTGGTTATTTCCCTAGAGTATTGATTCATTATTGATCATTTTCTCAATGTTTGGTACAGTTTTGGTTATTTGCTCAATCTGTAGCTCATTATTGGTTATTTCCTCAAGTGAATGATTCATTATTGATCATTTTCTCAATGTTTGGTACAGTTTTGGTTATTTGCTCAATCTGTAGCTCATTATTGGTTATTTCCTCAAGTGAATGATTCATTATTGATTATTTTCTCAATGTTTGGTACAGTTTTGGTTATTTACGTAATCTGTGGCTCATTATTGGTTATTTCCCTAGAGTATTGATTCATTATTGATCATTTTCTCAATGTTTGGTACAGTTTTGGTTATTTGCTCAATCTGTAGCTCATTATTGGTTATTTCCTCAAGTGAATGATTCATTATTGATCATTTTCTCAATGTTTGGTACAGTTTTGGTTATTTGCTCAATCTGTAGCTCATTATTGGTTATTTACTCAATTGAATGATTCATTAGTGATTATTTTCTCAATGTTTGGTACAGTTTTGGTTATTTACTCAATCTGTGGCTCATTATTGGTTATTTCCTCAATTGAATGATTCATTATTGATTATGTTCTCATTGTTTGTACAGTTTTGGCTATTTACTCAATCTGTGGCTCATTATTGTTTATTTACTCAATTGAATGATTCATTATTGATTATTTTCTCAATGTTTGGTACAGTTTTGGTTATTTGCTCAATCTGTGGCTCATTATTGGTTATTTCCTCAACTGAATGATTCATTATTGATTATTTTCTCAATGTTTGGTACAGTTTTGGTTATTTGCTCAATCTGTGGCTCATTATTGGTTATTTCCTCAACTGAATGAGTCATTATTGATTATTTTCTCAATGTGGTGGTTCATCATTGGTTCATTATTGTTTATTACCATAATGTTGTGGTTCATTATTGGTTATTTCCACAATGTGGCAGATCTTTATTGGTTATTTCCTCAATTTAGTGATTTATTATTGGTTATTTCCTCAATTGAGTGATTATTGGTTATTTCCTCAATGCTCCAAATAAGTTGTAGACTTTAAAAAAGTATTGTACATTTGGAATTTTTTTAAAAAAAAGTTGTTTTTGAGATGAAAACACGCATTCTTATTTGTTTGGTGCAACTTAGTACCATCGCCATGTCACTTTTTTTGAAGCTAGTATGATATAAAACTGATGCACTTTGTAAATTTAGGGTAATTGTTAGAGTTAACGCTAAGCCTATCCAATGGATTCTGCTCCCTCTTTTGGATCTGTTGCCTAAAAACGAACCCTAACAATAACCCTATATCTAAAAAACCTAACAGGAGCATCGTTTTTGCTCTGTATTTACGTCAGAAAGCTAGTGTGAGTATGGTGCTAAGCTGCAATAAAAAACAATGCAAGTTTGTTGTTGTTACCCATCAAAAATGACTTTTTCGTAGCAGCTAAATGTGCAGTGCTTTTTAAATTCCACAACTTTATTTAGAGCATTGTTCTTAAACGTGTCTACAAGGTGGCGACTAACATACAAAGCAAGGACATCTATCTTTAGGGAATCGATCACTGGTTTGTTGTAATATTGTAGCACTGAAGGGGTTATTCAGAGAGAGCCGATCTGGCCCCGAAATGACACCAAAAAGTGAATTTCCCCGTACAGTGACATTTCGGGTCCATTCAGCTATTCAGAGAGCAGGCAGTTCGCCAAATTTTGGCGAATTGCCAGCAAGTACGGTGCCTGTTCGACGGCAGTGAAATCCCCATAGAGAAGCAATGGTTAATCTATTCACAGACACTGAACAGCAGTAAAAAGTTGCCGAAGTACCCTGCTGTTCGGTGGTTTCATTCGGCAGGTTTATTCAGGAGAATCCCATAGGCTTCAATGTTAAAAATATTCCTGTTTTTATACAATATCTAATAAACAGTTTATTCTTTTAATCTGCAGCAAAAAGTCTCTTTATTTATTGATTTTTTTAGAATCTTTTAGGCATTTTTCAGGTTTTTTTCCGGAAGGTTTTTCATTTTTCTGTAACATATCTTTTTATTATCATTCAATGGATTTTAGTTGTAAATTCCAGGCATTTATGTTGAGTAGTTTTTTTGCAAACGGCGTTTCAATTTTGAAACTTTCAAGCGTACTGTTTTTTTTTTACCCTGTTCATCCGCTTGTCGGGCCTTTTCCGGCAGCTGGTCTGCGCTGTGATCGGCGGCTTGTCGGCTTTTTCCGGCGTGGTTTTTCCGGCGGTTCCGGCGGGTTTTCTGTTGGATTTCGGCAGGTGTGCAACGGGGTTTTCCCTGCACTACGGAAACCCTGTGGTGAATGCTGAATTTTATTCACCGCAGGGTGGGGAACTTTGATTCCCTGAAGTGCGGCGACATTTTGGTGCTCTCTGAATAACCCCTTGAGAATTTTATAGTCACCCTTTATTCTTTACACATATTAACTTTTGATATAGAGCACAACGTGCAGATTTTGGTGCTTACAGTCCACGCAGCTGCCCTGGCAGAGTGTATGACTGAGCTTGATATTTTCTGCAGTTTTAAATATTTCCCTGAATTTTGCTCTCCTTCCTGATTTATACACATTATGCTCTTTTTTTCTACAATGTCCATGTGCTCGACAGAGGTTCAGAGTTATGACTAAAGCATGTGGCCTCCCCGCTGATTTATGACATCAGAGACAGGAGATGAAGGGGCGAGACCTGCCCATGTGCAAAAAAGATTTACCATAATGTTACACAATGATTCACATGCAAAATTCTCTTTCTCATATCTCCTGTGCAACGAAATCCATCCCTTCCACAGGAGGTATATTCATCAGATCCTTTCATGATGGGACCATGAAACCCTCAGATCTGAAGCTCTCGGTTATGTAAATGCAGTCGGCCAAGAATCGTGAGAGGCACAGTCACGAATAACTGAAAAGCTAAATGATGTATATACATGATCAACGGAGGAGCAAATAAAATGCTTAATAATAAAAAATTATAAGTTAGAAGAATACATTTAAAACTTTCTATAATACCAAATATTTTAGCTCTATTAAATTTTTAGATATATTTATATATTTTTTTAATTAAAAATGTAATTAATAAAATGTAATTATTAAACTAAATTCATCAAGAATACGTTTAAAAGTTGCTATAATAACAAATATTTTACCTCTATTCAATTTTTATCTATATTTATATATTTTTTAATTAAAAATGTAATTATTAAAATTTAATTATTAAATTCATCAAGAATACATTTAAAAGTTGCTATAATAACAAATATTTTACCTCTATTAAATTTGTTATATATATTTAGATATTTTTTAATTAAAAATGTAATTATTAAAATTTAATTATTAAATTAATCAAAAATACATCTAAAGGTTGCTATAATAACAAATATTTTACCTCTATTCGATTTTTATATATTTATATTTTTTTAATTAAAATGCAATTATTAAAATTTAATTATTAAACTAAATTCATCAAGAATACGTTTAAAAGTTGCTATAATAACAAATATTTTACATCTATTCAATTTTTATCTATATTTATATATTTTTTAATTAAAAATGTAATTATTAAAATTTAATTATTAAATTCATCAAGAATACATTTAAAAGTTGCTATAATAACAAATATTTTACCTCTATTAAATTTGTTATATATATTTAGATATTTTTTAATTAAAAATGTAATTATTAAAATTTAATTATTAAATTAATCAAAAATACATCTAAAGGTTGCTATAATAACAAATATTTTACCTCTATTCGATTTTTATATATATTTATATTTTTTTAATTAAAATGCAATTATTAAAATTTAATTATTAAACTAAATTCATCAAGAATACGTTTAAAAGTTGCTATAATAACAAATATTTTACATCTATTCAATTTTTATCTATATTTATATATTTTTTAATTAAAAATGTAATTATTAAAATTTAATTATTAAATTCATCAAGAATACATTTAAAAGTTGCTATAATAACAAATATTTTACCTCTATTAAATTTGTTATATATATTTATATATTTTTTAATTAAAAATGTAATTATTAAAATTTAATTATTAAATTAATCAAAAATACATCTAAAGGTTGCTATAATAACAAATATTTTACCTCTATTCGATTTTTATATATATTTATATTTTTTTAATTAAAATGCAATTATTAAAATTTAATTATTAAATTAAATTCATCAAGAAGGCATGCACTCCTGGAGTCTTTTAACTATAGGGGGTTATTCAGAGAGCACCGAAATGTCTCTCTTGTTCCTTGCACTTCGGGGAATCAAATTTTCCGACCCTGCAGTGAATTCAGCATTCACCACAGGGTCCCCCAAGTGCAGGGAAAAAGCTAAGCAAAACCGCCGAATCAAAAAAAAAAAAAAGGCGCCGCAAATCCACTGAAATTATCGGATCCGATCCAATAAGCCTCCGAAAACCTGCCGAACGTGTCCAAAAAAAGCAGACGATCTGCTGAACACAGCGCCGACCAGCCGCCGGAAAAAGCCAACAAGCTGTCGAACGGGGTAAAAGAAAAAAAACAACAAAAAACAATTGAAACTTTCAAAAGTTTAAAAGGTGTCTGCAAAAAAACTGCAGGACAAAAATGTCTTGAATTAACATATAAAATCCTATGAATAATAATAAAAAGATATGTTACATAAAAAAGAAAAAAAATATCGGGGGAAAAAAATATTTTGCCGAAAAAATTCATATAAAATGCTAAAAAAAAATATAAGGAGTCTTTTTGCTGTAAATTAAAAGAATAAACAGTTTAATAGATATTGAATAAAAACGTGTAATCGCGCCGATTGCGATGACATCAGGAGGGGGTATGAAAGCAGGGTCTGACTTCAAGGAAATCAATCCACCGCGGGAGCCTGGGGGGAGAGATAAGTATCGGGAGGGAGAGCTCTGGCAGAGGATGACATCTGGGGAAAGTCCTCTGCATGTAGCGGGGAATCCCCATGATGTTCCCCACGCGTCTCCGCAGTGAAGGGGTTAATATATATATTATTGTGGAAGAGCGTCCAAGAAGCCCTGCATTCTAATAGTGCAAAGAGTTACTTGTTCCGGTGCTCAAACTGACTGCAGAGACTAAAGAAATACAGAAGATTCAGACGCGCACAAAGACTGATGAAAATAGATATTCAGAAGTATAATTTATTGCATAAATTTACGTTTTGGTCCCCATCGGGTTTGTCCTCAGGATTAGTCAGGATTATATATATTTAAATGTATTATATTTAAATATGCGTATATATAGAGAGAGAGAGAGAAAAATTTATTTTTAATAGTTAATAGAGCATATTAAATACATCTATATTTGGGCTCCAGGTGAAGGGAGAGCTGGGTTAGGAACTGATAGAATGGAGTGAATGGGTCAGTCACCAACTCACATCATTGTATTGTGTGGCATGTATTCAAAGGACATCACCAGGGGTTAGATTAGAAGTATTTTAAGCTCCCTGTTTTATCTCATTCAGCTGCCAGCTCTTATCTCAGGTAGCCTGGATACTACAATAGGCCCCCTGTGAGGAGTGTCCCACCTTCTCCCCTCCCCCACCCCTACTGCCCGATCGGGTGTAATTGCTGGGTGATATGGGGGAGTTTCTTCCATCCACAGAGCGTCACCAGCAGCCGGGATTTTAGATGTCCCGGTTGTCAGTCACAAGATCGGTCACTGGTGCCATCAGCACACAGAGAGCATGCCGACGTCACCCTCTGTGACTGCCCACAATAGCGGTGCATGCGCGGCTCCAATCCATCACTCTGTGCAGGCGCTACGGAACTTGCCTACATAAAGTCCTGTAGTGCTGAGCGACTTGCAGTTCCTACGTTACACAAGTTGTATAGGAGCGCAAATTGCGCAGAAAAGCATCAGGGACATCCGGGTTCAGGAGTCCGTGAGCTGAAGAGGAGGAGCAGTGCACCGCGAGGAACAAAAAGTGAGGAAAGTCACGGGGGGCTGGGAGAAAGATATGAGAAAAATAATTGGGCATAGACTGTCAGCAGCGTCTGCCCAATCATTTAAGGGCAGAAAAGGAAACTCTATTCTTAATAGAATATTCCGTTACGGGTGTTTCCAGGGCTTGAGTTTGTCAGGAATGAGAAGGAACGGCCTGGTTACAGATAAACGCTGCCGCTTGTGATAATCCTTTGAGGACGAATCTTGGCGAGTTCCCACACTTATTTTTTCAGTACTTTACCCCTAGTCTGGTGGATGTTGCCTCTGTTAGCCATTAGCAGCATGTGGCATTGTAGGCTTCCATGGTGCATCTCATTGAATGACTAATCAATTGCCATCAATCATTCTGCAAATTATGCTGCAATTAAACACAAGGGGCTCCATTCCATAGTGACGCTAATGGTAGTGCTCAGATATGTAAGCGTTAACATCACGTGACTTTAACGCATGCCCCATATTACCTTCCTGACGCTAAACCCGTAAGACATCACTTAGCGCACCGGTGACTGCGCTAGCTTGCGTGAGCTTCCTGTACTTTGCGCATCCTATACTTAACACAGGGAGCGCAACTATTGATTAGCGTTTCGATAAGTAAAGTTTTAAAGAGTCCTAACGCTACAGCAGCGATGCACAAGCCAAAATTTAAGCTACTCCTAATAGCTGGTGATAACGGATTTCACTTTTGCAGAATCGTATAGCATCCCCTAAACCCCACCCCAATAAATCCAATACTCACCCCTCAAGAGAACAGTGGCCCGATCCGCCGCTTCTTGTCGCTGGGAGCAGAGCGAGACTGGGTACAAGTAGTTCCCAGTCAATCTCCGCTATCACTCCACGGCGCTGTGCGATCTCGCGAGATCAGACAGGGCTCGCGGCTTGGAAGTGCACACCTTTATGGAGTCCTATGGACTACAGGAAGTGATACTAGCAGCGGCGTAAGTCTACCGCGAGTATCCCAGCGGTTGTCGCTGCATTCTGGGGCAAGATGACACGGTGGCGCCTGCCCCGGAATCTCGCCCTAAAATGGGGACATCACAGGGAAAACTGCAGGCGCAGTTTTAGTTGATAAGGGCCCAAGGTTATTATAATGTCTATAATTCTAAAAGCATTTTGTTTCTCCCAAGAGTTCACGGCGATTTTGGTAGTCGCCCGCGCTTCTTATTATGAAAGACACCTACACGGTTAATGAATTTTTTGGTTTTGAAGACAGAGAAAAAAATTAACACTTTCTCCATTTGAGAGCAGAACACTTGCGAAATAATATGTATTTAACCGTGACTAAAAAGTAATTAGACCATAAAGAAGTAGTCACTGTAAGTTTCCATTTGACTGCTCGGATGTCGGGCAAGGAAACCACCTTTGGCGAGCCACCTGTGTACACAAGAGGATGAGGGAGCAGCAGCAAAACCATTCCATGTATGTCCGTCAGAGCGATGCATGGCTAGAAATGGAAAAAGTATGTCTTGTTCCAGGAAACGGGAAGTGGCACTGGCTTATTAAAATTGAGTTATACACATGAAAAAAAAATATTTGATTATTCAAGCGCCAAGGGTAGCTCTTCGGCTGGTGAGGAGTTATAACATCCAAGAGAGCCGACCAGACGCCACGACCAGGATTCAATAATGGGTCGAGAGGTCTTACTTCAAGGTATTATTATCATTGATATAGCGCCAATGGTTTTTGCAGCGCTCTGCAATAACCAGTGGAAAGAAGACAAAATTAACCCTACCACTTCCTACCGTGATCGTGTATACACAATCTGCGGTAGAAGACACAGCAGCCCAAGATTGTGTTAACACAATCTTGGGCTGTGCTGTTTAATTGCAAACTAGTTTGTTGCAAACAAATTTTGTTTGCTTTTGGGTTCCAGAAGGTGTGGGAAATGTTTGACCAACAAGGAGTGGGAAATGTTTATGAATCCCATAGGCTTCAATGTTAAAAATATTCCCATTTTAATTCAATAGTTAATAAACCATTTATCTTTATATTCTGCTGTAAAGAGTCTCATTATTTTTAGATTTTTTAGGATCTTTTAAGCATTTTTTGCAATTTTTTTGAAAACCTTTTTTTCTCTAACTTTTCGCGAATGTCCCGAAAAGTTCGAAGTTTGCGAACTTTCGAACAGCCGATGTTCGAATCAAACTTCGAACTAATTCGAACCAGCAGCCCATCCTTAGTCGCCGGAGTGGCGAGGACCGAGGAATCATAGGAGTGTTGCCAGATGATTACTCAATGTAGATAACCTCTAGGCAGCTCAGGGATGATGTAGAGGGCACTAGGGATAATAAATACATGAGCATCTTGAAAGAATCCAGCAAACATATTATTATCAGAGTTTTTTTGGTCGTAGTATGACTGGACCCATGAATTCACCAGTCATGGATGAGCACCATTATTTGGCATTACTGGGCCCATTGGCCAATGTTTTGATCTTCACTCTGGGTCCTATAACAATAATGGCAGCCTTACATGGTCAAACCACGGAGATCTCCTATATCAGGGGTCAGAAACCTTGGCCCTCCAGGGGCACTATTCCAAACTTTGGTGTAAGCTTAACCAGAGCTGTTGTAAGCTAAGCAACTCCATAGACATCAGTGGCTTTAGTTACAATTACACCATAGACCATGAATGTTTTGGAACTGTATTTTCAATGAGACTCTGCAAACCTAATGAGCAGCTGAGCATCAACGGAAATGTAGTTCTGAAACAAGCGGAGGACCAAGGTTGTGGACCCCCCTCCTTTATACAATATTATTATTATCCTTTATTTATATAGCACCACATATTCTGCAGCACTTTACAAGATGTACAAGGAGTTGATACATTGGAATACCACATGTGGATGATATGACCTGAGTCAGGGGGTCCCTGTTCCCAAAGGAACTTACAATCTAATCTTGAGATGTTCAAGTATTTTGTGAGGTAGGCGCATCCATATCGTTAAGTGTCTTGCCCAAGGAAACTCACTGGTGGTGTCGTCTGAGTGGGATCGGGTCATCTTTCAATGATTGTAGAGCAGCGACCTGGTGTTTAGGTTGAACCCGCTTCTGGTTAAGTCAAGACTTCACAGTTGTATTGGAGGGATGTGCTGAATAGGGTTTGACTTGCTTCTCCACATTTTTTTGGAGGGATGTGGTGAATGGTATTTTGACTTGCTTCCCCACGGTTGAAGGGTAGTGTAACGGTAGCTATATCGCTTCCCCAAGAGTAGCAGAGTTGAGATCCTTAAGGGCAACAATACTTTCTTGATTAACACAGAAATTGTCTAAAATACAGGTTGTAACTCAAGAGCCAAAGGACTCAAAGGACTTGCTGAATTGCCTCTAGGCTCCGAGGGTTTTCGAGGCCGACGGAAAGCCTAGGACATGCTCAGAAACACAATACGTGGCACGATAGTCCCTGAAGTATTCAAGGTGCAGGGCAGTCAGGGTTAAATCACTAAAACAGGAAAATAGCGTAATACACACGATAGAGAGAGTGTGGTCAAAGCCAAGCCGGGTCAATAACAGGAGAAGGAATCTCAAACAAAGCAGGTTCGTCAACAGTAACTTCAATCAGATGCAGGAAGTAGTGGTGCGTGAAACAAACTCCACAACAGGGTGACGAGGCAACTCCTCGAGCCCTGTTTTAAAGCCGGTGGCTCCTGGTGACCACACCTGGCCCCGCCCCCTCAGATGCTGATCTGCCAGCAGAAAGTGCTGGCACCCGGCCAGCCAGTGGTCCCCCTTCTTGCCCAGACCCCCCAGGGAGCACAGCGGGGGCCGAGGATGTAACAGAACTCCCCCATCTACGGTCGGGCTCAGAACGTCCACCAGATGCTGAAGGATGGGCCTCATGAAATAGGCAAACCAAACGAGGTGTAAGGATATCGCTGGCAACTAGCCAGGAACGATCCTCAGGACCATAATCTTCCCAGTCCACCAGGTACTGCAGGACACCCCTGACCAGACAGGACCGCAGGATGGCACGGACCTCATACTCCTCCTCACCCTGAGACTTGATAGGCGGAGGGGGAAAAGCAACTCTAGTGTACTTATTGCAGGTAAGCGGCTTCAGGAGGCTGACATGAAATACGTTATGTATACGTAGAGAAGGAGGCAAAGCCAGCGCATAAGAGACAGGATTAATACGTCTTAACACCTTATAAGGCCCAATAAACCTGAGAGCCATCTTCATGGATGGTACCAATAACTTGATGTTCCTGGTAGACAGCCATACCTTGTCCCCAACTGTATAGACCAGTGCAGGACCTCTGCGTCTGTCTGCTTTGATTTTTTGTCTATCGATATTGGCATCCATAATCTCTTTCATTTTCTCCCATGTCCCTTTCAGGTCTTTCAGATGGTCGTCCAAGGCCGGCAAATCAGTTGCCTGGAACTCAGAAGGGAGCATAGGAGGATCATAACCATAAACGGCATGGAAAGGTTAGTGGCCTGTGGTATCACTTACTGAGTTGTTTAAAGCAATCTCAGCCCAGGGTAACAGGTCTGCCCACTCATTTTGTCTTTCAGACACGAAGCAACGCAAGTAATGCTCAACACTTTGGTTGGCTCTCTCTGCTGCCCCATTAGTTTGAGGGTGGTAAGCAGAGGAGAAGCTCAACTCAATACCGAGGTTTTGACAAAATCCTCGCCAGAAACGAGACACGAATTGAGTTCCTCTGTCGGATACTATTCCCAGAGGAACCCCATGAATTCTAACAATATTTTGTATGAATACTGGTACCAGCTCACTGGCTGAAGGAAGCTTTACCAGTGGTATAAAGTGTACCATCTTAGAGAACCTATCTACCAATGTAAAGATTACAGTATGGCCTTTGGAAGGTGGTAAATCTGTGATAAAGTCCATCGAGAGGTGGGACCAAGGTCTCTCTGGCACTGGTAAAGGCTGCAAGAGACCAACAGGTAAGGACCGGGGATTTTTACTTCTACATCACACATCACATGTGGCTATGTAGTCCTTAATATCCCTTCGCATAGCAACCCACCAGAACTGTTTCTCAATCGTGGCCACTGATTTATTTATTCCCATATACCTATAGGGCTTGGAATCATGATAAATCATCATCATCTGTGTTCTCTCCTCCTCAGGTACAAACATTTTCCCAGGAGGTTTTTCAAGAGGAGCAACATCCTGACCAGCCTGGATTCTCTCCAGCAAAGGAGAAGACACTGTCAAGACCGTGGTACCCAAGATCCTCTCGTGAGGAATGATTGGACTGTGGTCGAACATGCGCTGTTCATATGACTCGAACTGTCTAGATAAAGCGTTTTGGGTTTTTAGAACCAGGACGATAAGTTAACAAAAAGTTGAAACTTGACAAGACCAGTGACCACCTGGCTTGCCTGGAATTCAGGCGTTTGGCATCTCCCATGTACACTAGATTCTTATGGTCTGTGATTATTATCACGGGATCTTTAGTGCCTTCTAGCAAATAGCGCCATTCCTTGAGGGCCGCTATAACTGCTAGTAATTCTCTGTTCCCTATGTCATAGTTTTTCTCAGCAGGTGTCATCTTTCTAGAGAAAAACCCACAAGAATGTACAGGTCCCTCAGGACTTTCTCTTTGAGACAGAACTGCACCAATCCCTATTTCAGATGCATCAACCTCAAGCTGAAATGGAAGGCCTGGTAATGGATGCCTTAGGATAGGTGCTGAGACAAACGCTTCTTTAAGTGACTGGAATGCCTGCTTGGCCTGGTCACTCCAAACTAGGGATGTGCGTTTCGGGTTTCGGAATTTCGGAATTTTCCCGAAATTTCCTGATTCGTGTTTTCGGATGCGGCTGAATTTCCGAAAATTTTTAGATCCGAAAATGGCAGATCCGAAAAGTTTTCCGAGCCGAAACGAAATATTTTCGTAATTTTCGAATGGACTTGAAATGTGTCAAATCGAAATTTATTGCTTTGAAACGAGGAGAACAGACTTTCCGAAAAATGAAAATTTCAGAACTTACGAAAAGTCGATACAAAAAACGAGCTAAGTGACACAAAAATACGAAAAACGGTCGAAATTCCGAAAACATGTACAATTCCGAAAAACGAAAAATTTCCGAAATCACGAAAAGTCGATACAAAAAACGAGCTAAGTGACACGAAAATACGAAAAATGGTCGATATTCCGAAAAAAAAGTACACGAAAAACGAATCGAGCCGAACCGAATCGAAACAGAAATCGGTCGAAACGAGCCAAATCGAAAAGTTTAAAAATCCGAAAAATCGAACCGAATAGAACCGAAAAAAAAATCGGTGCACAAGCCTACTCCAAACCTGATTCTGAGCACGCTTCTTAGTCATGGCCGTGATGGGAGACACAACAGAAGAGAACCCTTTGATAAACCTCCTATAATAGTTCGTGAAACCAAGAAATCTTTGTATGGCTTTCAGACCTTGAGGTAGTGGCCATTCTCTGATGGCAGATAGCTTTTTTGGATCCATCTCAAACCCATTTGGTGTGATGATGTAACCCAGGAAATTTATTGAAGTTATGTCAAACAGACACTTTTCTAACTTACAGTATAGTTTATTCTCCAGCAACCTTTGTAACACTGTCCTCACATGGACATGGTGTGTTTCAACATCAGGGGAATAAATCAGAATATCATCTAAATAGACGATTATGAAGACTTGCAAAAAGTCCCTCAGGACATCATTTATAAAGTCTTGGAAGACTGCAGGCGCATTGCATAGACCAAAAGGCATAACTAAATACTCATAATGACCACTGCGAGTATTAAAGGCAGTCTTCCACTCGTGGTCCTCCTTGATTCTCACCAAATTGTACGCCCCACGAAGATCCAATTTTGTGTATATTTTGGCATCTATTAAGCGGTCGAACAACTCGGATATTAAAGAGATGGGGTAGGCATTTTGTATAGTGATTCAGTTTAACCCTCTATAGTCAATGCATGGTCTTAAATCCCCCTCCTTTTTAGACACAAAGAATAACCCAGCTCCCGCAGGAGAAGAAGAACGACGTATGAACCCTTTGGCTAGGTTTTCACGTATATATTCTTCCATAATAGCATTCTCTTTCTGAGACAGTGGATACACATGACCCCTTGGAGGCATGGTGCCTGGTAAGATTTCTATGGCACAGTCATACACCTCCTTTAAGTCTTTGTACCACTCAGGTACCTCAGTAGAAAATGGAGGTGCGGTAGCAATGTTTAGACTACCTACAGTAGCGGTCATGCCCAGACACCTGGACCAACATTTTGGTCCCCATGACTCCAACTCCCCTTTTCCCCAGTTCACCACTGGGTTGTGTTTAGCCAACCATGGATAACCCAATATGATAGTCGCAGTAGGGGACTCGATGACTTGAAACTGTATCTTTTCTTTATGCAGAACACCTGTCCTGAAAGGAACAGGAATCGTTTGATGCGTGACATGGGGTCTTGTCAGCCTCCTACCATCAATACTCTCTATGAGAAGTGGCACTTCTCTTTCAACCAGAGGTACTTGGTGGATGGCTGCAAACCCAGAGTCAAGGAAATTTCCTGCAGACCCAGAATCCAGTAATGCCTCTATGTCAAATTTGACCTTTTCCCAACCAATGGTTACAGGCACTACCACACGAGATTTTTTCTTTCTTTTCTTATCAGATACAAAAGACACGACAGTGGTACCTAGAACCTGTATCTCAGGAAATACCAGGTTTGCTTGTGACACATTAGACCTATTAGGTCGCTTTGGGCATTGCAAACGAAAATGTCCTCCGTCTGCGCAGTAAAAACAGAGGTCTTCTCTGAGGCGATATTGTCTCTCCTCCCCAGATATGCCAGAACGACCCAATTGCATAGGCTCTGGTTCAGAGGGTACAGGTCTGGGAGGGGAGACAGCATGACCCGACCTGGGAGTAGAACAGGCAGCCTGAGCAGGCTTATGTGATTTGATACGATCAGACCTCCTGTCACGCATTTGATCATCAAGTGCTATACAGTAATCTATGAGGTCTTCCAGATCCTCAGGTAACAATAGAGGTGCTAAATCATGCATAATAGCCTCTGAGATTCCTTCAAGGAACGCCGTAACAAGCACATCATTTGGCCGGAGAAGTTCTGATGACAAAGTTTTAAACTCTATAGCATATTCAGCAACTTGGCGGTTGCCCTGGGAAATACGCCATAAAGCTCTGGCTGCCCCTGTTGCCATTCTAGCGGGGTCAAAAGTACTCTTCAAGCTATTCATAAACTCAGCATAATTGTATATCACTGGTCTGTCCAGATCCCATAAAGGGGTTGCCCACAGGAGAGCTTTAGCAGTCAGGTGATTGATCACATATCCCACCTTGGCTCTATCTGTGGAACACATGCCAGGGTATAACACGAACATAATACTTATTTGGGTTACAAACCCTCTACAAGACCCAGTACTCCCATTAAAACTTTTGGGAGTCTTTAAGTGAACATGAGATACCTCAGTAGCAGTCATAGAAGAAACAGAGACTGCTTGTGTAGAAGGAGGCGACGCCTGGCCCAATTCTGAAACCCGCTTCATGAGTAGGCCCAAGGCCTGACTAAAGTGCTCCATACGTTGCTCTTGGTTTTCTTGCTTACAGATTATATTACTCGGTTTAGACATTAGGTCAGATACAGTTGCCGGATCCATTGGCCCTGTTGTAATGTAATGGTAGCTATATCACTTCCCCAAGAGTAGCGGAGTTGAGATCCTTAAGGGCAACAATACTCTCTTGATTAACACAGAAATTGCATAAAATACAGGTTGTAACTCAAGAGCCAAAGGACTCAAATGACTAGCTGAATTGCCTCTAGGCTCTGAGGGTTTCGAGACCGACAGAAAGCGTAGGACATGCTCAGAAACACAATACGTGGGACGATAGTCCCTGAAGTAATCAAGGTGCAGGGCAGTCAGGGTTAAATCACTAAAACATGCAAACAGCATAATACACACGATAGAGAGAGAGTGGTCAAAGCCAAGCCAGGTCAATAACAGGAGCAGGAATCTCATACAAAGCAGGGTCGTCAACAGTATATTCAATCAGATGCAAGAAATAGTGGTGCCTGAAACAAACTCCACAACAGGGCGACGAGGCAACTCCTCGAGCCCTGTTTTAAAGTCGGTGGCTCCTGTTGACCAAACCTGACCCCGCCCCCTCAGATGCCGATCTGCCAGCAGAAAGTGGTGGCACCTGGCCAGCCAGCGGTCCCCCTTCTTGCCCAGACCCCCCAGGGAACACAGCGGGGGCTGAGGATGTAACAGGTAGAGATGTTACCTCTGGACTCCACAGCCGATATTGTGCAGTAGGCAAGTATGTACCAGGTGTCTTGCCCAAGAACACTTACTGGAGAGGTGCTCTGGCCAGTATTCGAACATTCAAGATTCGAACAAAGCGGTTTATCAACCAAGGAAGTTACACAGACTTATGAGTCATAAGGGCAGCTTTATGTTTCCCTGAGGCCCAAATATCTAAGTTACGGGTGGTTGTGAGTAGCATATGCGACCACTCCAGGGGGGAGTTCCAGGGCAATTGGGAAAGGTGGGATGGCACGACTCACTGCCTCTCAATATCCACCCAGCAAACTCTACCCTGGCCCGAACTCCCTTGCAAAAGTTGTGTCAACTGGGTCGCCGTATAATAAAGTCGCAAGTTCGGACCTGTCAAAAAGCCCTGCATCTTAGGGTGACACATAACAGCTCGGACACCCTAGGTTTCTTGCCCTGCCAAATAAAATGGTAGAAAGCAGACTGCAGGTCAGGGAGCATGGTTGGCAAAAGTGGAAGAGGCAGGGTGCGAAAAAATTCAATAGTTTCGGCAAGGCAGTCATTTTAAGAGCGTAAATGCATCCTAACTAGGAGATGGACTAGGAAGACCATTGGCAGAGCAAAGACTTAATAGTCTTAATGATGTCTGGGTAGTTAGCAGTATATGAAGGCTGAGGGGTGAGTTATACGCCTAGATACTGAAGGCGAGCAGGGCACAATTGGACAGTAAACAAGTTAATCAGGGCTGTGACTTCAGAGTGGGATAGGTAGATATTCAGAGCCTTCCGATTTAGAGATATTCATTTTATAACCGTAAATAGCACCAAAAAAATGGAGGCTACGGTAGAGATTCGGGAGAGAGACTCTGGGCTGAGATAGAATGAGTAAACATCGTCCGCAAATAGTCTGCACTTGTAATCTACATTGCCCACCTTAAACCCAATGATATCTGAATTCTGTCTAGTACATTTAACAAGGGTTTCCACACAGAGAGTGAATAGAAGGGGAGATAAGGGACAGCCCTGTCTTGTGCCGTTCAAAGTATTAATTGGGCTAAATTTCCCACCCATAACAGCAACCGACGTTGTAGGGAGATGCATAAAGGGCATGCATAACCTGGATCATAGAGTCACCTATGCCAAACCGTCTCAAGACTTCCCACAGATATGCCCGGTCTACTCAGTCGAAAGCCTTCTCAGTGTCGAGGGAGAGGAGTAGGGAAGGCTGAAACCAGATTAACGGAATTAACACTTACAGGATCTGAATGGAATGTTAGCCTAACCGACGTTGGTAATGTGTTCAGATTGGTCATAATGGTTTGCAATTCACCAGGTCTCCCCTGCCACATCAACAAAATATTGTCAATATAACGAATGTAAAATTGCAATCCATGAGAGAAAGCAGACAAAATATATGTAGATTCGTATATGTACATGAAGGCGTTGGCATACATGGGAGCCATTGCCGCTCCCATGGAGGTGCCTGTACATTGTAGGTAGTATTTCTCCTCGAACCTACAATAGTTCATAGTGAGAGTTTTTCACAATATTTCCAAAATAAATTCTCTAGGGTATGGCACAGCATTAATGTGGTTAGCTAGAATTGTGCGTACCGCCCCGATGCCCTCCTCCAAAGGGATGATGGTATAAAGACTGTTAACGTCTATGGTAACAAGGAGGGAATTGGGGAGGGTGCCCCAAGTCACTTCAATCGAGAAATAATGTCTGGGGTGTCCCTGACAATAGTGTCAAGGGACATCACTGGCTCCTGCAAAATACGATCCAACCAGATACACAATGGTTCCAACAGGCCACCAATTGCCGAAACAATTGGATGGCCTGGTGGATGTCTAGCATCTTTGTGGATCTTAGGCAAGATATACAGAATAGGACACCGAGGAAACGTCACAGACATATATTCAAATAGCTGTGATGAAATGACAGTTGATTCTAAAGCTTGTTTTAAAAAATTCCTTAAACTTTGCGCAAACTCCAACCCCGGGTCATACGACAAACAGCGATATACAGATTGGTCACTGAGTTGTAACAGTATTTCATCACAATAGTCACAATAATTCATAATGACTATACCGCCCCCTTTATCAGCGGGGCGGATAGTAATGAATTCATCATTAGCAAGACTAGATATAATCTCACAATCTTTTTTAGAAACATTAGACACTGGCCTAACAGTATTGCATGCAATGGCTTTTGAAGTATCAGTTTTGACACATTGTAAAAATGCTCGAATCGCTGGATTAGTAGAAGGTGGATCAAATGTGGATCTAAGTTGGATCTAAGTTTCAGTGAGGTTGACCCTCTGAAGGGCTGTTGATCAGAACATTGAAAAAAATCTAATAGACGTAATTGACGTCCAAACTGAAACTGCTCCACCTCCCACCTAAAATTATCAGGGCCATTAGATGGAATAAAATTTAGACCTTTAGAGAGCAATGTCACTACAGAGTCAGTCAGTGTTCTTGAAGACAAGATGTATATAGGGTTTATCTCTTCTTCTTAGGTGGACGTCCCATGGTGTTTCCCTGTGGGCCTCCCCTTCCCCCGACGAATCCTTCTGACGTCTCCTATACCGAGGCGCTGGCTTGCCACAGGCTCTCGTTGCAAGCCTAGACCCCGATCCAAAAAAGGCGAGGCGGAGGGTAGGGTTGATCCGCCTGCACCGGTCACATTAGAGTTACTGCTCGATTCGATGTCGGAAGTAGAATCACCAGACGTATCAACTGTGGGGCATGCTGGTCTTCTAATCCGCCCCCGGGGGAGAAAGGGTCGGCGAGGTTCTCCAGTCAGCCATCTGTAAACACGTGTTCAGAATAATCGGTGTTTGCTTTGTCAAGTTTCTTTCGCATGAATCGCACCAGATCATTGCGGTAAGCTACATTTTTATATATATAAATTTATATCCAGAATTATACATTTATATAATTTTAATATAATTTCATATATACATTTTTATACATACATTTTTATATATAAATTTATATCCATAATTTATTATACATTCATATAATTTTAATATAATTTCATATATACATTTTTATACATACATTTTTATATATAAATTTATATCCATAATTTATTATACATTCATATAATTTTAATATAATTTCATATGTGCATTTTTATATATGAATTTATATCCATAATTTATTATACATTCATATAATTTTAATATAATTTCATATATACATTATTATACATACATTTTTATATATAAATTTATATCCATAATTTATTATACATTCATATAATTTTTATATAATTTCATATGTGCATTTTTATATATGAATTTATATCCATAATTTAATATACTCATATATTATTTTAATATAATTTCATATGTACAATTTTAAACATACATTTTTATATATAAATTTATATCCATAATTTATTATACATTCATATAATTTTAATATAATTTCATATATACATTTTTATACATACATTGTTATATATAAATTGATATCCATAACTTATTATACATTCATATAATTTTAATATAATTTCATATATACATTTTTATACATACATTTTTATATATAAATTTATATCCATAATTTATTATACATTCATATAATTTTAATATAATTTCATATGTGCATTTTTATACATACATTTTTATATATGAATTTATATCCATAATTTATTATACATTCATATAATTTTAATATAATTTCGTATATACATTATTATACATACATTTTTATATATAATTTAAATCCATAATTTATTATACATTTATATAATTTTAATATAATTTCATATATACATTTTTATACATACATTGTTATATATAAATTTATATCCATAATTTATTATACATTCATATAATTTTAATATAATTTCATATGTGCATTTTTATACATACATTTTTATATATGAATTTATATCCATAATTTATTATACATTCATATAATTTTAATATAATTTCATATATACATTTTTATACATACATTTTTATATATAAATTTATATACATAATTTATTATACATTCATATAATTTTAATATAATTTCGTATATACATTATTATACATACATTTTTATATATAATTTAAATCCATAATTTATTATACATTTATATAATTTTAATATAATTTCATATATACATTTTTATACATACATTGTTATATATAAATTTATATCCATAATTTATTATACATTCATATAATTTTAATATAATTTCATATGTGCATTTTTATACATACATTTTTATATATGAATTTATATCCATAATTTATTATACATTCATATAATTTTAATATAATTTCATATATACATTTTTATACATACATTGTTATATATAAATTGATATCCATAACTTATTATACATTTATATAATTTTAATATAATTTCATATATACATTTTTATACATACATTGTTATATATAAATTTATATCCATAATTTATTATACATTCATATAATTTTAATATAATTTCATATGTACATTTTTATACATACATTTTTATATATAAATTTATATCCATAATCTATTATACATTCATATAATTTTAATATAATTTCATATATACATTTTTAAACATACATTGTTATATATAAATTGATATCCATAACTTATTATACATTTATATAATTTTAATATAATTTCATATATACATTTTTATACATACATTTTTATATATAAATTTATATCCATAATTTATTATACATTCATATAATTTTAATATAATTTCATATGTGCATTTTTATACATACATTTTTATATATGAATTTATATCCATAATTTATTAGACATTCATATAATTTTAATATAATTTCATATATACATTATTATACATACATTTTTATATATAATTTATATCCATAATTTATTATACATTTATATAATTTTAATATAGTTTCATATATACATTTTTATACATACATTTATATATATAATTTATATCCATAATTTATTATACATTTATATAATTTTAATATATATGATTTTATATAAATTTTATTACTTAAATGTTTAAAGGATAGGATATATAAAGCTTCTACATGGTGCTGCTGATTAGACACACATGTTCTGTCCTAAACATAGGCAGCCGATCGCAGTGGACAAGGTACATCTTGGCTTCATGTTTATGGGTGTGGAAGTATAATCCTTTGGTCAAACTATTTCCCTGGTTCTCACAGGACACAAATCAATACCTGCTATGTGCCTTTTTTTTTATTATAAAGAGAATAGGGTCTAGCGATTTTTTTATTTTTTTTTATTTCTATTTTAAAATAATCTTATCGGGGTCTTTGTAGACCACCACGGATCTCTGCTTCAGAAGGAATCCCTCGTGATGATGATATCAGCAGCTTATCAGCCGGCACAGAGCATTGCTCCAACAACACTATGTGCTGACTCGGGAGAACTTTTTATGCCTCATCACACACATACAGAGACCTCGGCCTGACAGCGATGATCGGTCACATCACCCGGCAGGCTGGCGGCAGCTGTCACTCTGATACAGATAGAGCTGCCTGTGCTTACTGAGAGTCTGCACATACATCAGCCTGTCAGTGAGCGGCGGCAGAAAGCCGATCACTGCTCTGATGAATGGAGATCAGGTCCCAAAGAAGGAGAGGACGCAACCCCATTCTATTAAAAAAAAGCATTATATACACATTTCTTTCCTCAGTTCTCCGTCAGCTACATTAAAATGTAAATCATACAGGGTTATTCAAAGAGATTCGAAAAGTCACCGCACGTTCGGTGACTTTTCGTTCCCCGCACTTTGGGGCGATTCGGCAATTCCTACTTCGCCGAACCTGCGGTGTATTCAGCAAGCACCGTAGGGCCCCCATAGTGCCTGGAAATCCTGCCGCAAACCCACCGAACACTCACCACAAAACCCGCCGAACACTCACCTAAACCCGCAGAAACCACTTAATTAACTCTGCCGAACACACTGGAGATACCCGACTAGCCGCCGATCACAGCGCAGAGCAGCCGTCGGAAAAAGCCGACACGCAGATGAACGAGATGAAAAAAACAAACCAGTACGCTTGAAAGTTTGAAAAGTGAAGCGCTGTTTGCAAAAAAAACTACTGAGCGAAAATGTCTGAAATTTACATATAAAATCCAATGAATGATAATAAAAAGGGCTGTTACAGAAAAAAGAAAGAACGATTTAAAAGAAAACGGAAATAAAATTGCAAAAAAAATCCCCAAAAATGCCTAAAAGATCCTAATAAAAATCTATAGATAAAGAGACTTTTTACAGCAGAATAAAATAATAAACGGTTTATTAGATATTGGATTAAAACGGGAATATTTTTAACATTGAAGCCTATGGGATTCGCCTGAATAAACCTGATGAATTAAAACACCGAACAGCAGGGCAATTTGGCAACTTTTCTCTACTGTTCAGTGTCTCTAAATAAAGTAACCATTGCTTCTCTATGGGGGATTTCACTGCCGTCGAACAGGCACCGTACGTGCAGGCAATTTGGCGTACTGCCTGCTCTCTGAATTGCCGATTCCGAATGGCCAGGAAATGTAGCCGTACTCTGAATTTCAGTGTCCGGTTACATTTCGGGGCCAAATCGACTCTCTTTGAATAACCCTGATTGATTTTGCTCTTCAAGGCTAATGTCAGATGAACGCAGTCTGAGCGCACTCTGCGTGCATAACGGACGGACGTACTGATGGGAGATACTGTAGACACCGCACGGTCCGTTTATTTTGACGGATGTAGAAAAAAAAGGGAAATATGGGAAACAAAATTAATTAAAATTAAATGACAGGTACAGCCAGCCAGACCATAAAAACCTCTGAGCGTCAACGTGATGGACGTCGCAAATGTGCTGCATCTGAGGTCGCACACAGGACGCTACGTGGACTCGGCGCACACTGGGCAGCCGTCGTAGCGTTTTTACGTCGAGGCCTAAATAGCGTCCGTTGCCACCTGCGTGGTGCAAGTGCACTTCAGTGCGCATGTACTTCGTGTATTGGTCTCTATTAATCACAAATCAGTGCTACGACGGCCGGTAAACTGTGCGGCGACATGGACGTGATGACTGCGTTCGTCTGACGCTAGCCTTAGGGTTAGAATACATTTTATGTTATTTGCACAGCATGTGTTTTAGTTTCTTTACCTGGAAGCGTTCACGTAACGTTAATTCAAAATGTTTCTTTCGTAACCGGCTTAAGATACAGTAAATCTGCCGAGGAATTTCAATATCCTCCCCCCCACTGACGGCCAATGCCCGTTCTGATGGACCAAGCGCAGTCACAGGGAACCAGTAAAGACCACGTGAAGTTAAAGGAACACATTCTGCTAAAAATTAAGGGGTTAATCAGAGAGCACCGATACGTCGCTGACATTCCAGTGCTCTCTCTCGTTCCCCGCAGATCCCTGCATTTCAGGGAATCAAAGTTCCCCACCCTGCAGTGAATTCTGCATTCACCACAGGGTCCCCGGAGTGCAGGGAAAACCTGCTGCAAACCCATCGCAATCCCGCCGGAACTGTCGGAAAAACCACGCCGAACATGCAGGAAAAAGCCGACCAGCTGCCGATCACAGCGCAGACCAGCCGCCGGAAAAAGCTGACAAGCCGACGAACGGGGTAAAAAAAACAAACAATACGATTGAAAGTGTCGAAATTGAAACGCTGTTTGCAAAAAAACTACTGAGCGAAAATGCCTGGAATTAACATATAAGATCCAATGAATGATAATTTATTAATTAATTAATTTATTTATTTGCAAAGTATTTTACCAGGAAGGATACATTGAGATTTCTCTCATTTTCAGTATGTCCTGGGTTCAAGAACATTGAAATGGTTACAGTCGTTACAGAAATACAAAGTAATAAAATGCAAAATATTAAACAAAACACAAATAAACAGATTAACCAAGAAAATAAATATGTAGGAAATATAGTCACTATGTTACATGTTTACAGGTGCATTCTGTATATAGTCACTGTGTTACATGTTTACAGGTGCATTCTGTATATAGTCACTATGTTACATGTTTACAGGTGCATTCTGTATATAGTCACTATGTTACATGTTTACAGGTGCATTCTGTATATAGTCACTGTGTTACATGTTTACAGGTGCATTCTGTATATAGTCATTATGTTACATGTTTACAGGTGCATTCTGTAGATAGTCACTATGTCACATATTTACAGGTGCATTCTGTATATAGTCACTGTGTTACATGTTTACAGGTGCATTCTGTATATAGTCACGATGCTACATGTTTACAGGCACATTCTGTATATAGTCACTATGTTACATGTTTACAGGTGCATTCTGTATATAGTCACTATGTTACATGTTTACAGGTGTATTTGTATATAGTCACTATGTTACATGTTTACAGGTGCATTCTGTCTATAGTCACTATGTTACATCGCTGGCCCCCCCGGTGCGGGCTGACATCCTCGATGTCAGCCCAGCATCCGGAACCGCCGCCGATGAAATTAGGTGTCATCGCGGCAGCGCGATGACACCTAATTCAGGCGCCCCCCCGCATGTGCGGAGGAGGCGCCTGAAAGGGAGGGGGGAGGTCCTTTGGACCTCTCTCCCTCCCGATCGGCGGCGTTGCGGGGGTTAACTCAGGCACCATTTGGAAGGGCACAGCCTGCCCTTCCAAATGGTGCCTGGCATTAACCCCTGGGGAGCTGGATCGCGAATTGGCGCTGAAAAGCGCCGGTTCGTGATCCTTTCCTGGAGCTGGCCGACATCTTAGATGTCGGCCAAGCCTCAGGGAACTCCCCCTGAGGACTGGCGTCATCGTGCATAGCACGATGACGCCAGTCCTAGAGTTAACCCCTAACTACCACCAACGGTGGAGATAGGGAGTTCCAATGAACTCCCTATCTCCCGATCCGTGGCAGCTAGGGGTTAAAGTTTGGTATGGTTGGATTGGCCAGAGCATGGCCGTTCCAACGATACCAAACACTACTGTGAAAAACTTTTTTTTAAAAAAATAAAAATTAAAAATAAAAATAAAAATATATTTAAAAAAAAATTATAAAAACAAAAATAAACATTTTTTTTTCTTTTTTTTGGTTCGTTAATGCAGAAATATTGTTCCCATTTCAATTATAATGTGAACAATGATGCTGCACTAACGATTTTTGTATGGGGTGCATTTGTTAAAAATAGCGAAATTTTCCCCCAAAAAAATGTAACGAGACCCCATTTCTAATTTTTTTAACAAGTGCACCCCATACAAAATATAACCGCAATTGCTCGCATGTTAAAATGTAAAAAAAAACACTTTACACGTTGTAAATTATTGAAAATACATATTTTATTGCATTTTTTGTTATAATATACAGACATGACATAACGTATACATATAATAATGACATATTATGAATCTGCCGAGTCTGACGGAAAGAACGATATATAATATGTCTGGGTCATATACTAAAATAAGCCTTCAAAACACGTTTAAACATGATGAGCAAAACTGGTAAAAATGACCTCAGCACAGAGGTGTGAAAAGCCTCAGCAGCGAAAGGGTTAAGTGACTTAATACTGCGGAAGATTTGATGGCGTCTGGGAGGTTATTCCATATTTGAAGCGCTCAGTAGGAAAATGAGGATCGAGCCACTTTCTTTTTGTATTGTGGTATTGCAAGTAAGGTGCTGGTCCTGGATCGGAGGTTATAGGATGAGGGAACTGCTGGGGGAAGCAGCCTATTCAGGTAGGGTGGCAGCTTCTCAGAAAAGCTCTTAAACACCAGGTTGGAAAAGTGAAGGGTGCGTCTAGTTTCCAGCGACGGCCAGTTTAGCTCTTTTAACATGTCACAATGGTGGGTCATGTAGTTACATTGTAGCACAAAGCGGCAAAATGATTTATACAATGTAGTAAGTTTCTGAAGGTGTGTTTGTGGGGCAGCTGCATACACTACATCTCCATATTCAATAGCCGGCATAAGCATTTGTTGTATAATCTGCTTTCTTACCGCGGGGCTCAGGCAGGATTTGTTTCTGTACAGGGCACCTAGTTTGGGGTAAAGTCTAGATTTTAGTTTTTCGATGTGGGGGCCAAAGGATAGATTAGGGTCTAATCACATACCTAGATATTTGAGAGCAGTGACTGTGGTCAGCGCGTCATTTGATTTTGTCCTGACACATAGATGGGGAGTTTTCAATTTATGTAGTTTAGGTGCTGTTCCAAAGAGCATCGTAACAGTTTTATC
The DNA here is from genome assembly GCA_009667805.1 of Leptobrachium leishanense. Taxonomy (NCBI): domain Eukaryota; kingdom Metazoa; phylum Chordata; class Amphibia; order Anura; family Megophryidae; genus Leptobrachium; species Leptobrachium leishanense. The sequence goes on along the minus strand of CM019067.1, from coordinate 40,885,818 downwards.
AGTATTTAGAAAAAGTTTGTTATCTGTGATCCACTTAATAAAAAGGTCTGTTACAGAAAAAAGGGAAAAAAATACGCTTTTTAAAAAAAACGGATAAAAAATCTCCCAAAAAATGCAGAAAAATGCCTAAAAGAAACTAAAAAAAATCAATAAATAAAGAGACTTTTTCCTGCAGTTTAACAAACTCTGGATTGACTTAAAAAAACCGCTGACTCCTCTTCTCTTGCACTTTGAATTGCTTGCACGGGCTGTGCTAGATTGCTATTCTGTGTGCCAGTAAGTTAACTGCTTGTATGATCTCATTGCAAGACTACAGGAACTGGACCGAAACCGAACTCTGAGCAGTTGCTCACTTCTTAGTGTCAAAATGTTATGCTTTGTTACACTGAGCACCGAGCAGATGTATTTAGAGAGAATGTTCTCGGCGTTATGCCAGGAGTCTAGACTTATGGTTACTATGTTGCTTAATTAGCCGGTGGCATAAGAGAATGCAATCTAGGGATGTGCGTTTCGGAATTTTCACGAAATTTCCCGATTCGTGTCTTCGGATTCGGCCGAATTTCCGAATCGGATCGGACCCGAAAACCGATAGATCCGAAAAGTTTTCCGAGCCGTAACGAAAAAATTTCGGATTTTTCGAATGGACTTGAAATGTGTCAAATCGAAATTTATTTTTGCTCTATTCATGATTTCGGTTCCATTCGTGATTTCGGTTCCATTTCGGTAATTCTGGAAATCGTATATTTAACTATTATCGGTTATATCGCTGATTCTGTAAATTTTGTATTTGTAAATGCGTATCACTTGTTTCTTGTGGCATTCGGGTCAGTTTAGCGTTTTTTAAATCGTTTTGTTCATTTTTTTTGTTCCTTGGCTTTCATACCATTTTAATATGATTAAATAAAGTTGTGAAATGTATATTCAATTATTCATAAGAAAAAAAGAATCTTTATTTAATAAAAAAACACGATAGAATCGCCAGAATTATCGTAGACACTTTGAAACGAGGAGAACAGACGTTCCGAAAAAAATAAAATTTCCGAAATTTCCGAAAAGTCGATACAAAAAACGAGCAAAGTGACCCGAAAATACGAAAAATGGTCGATATTCCGAAAAAAAAAAATTGTACACGAAAAACGATCCGAACCGAAACAGCAATCGGTCGAAATGAGCCAAATCGAAAAGTTTAAACATCCGAACAAATCGAACCGAATCGAACCGAAAAAAAAATCGGTGCACAAGCCTAAGCAATCTTGGTATTCTCTACCAGGCAGGTTACAATAAATGAACGATGATTACATTTTTTAATACCAGCATCCTGTTCCAGCTAATTGGCACTTGAGATGCAAATACAGCTTATATTACAAATAGGATGTTGCACTTAATGTTTCTCCTTTGCGTGAGTGTTTATCTCTAGCTTGCATTGTGACATCATTTACTGTACACTCTTTCGAACAGCTGATCTTCTGGATGGATTTATAAGTCCTAATACATGAATCTAGATCACATCATAGCCCAATGGTTTTTAGGATGGAATATGGACAAATCATCAAGTTGAGAAGCTCCTACACTTTAACCACTTGGATGAGAAGGACGCGTTCAACCGTTGTGTCGATCGCTCTCAGCGTCCTCACATTGCAGCCTGCAATCGGCCGAAATACTTCAGCCGATTGCTATGATCTCCCGGTGTGGGCTGACATCCTGGATGTCAGCCCCGCATCAGGGACCCCAGCCAGCATCATAGCGTCGAGCGTGTTGATGTCTATTTCAGGGACACCCCCCACCAGAGCAGGAAAAGTGCCTGGATGGGGGGCCTCCCCATCGGAAAGGGCCACAGAACAAAGGCAGGCACCGCTTGGAAGAACACATTCTGCCCTTCCCGACAGTCCCTGCCTTAACCCCTTAGGAGCTGGATGGAAAATCTGTCCTGGATCGCGGTCCTCTCCCAGAGGTGGCCGACATCTTGGGTGTCGGCCGAGCCTCTGGGATCTCCCACCACCCATTGACATCATCATGCATGGACATGATGACATTAGTTCTAGCTGCCACCTATGGTAGAGATACGGGGGTCATTGGACCCCCCTATCTCCCAATCCATGCCAGATAGGCCAGAGCATGATGCCAAACATGACCATGTTAAATGTTAAGAGATAAAAAATAAAAACGTCTTTTTTTTTTTTTTTTATCATTGCAGCATTATTGTTCATATAGCCGATCAGCCACCGAACTCAAGGTAAACAAAAAATGGCAATTTTTTAAAAGGCATTTACAACAATAAAAATGCATGAAAAGAATAAAAAATAATCCTAGAAAAAATAATAATAAGATCTGTTAAATAATAAAAAAAAACACAATTAGAAAAAGGGAAACAAAAAGTTTGCCGAAAAAATCCAGAAAAATAAAAACACTTTTTTGCTGCAAATGAAAAGAATAAACGGTTGAATAAAAAATTAATAAAAACAGTAATATTTTTTTAAATTAAAACATATGGGATTTGCCTGCTTAGGCTGGGGTCAGACGAACGCAGTGTTAACGTCCGTGTTGCTGCACATAAGTACGTCCGTGATAGCATACAATTGTGTAAAATGGAGCCCCACACACGAAGTACGTCCGCACAGAAGTGCGGGGGCTGACGGACGCTGCAAACGGACGCAGGTTAGGCAAGAACGTAATACTGCTAGAACGGACGTGCAGAGTGCGCTACGTCCACAACGTCCACATAGCTTTGTGTGTGAGTGATGGAAGGTGGTCAGACGGACTGCATTTATACGTCCAGCATTTTTGACGGACAGAATGTTTTTTCATTGTAATTTATTTTCCCTGCTACATCCGTCAAATAATACGTCAGTGAAAAAAAACGGACTGTGTGGCCACTACCTTGTCGTCAGTCAGAAAGTACGTCTGTACTGCACGGACGCACAGTCTGTACAAAATGCGCTCGTCTGACCCTAGCCTTAAACCTGTCAAACTGTCAAGTATCTGGGCATTCCACAAACATTTTGGTACCTGCTTTGTAAATAGCCGAATTGCCATGAACTTGCACCGTACGGCTAAAATCACTGTTCAGTGCAATTCGGTGGCAAGTTCGGCTCTTATTGAATAAGCCTTTGAATGTACTTTGGTAATTTTAAAGTGCCATGCTCCACTGAGCTCTGATTGAAACGTCTATGAAATTTATGCTGAACAACTTTGGCAGGGACTACGCTGAAACCACAGTGAAATCACTGCATGAAAACCTAGAATGGAGAACTTTGGAGAAAAATAATGGTGAAAAGCTCTGTAAAAACTGTTGATGCTATAAAACGATGATGTTAATAATAAAGATAATATATAAATAAACTTTATTTGATACTGCACTGAATTGAATGTCTTTACCTTTTTGAGAGTATTTCTTTAAAACCGTCCTTCATATACAGTTGTGTTCAAAATTATTCAACCCCCAATGCTGTAAAGGGTTTTAGGGAATTTAGTGTACATTTGTAATTGTATTCAGAATGAAATCCTACAAGGACTTTTTAAAGAACCATATGCAACTAAAATGACATCAATTGGTTTTGTAATACAGTAGTAAATGTTTCTTTTGTGAATTCTTCATTGACACAATTATTCAACCCCTTAAAGACTACCACTCTGAAGAACAGAGGTTCATTCAAGTGTTTTCAATCAGGTATTGAAAACACCTGTGGATGTCACGGATCAGCAATAAAGCATAATAAGCACCAATTAGGCAGCTTTAAAATGACTGTGATACTCAGCTCCTTCTAGACATTTACTGGTGTGGTTACAAACATGGTGAAGTCAAGAGAATGGTCCAGGAAGACAAGAGAAGAGGTGATTACTCTTCACAGGAAGGGCAATGGCTATAAGAAGATTGCAAAGATGTTAAACATACCAAGAGAGACCATAGGAAGCATCATTCGCAAATTCAAGGCAAAGGGCACTGTTGAAACGCTACCTGGTCGTGGCAGAAAGAAGATGCTGACTTCGACTGCTGTGCGCTACCTGAAGCGTAGAGTGGAGAAAAGTCCCCGTGTGACTGCTGAGGAACTGAGAAAAGATTTGTCAGATGTGGGTACTGAAGTTTCAGCTCAGACAATACGGCGCACACTGCATAATGAAGGCCTCCATGCCAGAACTCCCAGGCGCACCCCCTTGCTGTCTCCAAAGAATTAGAAGAGTCGACTGCAGTATGCCAAAATTCATGTGGACAAACCACATAAGTTTTGGGATAGTGTTCTGTGGACTGATGAAACAAAATTAGAACGGTTTGGGCCCATGGATCAACGCTATGTTTGGAGGAGGAAAAACAAGGCTTATGAAGAAAAGAACACCTTGCCTACTGTGAAGCATGGCGGGGGGTCAATCATGCTTTGGGGCTGTTTTGCTTCTGCAGATACAGGGAAGCTTCAGCGTGTGCAAGGTACCATGAATTCTCTTCAGTACCAGGAGATATTGGATGACAATGTGATGCAGTCAGTCACAAACCTGAGGCTTGGGAGACGTTGGACCTTTCAACAGGACAATGATCCCAAGCATACCTCCAAGTCCACTAGAGCATGGTTGCAGATTAAAGGCTGGAACATTTTGGAGTGGCCATCGCAGTCACCTGACTTAAATCCGATTGAGAACCTCTGGTGGGACTTAAAGAAAGCAGTTGCAGTGCGCAAGCCTAAGAATGTGACTGAACTGGAGGCTTTTGCCCATGACGAATGGGCGAAGATACCTGTAGATCGCTGCAAGACACTTGTGTCAAGCTATGCTTCACGTTTAAAAGCTGTTAGAACTGTAAAAGGATGTTGTACTAAGTACTAAGATTGAATGTCACTTGGGGGTTGAATAAAACTGATAATGATGTGAGCACAGAAAAGACATTTGTGGTTATTTCATTATAAATGTTATGTTATATTTGTCTGACCTACACGTGCCTCTTTGATTTAATTGTAAGCAAGATGACTGAATGATCAAAATCAATGTCAAACTGGCCAAAACACTCAATTTCAGTGGGGGTTGAATAATTTTGAACACAACTGTATATATATATATATATATATATATAAAAGGATAAGTCCTCACGCACTCATCAATGCCGAGCTTAAACCGTTTAACCTAGGAATGTGAAATTTTTAAGGTACCCACCAGGGAAGGATTTTTGGAAATTCCTCCACTAAGGGGGTGAAAAAGGGGGGGTGTGAATAATTTAAACAGGATACCTATATCTCAAAAACTGAAGATGTTACATACGTGAAAATTGGTATTTACAATCTTCAAGAAAATTTAAAAAAAAAAACGTGTTTTACCATTTTCTGAAAATCCACTTAAGGGGGTGAAAAAGGGGGTGAATATTTTATCAGTATACCTGGATTTCAAAAACCAAAGATGTTACAGGTGTGAAAATTGGTATTTACAATCTTCTGGAAACATAAAAAAAAAATGTGTTCTAACATTTTCCAAATATCTGAGTGGGGGGGGGTGAATATTTTAAACAGGATACCTATATCTCAAAAACAGAAGATGTTACAGATGTGAAAATTGGTATTTAGATTATTCTTGAAAAAAAAAACCACTTATTTTACTGCACTCCCTCACTGCTCCAGCATGTCTACTTCCCTCTCACAGCCAGGGCTAGCACATTTCATCACTGTTCCAGTATGTCTGCTTCCCTCTCACAGCCAGGGCTCGCACAATCCCTCACTGTTCCAGCATGTCTGCTTCCCTCTCACAGCCAGGGCTCACACACTCCCGCACTGTTCCAGCATGTATGCTTCCATCTCACAGTCAGGGCTCGCATCTGTCTGTCTCATTGTCTGTTTGTATTTACAACATAAAAAAAATTCATGGATCTATATGAATGAAACATCTTTGTTTTGTAGCCAATACAACCTGACAACCGTCTGCAATAAACATTACTTATTACTTTAAGACATCAACCTGTAAATTATATTTTGTGCAGTTTGGACAAAACACTCGTTTCTTTTAAAAACAATTTTAACAAATCCCAAAATCCACGCGAGCAAAGCCGCGGGAAAAAGCTAGTATTTAATAAACGAACCCTGTGACAGCTCATCAAAGCCAACCTGACCACTCTCAAAGAGGCCATTGTTTGAAGTTCCTGCTGCCCTATTGCAAAAACGACAACATCATGCTGACTTAATTTGAGGAAGAGCAGAGTCAGTTGGGCAGCCCAAGATGTTAATGATCTTAATGAAAGGCGTGGGATCGGCTGCGTAAGTGTTAGTGGCTCGTGTCGGATGCCAAGAACAGAAGGTAGAGAAGAAAACTCGAACCAAAAAAAAGGTTTAAATAGTAACACTTTTTACTAATTTAAAAGAACACTACCACTTACATACACCTCTTGATTTGTTTTATGATGTGGTTTATAATGTGTTTTAGAAAGTGATTTTGTTTGTAATGCACAAGTAATCTAGTAACAGCTTAGGTAAGGGGTAGTTTCCCTTTAAAAGAGGGTTTCTCTGTTTCCTGAAGAGTCATTTATCAGTCCCTGGTCCAATACCGGCATACCAAAAAAACTAAATTAATTCACTAAAGTGGATATTTCCATTGTAGAGCATTGGCGCGAGTACCGGCAACTGAGCTGATATTTTAATGAGAAGCGATACCTCGGTAAAACCCTTAGGGCCCTAATACAATCTTCGTGCATACATTTGCGCCGGCGCAAAAACACATTATCGCGAGGGGCAAAACCCTGACGTTGTATTACAATGTCAGCGCAACAAAAGCACGTATACGTCTACCGCTGGTGAACCTGCGCAAACACTTCGCGAGCTTACTGTACGTTGCTCGTCCTATACTTAACATTGTGAGCGCAAATGCGTTTGTGCGGTGGTACATGGATGGTATAACAATCTATGCACAGGAATTAACGGATAAACGTTGCGCGCATAATTTTAGCAACTCCTGAAAGTTGGGGTTAATGGCAAATTCTATCAACCTGGCCGAAACCAAATACACCAGCCCAAAAAAAAATACGCAGCAAAGTATAGTTACACGTTCTACACATACCAAACCAATAAAATAGAGAAGTTGTGTGTGCATTATTTATTGGTGCAGCATATATGCTTAGATTGACTTTGACAGGCGCAAAAACTTAACGTGAGACAATTGTGGTTCTTAATTCTGATTGGCTGAATCGCGTGAAAAAAACAGTCCGCACACTGATTTCTGTGCGCAACGTTGCTGCGCACGCGATTGTGCATGTCCATTTTATGCGCGTTATTGCTCGACGGATGAAAAAATGCACGAGGATTGTAATTCCAGCGTTGATTTACGCGTGTTAACGTTTAACGCTGGGCGCACAAATTCACGCGTTGTGCGTGCGTTTTAACATGAAGATTGTAATAGGGCCCTTAATTAGTTGTGTTAGTTACTGAAAAAAGTAAGTAATTTTGGTCGAAATGCAATCAGTTTTGTTGATTGTACCCAATTAAATCGAGCCCCTGGACAGACAAATCAATAGAGGAAGAGATAGATAGATAGATGTAGATATACAGACAGACAGATATGGAGATGAGGGATAGTTAGACACAGTGGCGTAGCTTGGGGGGGGCTCAGGGGCGTTCGCCCCGGGTGCAATTTTGTTAGGGGTGCAAAATTTCAAAAGAAGTTTGAACCACTGATATTTTCCAGCAGGGATCAGCAAGATGTCCGCTCACGGACAATGGTGTCCGGGAGATGCCCTTGCATGGGTAGCCGCCATTTTTGCGGTGCTAGCGGTGACTTAGAACTCAGTGTCCGGAAGGGAGGATCAGGACAAAGAATTCTGGGCCCATCCTGACTCCTCCTTAATGCTGACATGAGTCACATGAAGCAGCGCACCATTATTCAATGGAACACCCTGTACCATGCTTGTCAGTCCCCTTGAAACCCTATGCCAGCCCCTCGCCACTGGCAGCCCTGCAGTCGCTGACCAGGAAGTAGGGAGGGAGGCGCCTGCCCTGCAGCACATTTAAAATCTGGTACCCACTAAGCCCCCTGGACAGCTCCCCCAGGCCACCAGCAACACCACGCAGGTAGGCAACACTGTGTGACACCAGAGCTTCGTGACCAACACACAGTGAGGGTACTGGGGGGTACGGGGTGAGGGGGACTGGAGGTTCAGGGAGAGAATGACTGGGGATACTGGCAGAGAAGGACTGGGGGTACTGGAAGAAAGTGGGAGTACTTGTGAGAGAAAGAGTGATTGGGGTACTGGGAAAGAAAGAGTGACGGGGTACTGGGAGAGAGTGACTGGGGGTACTGGGAGAGAGTAAATGGGGTACTGGGAGAAAGTGGGGTGATAAATTTCAATTTTAAGCAAACAAAAAGAATTTCCCTATTATAATTACCATTTATGAAATTTCAATAAACCTTTTCCAAGTTTCTTCTCATATATCAAAATTGAAAACAGATGCTGCGCTACGCCAAGGCGAGAGACACCAAAATCAGCGACAAAGCAATGCAGTGTCAGTCATGTCCAAATATTTCTTAGACAGACTATTTTATTAGATTTCAAAGAACTTATAGCCAATCAGCATACAGATACCTTTCTACGTCAGAGTTTAACCAACAGTGAGACAAAAATTACTACATATGATTCAGAGATGGCTTTTCTCTAGCTTACACTGTCCACACACCCTTTCCTGCACAGACAGGAAATCGGCTAAATTCCACAGGCTAACATCCTGTGCAAGAAAAAGACTTGCAGGGTTTGACACTTGAAATGGGAGGGGGGATTTCATACTAATGCAAGAATTAAAAACTACCTATCGTATTAAAATACCTTTCAATCGTCTCATTGATCACATATACAATCGTGATCACTAAAATGGATAAAACAAACTAGACAATTAAACTAATTATACCTGGGGCCATAGTATCCTCACCTAATACCTTTACGATATACGAAAGGGATTCCCCAAGGAGGCCCTTTATGAGCATAAAATACACTTATCTATCTAAATTCACTCTACCAGCGAACCACACTTGGAGCCTGGGCCAAAATACCTAATCTAGACATTAAATAACTATTTATTCCCATTTCCCAAAATATGATTCACCGAACAAGAAAAATATAATAACTTGAATGTAAAAAGTTCATTTATCTAATAATCAACAGGAGTCAGATCTATATCTGTGTGTTTTCCTATGTTCAGCTTCACTCCACAAAACGCATACACACCTGCATTCACACACACACTCAAATACATTCTCATTTTCACGAATCCAATCCTTTCTCACACTTATCTAGGGGATTAAATAAAAAAAAATATTCCATAATCTAATACCGAAGTCCAAAGTGCGAGATCAAGATTTGGTCTTTTCAACATCCCAGCTTGAGACGCATAATCATTGAATGTCATCAGAGCTCCCACCATAGGGACTCCTGAACAAGCTGTCTCTTTGCGCTGGTTGCTGTGACCTTTGACCTTGACACAAAATGTCCATGATTTGTTCCATATGCAGTCATTGTGACTGTCAGATTTCTTGATGATGTGATACCGTTTTAGCAACAATAAAATAAAAAAGAAAAGAAAATATGGTATACCCCGCTAATCATATACATCCATTCATTCATTGTCACTCTCAAGTAAAAAAAGATATTATAGCGTTAGAAAAAGTGCAGAGACGGGCAACTAAATTAATAAGGGGAATGGAAGGGTTAAGTTATGAGGCAAGATTAACAAGCTTAAACCTGTTTAGTTTAGAGAAACGGCGCCTTAGAGGGGATCTGATAACCTTATATAAATATATACGGGGCCATTATCAACCATTGTCTGATAACCTATTCATAAACAGGACTATACATAGGACAAGGGGTCATCCATTTAGACTGGAAGAAAGAAAATTTAGCTTAAAGCATAGGAAGGGTTATTTTACGGTGAGAACAATAAAGCTGTGGAATTCTCTGCCTGTTGAGGTGGTTGGGTCAGAGTCTGTACAGACTTTTAAAAAACGACTAGATGACTTCCTGCAGACACAGAATATTAAGGGTTATAATATTTAATATGTGGGTAAAAGCTTCTTGATCTAAGGAGAAATCTGACTGCCATTCTGGGGTCAAGAAGGAATTTTTTCCCAGTATGTTGCATATTGGCAAGCATTTCAGACTGGGTTTTTTGCCTTCTTTTGGATCAACAGCAGTAGGTTATGTGGGAGAGGCTGAACCCGATGGACGCATGTCTTTTTCAGCCTATATAACTATGTAACTACTATGTAACTAAGTGCACGAAAACAATAAAAAAATTAATTTACACAAGAGACACAGATAATAAATTTAAAAATTTCCTCGCAAAGCCTATGGGCCTCACGTAACAAAAAAAGAAAGATCATTCTAGATCCGACTCAATGCATTTAGAGAAAAAAAAATATATATATACAACTTTGGCTCAAAAAGGAAATAGCCGAAGTTCATATTCCACCCATTTAAATATCAAAAAATATTTAATTACTATCCTATTCAGTCTTGTTCGGTGTTTTGAAACAAACCTGGTGTTTATAGAACACACCAATCCTCAAATATAATCCAAAAAATAAAAACAATTTTAATTTTACTGAATTAAAACTTTCCATTTACCACTATATATGTCATGAAACATATTTATGCAAATGCATTAAATTATATGTTCCTAAATACATTAATTAACTCTAATTTTAATTGGATGTGATCTTCAATAATCCTAAATGTGTCAGGGAATTTGAACAATATTGATTGTAACCGAACAACAAATATAATAAAATATAAAATAATAAAAGACACAAAATAATTATCACTTAGACAACACAATGGTAATCCATCAGCATATAAAAAATACATTATCTTCTTTTTTCTATTATCTTTCTTTGTCTTCTGTCTTATTGGTTGAAAATAACTGTGTTGTAAAACTGACATATCTTAAGTTTTATTTCCAAATCAATGATCTTCTTTAATCGCATGATTTATTGATGAGTTGTTGATAAATTAGAATGTTTTATTGCCTGGTGTCTGATAATTCCTTATTATCCGGTTGATGTAACATTGTAATGTGAAATGATAATGTGTTTGAGTAAATTTCCTTCAATTCCAACAGCTTTATCAATATTGGTATTCAATAATCTTCCATCTAGCTTGAGCAGAGTTGGCATGCAAGGGTAATTTTCACCAAAAAAACTTTGGAATTTTTTTTATTATTAACCTGTCAAAAACTTTAAAATTTATATGGTTAAAATACTTTAAAATGGAGAAAAGAATGCAACACATTTTTGGACAAAAAAAAAGGAGTGGTCATGAGAGAGAGAAAATGGAGGGGCTAGGAGAAAAATGTGAAAACGTTTTTTTTACTTTTGCAACGATCACCAATTTTCTCAAAATGCTCTTCAATTCAAATATAAAAAAAACACATAACAAAAATATCATAAACTGGGAAAGAAAGTATAGAAGGGCATTTTTAAAACTTGACGTGTTAACTGGCACAAAGTTCTCAGAGGAAACTCAGAGAAAAAGATTCTTAAAAACATCTAAAACCACAATCATTATTAAGGATATTGGTTAAAAACAAACATTCAAACGTGAGGTGTTTGTGCAGCTATTTTACAACCTGTTTTATTCCCTCCAAGAAAATTAAATGGGGCACAGTCATACGTTGTTGCACTTCACACCAAAAGACAAAAACATCAGACAGCAAAAAAATAAAACTAGACATATGGCTACCAATGCAGAAAAAGAAAACAAACAAACAATACTCAGGATACTAAACTACAACCTTCCATCTCCCTTAGTCAACTGAAAAAAACAAAAAACCTTCTCTCACCTGAAATCTGCCTAATTTCCTTTGTACAGCGCTACAAAACCTGTAGGCGCTTTCCATTAAACTTTCACTCAGATCCTTTAGCTTTATATCACTCCATCCTCTTAGATTGCAAACAATTAAACATGACCTCTTTGCTTACTGTATTATGTTGAACCTACATATACAGTATATTCCATTGTACAAGTTACAAAACCTGTAAATGACCTCAGACAGCCATTTTGGCAAAACATATAACCTATATTAAGGTGTGGTCAATCCCTTTGTGCTGGACTCAAACAAAGACCAGAGGAAAATAACCGACCACGCCTCTTTTGGGAACATTTATAATTTATATTAAGGCAGATTGATGACGCCCATCACCTTGATACACTAGTTTTTTTTATATATATATATCATACATCAACTTATATCATCCATTTACAGTAAATCCAGCTCCCATAATTACGTTTTTATTCCACATCTGTCTCCATAAAATCTTGGAATCATCCCAGCCATCCAATACGCTATATACCAAATAAAATACACATTTGAATCACACGAAAATACCCAGCACAAACAGCTACAATCACAACTCTCATTATAGCATGAAAATTATACACATTCCAGAACTCACAGCCAAATAAATCTTTCCTTTGTACATCATTTTAACTACTACATATTGCAAATAGAAAGAACTATTACTTATAAACAAAGATAGAAAACTTTTCCTACAAAATTTTATGAGAAGAAAAAAAAATTAGCAAGCACGATTGAAAGGTGCTATTGACTCCATTTCCTGTCTGTTTTTTTTTTTACTCAAGGCAAAGCAGTAAAAACACATACGAAGCAACCTGTGGTAAAAAAGGCAGTCCCTATACATAGATTGCATATGAAAAAACACAATATCAGAAATAGGAAATACAAAACCTCAAAGATAAACACATACAATAATACACATAATAATTAGTAAAGACAAACATTTAAATAAACAGACGTAATCAATGGCAAGAAACAAAAGAAAAGAAATAAAATAAAACAAAAACAAACATACAATCTGAAAGAAAAAACAGTTTGCAAATCCTTTAGAATCAGTTAGATGTCAACTGACAGTTAGATGTAAAATGTCAAGAACGGATAAAATTGTAATAGCGCGTAAAAAAAAAATTCTCCTCAATGGGAGAACAAGAAACCATTTTGCTATATAAGAAGAAACCAGACAAATCTAATCAATTAAAATAAAATGCTCAAATGACAAGCAGATATGGACGAGTCAAAAAACTCCAGAATGGAAGCAGAATGGAAGTGGAAGATAGACACATAACGGAGTTACAATACAACTAGAAACATCTCTTTTTTTTTTAGTTCAATGTCCAGCATTATACAATACAATATACTCAGCACAGCGGGCGAGTTCAAACAACACACGTGAGGTCCTCAAACGATTTTTCCTTTACTACAATACATAAAATGACAAAAACAAACCAAGACAAAGAGTGTCCAACCTTGCACCAAAAATAAATCAACAAGCTCTGAACCATAGCTTTAACTTCAAGTAAAATAAAACAAAAACCAAGCCTGGAGGCAAGTTCGCAAAATCTGAACAAGCAAATGTAAGGGTACATTTGAATGGCAAATCCCAAATCTGACACCAACTGATAAATTTAAATTTTAAGCAAACAAAAACAAATTCCCTATTATAATTACCATTTAAACCTTTTCCAAGTTTCTTCTCATATATCAAAATTGAAAACAGATGCTGTGCTACGCCATGGTGAGAGACACCAAAAATCAGCCACAAAGCAATGCAGCGTCAGTCATGTCTAAATATAATTTCTTAGACAGACTATTTTATTCAATTTCAAAGAACTTATAGCCAATCAGCATACAGATACATTTCTACGTCAGAGTTTAACCAACAGTGAGACAAAAATTACTACATATGATTCAGAGATGGCTTTTCTTTAGCTTACACTGTCCACACACCCTTTCCTGCACGGACAGGAAATCGGCTAAATTCCACAGGCTAACATCCTGTGCAAGAAAAAGACTTGCAGGGTTTGACACTTGAAATGGGAGGGGGGGATTTCACAATAATGCAAGAATTAAAAACTACCTATCATATTAAGATACCTTTCATGGGGGTACTGAGAGAGAGTGACTGGGGGTATTGGGAGAGAGTGGGGATACTGGGAGAGACTGACTGGGGGTACTTGGAGAGGGTGACTGGGGGTACTGGGAGAGAATGATTGGGTATAGTGTGAGAGTGGAACTATACTAAGGTATACTGGGATAGGGTGACTGGCAGCAGTGGCGTAGCGTGGGGGCATGTGTGTTTCATTTTTTTATTCTATCAGTAATTTGTTAATATACAATACATGTGCTTGTGGGGGAAGGGTGTCAATCATAGGTGTGCGCACAGGGTGTGCTGGGTGTGCCCAGGCACACCCTAATGTTGGATGAAGGGTTCATCTTTGACCCCCTACATAGATATTTTGGATGTTCCTTATCTGGCTCATGATAAACTCCATGAATATTGACTGTATCTCTGCATAAACATTGGTTATTCCTAATTAAAAATAACTGTTCTGTAGAAAACCATCCAAACATAGATATGCAATTAATAAATATTCCATGGGTGCACACCCTAATGAAATGGGCTGTGCACGCCATTGGTGTCAATACTCAACTGGTGAAAGGGAATCAGGGTGTGTTACCGTTTCCACAGGTGAGGGGGGGTCGCACAATTATTGCCTTGCCCCGGGCGCCGACAGCCCACGCTACGCCACTGGTTAGACAGATATGGAGAATTGGAGATGAGGGATAGACAGACAGATATGGAGATGAGGGATAGATGGACAATATGGAGATAAGGGATAGACAGTTACAGAGATGAGGGATAGAGAGACAGATATGGAGATGAGGGATAGATGGACAATATGTAGATGAGGGATAGACAGATCTGGGGATGAGGAACAGACAGACAGAGATGAGGGATATACAGACAGATATGGGGATGAGGGATAGACAGACAGATATGGGGATGAGGGATAGACAGACAGGTATGGAGATGAGGGATATACAGACAGATATGGGGATGAGGGATAGATAGATATGGGGATGAGGGATAGACAGATAGATATGGAGATGAGGGATAGACAGACAGATATGGGGATGAGGGATAGACAGACAGATATGGGGGTGAGGGATAGACAGATATGGAGATGAGGGATAGATAGACAGATATGGGGATGAGGGATAGACAGACAGATATGGGGATAAGGGATAGACAGACAGATATGGAGATGAGGGATTTACAGACAGATATGGAGATAAGGGACAGACAGACAGAGATGAGGGATATACAGACAGATATGGGGATGAGGGATAGATAGACAGATATGGGGATGAGGGATAGACAGACAGATATGGAGATGAGGGATAGATAGACAGATATGGAGATGAGGGATAGATAGACAGATATGGGGATGAGGGATAGACAGACAGATATGGAGATGAGGGATAGATAGACAGATATGGGGATGAGGGATAGACAGACAGATATGAGGATGAGGGATAGACAGACAGATATGGAGATGAGGGATAGATAGACAGATATGGGGATGAGGGATAGACAGACAGATATGGAGATGAGGGATAGATAGACAGATATGGAGATGAGGGATAGATAGACAGATATGGGGATGAGGGATAGACAGACAGATATGGAGATGAGGGATAGATAGACAGATATGGGGATGAGGGATAGACAGACAGATATGAGGATGAGGGATAGACAGACAGATATGGAGATGAGGGATAGATAGACAGATATGGGGATGAGGGATAGACAGACAGATATGGAGATGAGGGATAGATAGACAGATATGGAGATGAGGGATAGATAGACAGATATGGGGATGAGGGATATACAGACAGATATGGGGATGAGGGATAGACAGACAGATATGAGGATGAGGGATAGACAGACAGATATGGAGATGAGGGATAGATAGACAGATATGAGGATGAGGGATAGACAGACAGATATGGAGATGAGGGATAGATAGACAGATATGGAGATGAGGGATAGACAGATAGATAAGGAGATGAGGGATAGACAGATATGGAGATGAGGGATAGACAGACAGATATGGGGATGAGGGATAGACAGACAGACATGGGGGTGAGGGATAGACAGATATGGAGATGAGGGATAGATAGACAGATATGGAGATGAGGGATAGACAGACAGATATGGGGATGAGGGATAGACAGACAGATACGGAAATGAGGGATATACAGACAGATATGGAGATGAGGGATAGACAGACAGATATGGGGATGAGGGATAGACAGACAGATATGGGGATGAGGGACATACAGACAGATATGGAGATGAGGGATAGACAGACAGATATGGGGATGAGGGATAGACAGAGATATGGGGAGGAGGGATAGACAGACAAATATGGAGATGAGGGATAGATAGATATGGGGACGAGGGATAGACAGATATGGAGATGAGGGATAGACAGACAGATATGGGGATGAGGGATAGACAGACAGATATGGGGATGAGGGATAGACAGATATGGAGATGAGGGATAGATAGACAGATATGGAGATGAGGGATAGACAGACGATATGGGGATGAGGGATAGACAGACAGATATGGGGATGAGGGATAGACAGATATGGGGATGAGGGATAGATAGACAGATACGGAGATGAGGGATAGACAGATATGGAGATGAGGGATAGATAGACAGATATGGAGATGAGGGATAGACAGACAGATATGGGGATGAGGGATATACAGACAGATATGGAGATGAGGGATAGATAGATATGGGGATAAGGGATAGACAGACAGATATGGGGATGAGGGATAGACAGACAGATACGGGGATGAGGGATATACAGACAGATATGGGGATGAGGGATAGATAGACAGATATGAAGATGAGGGATAGATAGACAGATATGGGGATGAGGGATAGACAGACGATATGGGGATGAGGGATAGACAGACAGATATGAGGATGAGGGATAGACAGACAGATATGGGGATGAGGGATAGACAGACAGATATGGGGATGAGGGATAGACAGACAGATACGGGGATGAGGGATATACAGACAGATACGGGGATGACGGATATACAGACAGATATGGGGATGAGGGATAGATAGACAGATATGGGGATGAGGGATAGACAGACAGATATGGGGATGAGGGATAGACAGATATGGAGATGAGGGATAGACAGATATGGGGATAAGGGATAGACAGACAGATATGGGGATGAGGATAGACAGACAGATATGGGGATGAGGGATATACAGACAGATATGGGGATGAGGGATAGATAGATATGGGGATAAGGGATAGACAGACAGATATGGGGATGAGGGATAGACAGACAGATACGGGGATGAGGGATATACAGACAGATATGGGGATGAGGGATAGATAGACAGATATGGGGATGAGGGATATACAGACAGATATGGGGATGAGGGATAGACAGACAGATATGAGGATGAGGGATAGACAGACAGATATGGGGATGAGGGATAGACAGACAGATACGGAGATGAGGGATAGACAGACAGATATGGGGATGAGGGATAGATAGACAGATATGGGGATGAGGGATAGACAGACAGATATGGGGATGAGGGATAGACAGATATGGAGATGAGGGATATACAGACAGATATGAGGATGAGGGATAGACAGACAGATATGGGGATGAGGGATAGATAGACAGATATGGGGATGAGGGATAGACAGACAGATATGGAGATGAGGGATAGATAGACAGATATGGAGATGAGGGATAGATAGACAGATATGGGGATAAGGGATAGACAGACAGATATGGGGATGAGGGATAGACAGACAGATACGGGGATGAGGGATATACAGACAGATATGGGGATGAGGGATAGATAGACAGATATGGGGATGAGGGATATACAGACAGATATGGGGATGAGGGATAGACAGACAGATATGAGGATGAGGGATAGACAGACAGATATGGGGATGAGGGATAGACAGACAGATATGGGGATGAGGATAGACAGACAGATACGGGGATGAGGGATATACAGACAGATACGGGGATGACGGATATACAGACAGATATGGGGATGAGGATAGATAGACAGATATGGGGATGAGGGATAGACAGACAGATATGGGGATGAGGGATAGACAGATATGGAGATGAGGGATAGACAGATATGGGGATAAGGGATAGACAGACAGATATGGGGATGAGGGATAGACAGACAGATATGGGGATGAGGGATATACAGACAGATATGGGGATGAGGGATAGATAGATATGGGGATAAGGGATAGACAGACAGATATGGGGATGAGGGATAGACAGACAGATACGGGGATGAGGGATATACAGACAGATATGGGGATGAGGGATAGATAGACAGATATGGGGATGAGGGATATACAGACAGATATGGGGATGAGGGATAGACAGACAGATATGAGGATGAGGGATAGACAGACAGATATGGGGATGAGGGATAGACAGACAGATACGGAGATGAGGGATAGACAGACAGATATGGGGATGAGGGATAGATAGACAGATATGGGGATGAGGGATAGACAGACAGATATGGGGATGAGGGATAGACAGATATGGAGATGAGGGATATACAGACAGATATGAGGATGAGGGATAGACAGACAGATATGGGGATGAGGGATAGATAGACAGATATGAAGATGAGGGATTGTTACTCATAAACGCTGTTCAAGCAACGTGGGAATTAATCAGTATATTCTGCTATGAACAGGCACAGTAAGTAACAGATCAGAGATGTCACAAGACCTGGCAAAGCTGCCAACTCCCAGCCAAAGCATGTTACTCACTTTAGAAATATTTAGAGTTATTTTTCTTGAAACAAGAGAAACTCCTTTGTGTGTATGAAGCCACTTGATGATCAGAGGCCGGCGCTCTCACCGGAGCTCTATCAAACACTTTTATTATTGCCCCATAACTAATGTCGCTGAGAAAGAGGTGGATACAAGTAACACAGAGTTTCTGCTTCTTCCAGTCTTACTTCCTTGAGGCCCAAAAGTGTTAATCACTGGCAACTCTCTGGATCATTAATTCGCCCCTTTGATTTCATGCCTAATTCTCTCCTATTCGCTGCATGAAATAAACGGCCTCAAAACATTAGGGTGTATGGACTGAATGAGGGCAGTATGTAGGCTCGAGGAAGGCAGTATGGCGGCTATATGGGCTGGGAAAGAGAAGTATATGGATAACAGGGGCTGCATGTGGGCAGTATATGGATAACACGGGCTGCGTGTGGACAGTATATGGATAACAGGGGCTGCGTGTGGGCAGTATATGGATTACAGGGGCTGCGTGTGGGCAGTATATGGATAACACGGGCTGCGTGTGGACAGTATATTGATAACAGGGGCTGCGTTTGGGCAATATAGGTGTAGCGCTCACTCCCGGAGGAGCCGCTGAAAATGAACCACGGGTCAGTCTCCCCGCACTAGGGAATAAATATACTCCAACACAGTTGTGAGTTTTTTATAATATAAATAGTTTACTAAAATCTTGAGCAGATGTTGAAGCACGGTATTCACAAGTATTATTACAGTATTTTCGTATTTCGGTAAAACGCGCAGCGGAAAAGAAACGAAACACGAGGCTTCGTATTTCGGAAAATAAAATATTCGCGACCGAACATAAAAGAATGCAATTTCCCGATAATTCAGAAAAAAGGAACACGTAGCGAAACCCAAAAAAAACATACAATCCCTTCGTATTGCGGTAAACGCGCAGCGGAAAAGAGAAAAATATAGTTCGGAACGTAACTTTATCTTTAACCCCCTTATTCCGATTCGTAACAAATTGAGTCCTGCACAGGTTAAGTCCCAGAATGTAAAGAAGGTGTATATGTATGTGTGTGGTACCCGGGTACTGTTCAACTGGCCAGTGAATTTACATGAAGGAAAGTCTTCGACTAGTCAGTTGGGGCCCTGTGGACTTTAAAGAGAAAACAGCAGCTTGACCTTTAATCACAAACAGCCTTGGAGGCCTCTCACCCATCCGACGCAGGCTTTAGGCTCCGCTGACCCAGGACGTCTCTCCTCCGGATTTTGACTGGGGATACTAGCGGCCGGATCCGTTGTCTGACTTCATGCAGCTTGTCCAGCTCACCGCCTGCTCTCCGTTCGATTCCGCCGGTCTGCAGCAATGTCTGGGCTCTGACAAGTCTCCTTCTCCTCAGGTTGAGTGACCCAAACAGGAATAACAGGTCTCCCTCGGGCTTTGGCCTAGGTTCTCCCGCGATCTCCTCAGTGCGTCTGCTTTCTCCTGTTCCCTGGCGCGCTCTGGAACTTTCTCCACGAGGCAGAGGATGTAAGTCTCCAGTCCCCACCCACTTCCTGTCTTCTTGCAAAGCATGTCGGGCATTGTAGTCCCAATGTCCAGTATCTCTGATCGCGATAGTCTCCATCTTGTGGCCAAAAATAGGTACTGCCACAGCAAGATTTTTAACACAGCGCTACACTCTCCCCCTCCTAGAACTCTTGGGTCTCTCCAAGGAGGTACAACAGTTACATACATTTCCACAATTTTGAATACAGTTTACATAACATGCACAGGTTCAGCAGCATACATATAGTGAGTTAATAACACTTCCTCAAGTTGACTCATATTTTGAGCTACCTCAGCTAGCATAGCAGACACTTCGGGCAACCTCCGTACTGTGGTGATGGCCTCTTCCGTGCTATGTCCTGGTGAATCGTAGGTGAGTCGTTGGGGCGGTCGAACAGAGCGTTTTGGTTCTGGCTCAATCAGTTCCTCTTCAGGTGGAAGTACTATAGGTGTTGGCTCAATCCTTCTCTCGATCACTGGAGCAGACGTTTCTTCAGAGTATGATCCCTCCAGCGAAGGCATAGAACTATAATCGCCAGAATAAGCTTCAACTTCCGGAGCTACCGGGATCCCAACAGCCTCAGGGACTTCCAGCTGAACTTCAAGAGCCTCAGGGATTTCTATTCAGGAGCTTCAGGCCTCAAATTACTCTCCCACCGCTCAGGAACAGCGACAACCTCCTCAGGTTCCGGTGAGCGCATCCAGTCTAGACAATAACTCTCTTCTTCACTGTCCCTTTCGCTCTCTTCGGCAACTCGGGTCTGTTGAGACCGAGTAACAGGGGGCAAACGTGGAACAGGCGGATTCGGCAGAGGCGGTTCGTCCCTAACTGGCATTCTCACAGCCTCTCTCAAAGGTAACAAATGATTCCGGTGCCAGTTCTTGAGAGGCCCAGCCTTTCCATCCGGCGAATCTGATACACTGGTAGACCTGGCAGTTGTTTGCAGACAATGTAAACCTGGGAACTCCACCTATCCGCCAACTTGTGTCTCGCAGCAGCACCCAAGTTCTTCAATAGGACCCTATCACCGGGTTGTAGATCTTGTATTCGGACCTTCAAGTCATAATTCCTTTTGTTTCTTTGCTCCCTGTTTCCCGAGGTCAACCGGGCCTGTTCAAATGCAGAAGCCAAATTCTTTCGAAATCTATCCACGTAGTTTCTATGGGAAGCTACTGACGTCTGGTCTAGAGATAACCCAAATGCCAAATCAACCGGCAGTCGAGCCTCTCTTCCGAACATAAGACGGTACGGTGAGTATCCAGTTGCATCGCTCTCCGTACTGTTATATGCATGCACCAGAGTAGCTATGTGTCGACTCCAACTCTGCTTCTCCACATTCGACAAGGTCCCCAGCATGTTTAGCAGTGTGCGATTAAACCTCTCAGGCTGAGCATCACCTTGAGGATGATATGGTGTAGTTCGGGTCTTTTGGATTCCCAACAACTCTAACAATTGCCCCACCAGTCTGCTTTCAAAGTCTCTACCCTGATCAGATTGTATCCTCCTTGGTAGTCCGTAGTGAACAAAGAACTTTTCCATCAACACCTTGGCTACAGTCGGAGCGCGTTGATCTTTCGTGGAAAAAGCTTGGGCGTAACGAGTAAAATGATCAGTCACTATTAGAATGTTCCCTTGCCCACTAGCATCCGGCTCTAAGCACAAGAAGTCAATGCACACCAAATCCATGGGTCCCTGGCTCTGCAGATGGCTCATTGGAGCAGTTCGGGTCGGTAGAGTCTTTCTCTGAATACACCTCAGACAGGAATGACAATAACTTTCTACTTCAGCCCTCATACAAGGCCAATAGAACCTATCTCGCACCAGCTTAAAAGTTCTCTCTGCACCCAAATGTCCATGCTCATCATGTAGTGATCGCAGCACACTCTCCCTATGTTTAGTAGGGAGGAATAACTGTTGAATCTCTTCAGAGTTGGTTGAGGGGCCCCTTCGGTAGACCACCCCATCCAACATCTTTAACCGCTCCCACTCTTTGTAGACCAATCTGGCTCCACTCGGGGAGTTGGTTAACAAAAGCTCTCTCTGGTTTGCAGACAGGGCCTTTATGGTCAAGGCAATTAAAGGGTCTCTGGCCTGATCCGCTTTCAGGTCCTGTCTCGAAAAGGTAGGTAAACTTTCATCCCTTAACTGCGTAGGGTTACAATAGAACTCAGGAACAGCCGCAGCCATAACTCCTATGGCCTCCGCTTCAATCCCTCCTTTGACCCGGCGCTCTGTTCCTTGACACAAAGCTGGAGTCAACTGAGTCCATTCTGTAGTGTAAGGTCTTCTCGACAACGCATCAGCATCTCGATTATTCACCCCAGGGCGATACTTCAGGCTGAACCGAAACCCTGACAGAGCGGCCAACCACCGATGTCCCGTTGCGTCCAGTTTTGCGGTAGTAAAGATGTAGGTAAGAGGATTGTTATCCGTCTTGATCACGAACTCAGCTCCATACAGATAGTCTTTCAACTTGTCTACCACTGCCCACTTCAAGGCTAGGAACTCCAGCTTATGAGTAGGATAGTTCTTCTCCGAAGGCGTAAGGCTCCGGCTCACGTACGCTACAGGCCTCAGCAATCCACCATACTCCTGATATAGGACTCCTCCCAGACCTTCTCAGCTGGCATCCACATGTAATTCATACGGCTTGTGAGAGTCCGCATAGGCCAAAACAGGAGCTCGGGTTAGACTCTCTTTCAGCTTTACGAAAGCTCCTTCACATTGACTGGTCCATTCACCTTGTATAGACTCTCGAGCTTTCCTTGGCCCCGGAGCGGACGGGTTTTTGTCAGAGACCTTGCAGCCTTCTTCAGTGGTTTCCTTCTGCAGGAGTTTGTTCAGTGGTTGAGCTATTTTGGCGAATCCTTCCACAAATCTTCGATAATATGAACAGAATCCCAAGAAAGATCTAAGCTCAGTGACGTTTCGGGGTCTAGGCCAGGAAGCTACGGCCTCCAACTTCCGAGGATCTGTCGAAACACCTTCTGCTGAGACCACATGTCCTAGATACGTAACAGACGGTAGGCAGAATTGACACTTCTCCAGAGACAGTTTCAACCCCTCTTCATGGAGCCTCTTCAAAACCTTCTCCAGACGTTGTTCATGTTCTTCCAGAGTCTTTCCAAACACAATTATGTCATCCAGGTACACTAATACTTCAATTAAATTCATATCCCCGACTGTCTTCTCCATCAACCGTTGGAACGTAGCTGGAGCCCCCGTAAGGCCTTGAGGCATCCTGTTGAATTCAAAGAACCCTAGTGGACAGATGAACGCAGTTTTCTCCTTGTCTTCAGGATGCATGGGTATCTGATGATATCCACTTCGCAGGTCCAGTACACTAAACCACTTTGCTCCAGACAAACACTGTAGGGCATCTTCTATCCGAGGAGTGGCATATTGATCGGGGATGGTTCTCCGGTTCAATGTGCGGTAGTCTATACATAGGCGGACAGAACCATTTTTCTTCCGGACCAACACTATGGGAGATGCATATGAACTCCTGGACTCTTGAATCACCTCGGTTCTTTGCAATTCATTCAGTTGCTCTCGCAGATCATCCAAGTCTCCCAGCGGAACTCGCCTTGATCTTTCACGAAACGGCTTGTCTTCTTGTAACCGAATGCGGTGCTCAGTACTCTTAGCTAGGCCCACATCGAACTCATCTTTCGAGAACAATTCCTTCCACTTTAGGACTTGAGACTGAAGACGTTTCTTCCACTCAGATGAAATGGGAGCGTCTTTGGGGTAGAATCTTTCATCTGGAATCTCTTTATCCACTCCCCCTCCTAAATCACTAGAGAGGGGTGTAGCAGACTCTACTTGCCCGATAGGCATTCGTGCTTTAAGGACTACTGGAGAATCTGTCACATTGCACACACTGACCGAGACTCTTCCTCGTGTTCTCTTCAGAGCTTTGGTGGAGATTATTTCAGGAATCACTTCGACTCCGGTTTCACTCCCATGATTAAAATCGGTTCCCAGCCCCACATAGGGACCGGTTGCGATCCGTTCAACTTGACTGAAGCCCGGAAGCTCGCTACTTCTCCTGCTTGCAGAACCTTCTCTGTTCCACCCAGTCTCCACAGTCTTCCCACCTCGGCAGGTGCCTTTCGTTCTTCGACCATCCTCTGATAGACCGGACGTAACATTGGGTGCACTCCTTGAGTTGAACCTTCTTCCAACACGATAGGCGTTAAGAGACGCCGCACTAGGTCAGTATTCGTCCCCACTATCAGGGAGCTTCTGTTCGCACCCGAGGGTCGAGTACACACAATAGCCAATGCATCACAACCCCCAGACTGCCCGATGACTTCAGATCCGATCTCCAACTTCACTTGCAGGTACCCGTCATAAGGGAGTTTCTCAGTGCCGATACCCCATATTTCCAAATCCTTCAATTCTTGCAAAGGAATGTGCTTTAAGTGTTTCTCATAGAAGTCTCTGTAGATCAATGTCACTTGAGCCCCTGAATCTAACAGGGCTTTAGTGTAGACTCCTTCCACTTGGATTGGCACAATAGGAGAAGGACCTATCAGTTGGTCAGGAAACTTGGTGGCGGCATCCGGACACTTAGACCCAGTTTGCTGTACCCTGGCCTTTTTCTTGGCCCGTGCAGGTTTTGGGTGTGCATTGCTTCCCCATGACGTAGACCCGGACGCTAAGGGAGTGACTCTTTCAGTCCTGGCAGGCTCAGCAGTTGGCTCGGCTTTGGGCCTTCCCGCCCTCTTAGTCTTAACTTGGTTTCTGGAGCGGGGTTCAACCTTCGGGCACTTAGGTTGCTCCTTCACTTGTGCCCTCTGGCGTTTCCCGCCGGTGAGGTAGATAACAGTCCTTCTAGGGCCTTCAACAGTCCCTCGACTCTATCCTTCTCAGACTTTTGGCCTTTGCACTGTGCGCGGAAATGGCCCATTTCTCCACAACCAAAACATCTCTTCTTAGAGAGTGGAGACGTAGTTGCTTGTTGGGATTTTGTTAAAGGGCTTGGACCAGACGCCACAGCGGCTCCCGTCGTCTGCATGTCTGTAAGGAATTTCTGCATTTCTGCCTGCATTTCGGTCACCTTCATCAATACTCGGCACAATTCCGCATGCGCTTGTTGCAATTCAGCTTGAGCTTCCTGTACCTTCTTGACGGTCTTGGACAATTCACCACGTTCAGAGGGGTTCGATTCTTTGGCAGCCCTCTCTGTAGATTTAAAAACGACCAGGTGCTCTTGTTTGTCCTCGTCCGATCCATAAGTATCTAGGGAATCGCTTTCAGGCTGCAGACCGTCACTATGCCTCACAGGTTGTGCATAAGCCCTTTCCCCCCGCCTGAAGCATTTCTCTTCCAGTAAAGCCTCTTCTTCTCGTACAACTCGGATCAGTTCCAGGTACTTCAATTCTTGGTTACCTGTTCTGCTTCTCAGCTGCATCATTACTGGATCTAGAGGTTGAGAGCCCCTCAGGATCTGTTTTATTCGGATCTTATCTACTTCGGCCGGTTCGGCCCCTTTCTTGAGAAGTATCTGGTGTAGAATCTTATCTAGGCGCCTCATGTACTCGGTCATCCTTTCACCTCTTCTCTGGTAGGTGTGTTCGTACTGATATACCAGTTCGGCCGCCTTTTCGGTTCGCCCAAAAACTTCTTCAAGAACGTTTAAGTAATCTAAAGCAG
The DNA here is from genome assembly GCA_009667805.1 of Leptobrachium leishanense. Lineage (NCBI taxonomy): Eukaryota > Metazoa > Chordata > Amphibia > Anura > Megophryidae > Leptobrachium > Leptobrachium leishanense. Next base: position 40,859,957 of record CM019067.1, on the reverse strand, counting down.
TACAATCTTTTCTGCTCAGTTTTAGATTTCTCACCGCTTCTGACACAGGTCCCTTTAAGCTCTCGGTGATCCTTTGCTTTTTCTGGGCCTCAGGGACATCCCACTCATCCAGAGCCTGCATCGCCTGTTCCACCCATTCTTCAAAGGTTTCTTCTCCCGCCGGAGTTGGTACGTTTCCTGTAAAATTTCTTAACCGTCGATAACCGAAGTTAGTGTGAGGAGGGCTTGTTTTCTGACATTTAGCCAGTAGATCTCCAATAGCCACGATAAATTCAGGCCCGATCATGGCCAACGGACTAGGCGCGGAAACACTTGCGGATTCGCCACGTGGCGTACTTGGCTTAATTAGTTGGACTTCCACCTCTTCGGACAGTTTCACGCTCGTGCCTTGAAAACATGGTGGAACACCCTTTCTCCACTCGAGAAGAACATACGTGTGAGAAGTATCTGGGTTTTTCTTAATGTCCAGTATTAACCCCCGATGATCTGGTGCTAGCGTGGCCACGGCCTGGCGGATCTGCTCTTCGGCCCAAGTGTCTGCGGGGATATCCATGACTATACAACATTCTAACTGACTACTGTGCTCCTCACACCATTCGGCAACAGTGTCTGGATCCATATTTAACCCTTTAGATGCGGTTTTTCCAGAGACTGAATCCCGGAAACGAGCCCGCACGTGTAGCGCTCACTCCCGGAGGAGCCGCTGAAAATGAACCACGGGTCAGTCTCCCCACACTAGGGAATAAATATACTCCAACACAGTTGTGAGTTTTTTATAATATAAATAGTTTACTAAAATCTTGAGCAGATGTTGAAGCACGGTATTCACAAGTATTATTACAGTATTTTCGTATTTCGGTAAAACGCGCAGCGGAAAAGAAACGAAACACGAGGCTTCGTATTTCAGAAAATAAAATATTCGCGACCGAACATAAAAGAATGCAATTTCCCGATAATTCAGAAAAAAGGAACACGTAGCGAAACCCAAAAAAAACATACAATCCCTTCGTATTGCGGTAAACGCGCAGCGGAAAAGAGAAAAATATAGTTCGGAACGTAACTTTATCTTTAACCCCCTTATTCCGATTCGTAACAAATTGAGTCCTGCACAGGTTAAGTCCCAGAATGTAAAGAAGGTGTATATGTATGTGTGTGGTACCCGGGTACTGTTCAACTGGCCAGTGAATTTACATGAAGGAAAGTCTTCGACTAGTCAGTTGGGGCCCTGTGGACTTTAAAGAGAAAACAGCAGCTTGACCTTTAATCACAAACAGCCTTGGAGGCCTCTCACCCATCCGACGCAGGCTTTAGGCTCCGCTGACCCAGGACGTCTCTCCTCCGGATTTTGACTGGGGATACTAGCGGCCGGATCCGTTGTCTGACTTCATGCAGCTTGTCCAGCTCACCGCCTGCTCTCCGTTCGATTCCGCCGGTCTGCAGCAATGTCTGGGCTCTGACAAGTCTCCTTCTCCTCAGGTTGAGTGACCCAAACAGGAATAACAGGTCTCCCTCTGGCTTTGGCCTAGGTTCTCCCGCGATCTCCTCAGTGCGTCTGCTTTCTCCTGTTCCCTGGCGCGCTCTGGAACTTTCTCCACGAGGCAGAGGATGTAAGTCTCCAGTCCCCACCCACTTCCTGTCTTCTTGCAAAGCATGCCGGGCATTGTAGTCCCAATGTCCAGTATCTCTGATCGCGATAGTCTCCATCTTGTGGCCAAAAATAGGTACTGCCACAGCAAGATTTTTAACACAGCGCTACATATGGATAACAGGGGCTGCGTGTGGGCAGTATATGGATTATAGGGGCTGCTTGTGGGCAGTATATGGATTATAGGGGCTGTGTGTGGGCAGTATATGGATAACAGGGGCTGCGTGTGGGCAGTATATGGATAACAGGGGCTGTGTGTGGGCAGTATATGGATAACAGGGGCTGCGTCGGCAGTATATGGATTACAGGGGCTGCGTGGGCAGTATATGGATTACAGGGGCTGCGTGTGGGCAGTATATGGGTTATAGGGGCTGTGTGTGGGCAGTATATGGATAACAGGTGCTGCGTGTGGGCGGTATATGGTTATAGGGGCTGCGTGTGAGCAGTATATGGATAACAGGGGCTGCGTGTGGGCAGTATATGGGTTATAGGAGCTGCGTGTGGGCAGTATATGGATAACAGGGGCTTCATGTGGGCAGTATATGGGTTATAGGGGCTGTGTGTGGGCAGTATATGATTATAGGGACTGTGTGTGGGCAGTACATGGATTATAGGGGCTGTGTGTGGGCAGAATATGGATTATAGGGGCTGCGTGTGGACAGTATATGGGTTTATAGAGGCTGTGTGTGGGCAGTATATGGGTTATATGGGCTGCGTGTGGGCAGTATATGGGCTACAGGGGCTGCGTGTGGGCAGTATATGGAAAACAGGGGCTGCGTGTGGGCAGTATATGGGTTATAGGGGCTGTGTGTGGGCAGTATATGGGTTATAGGGGCTGCGTGTGGGCAGTATATGGATTATAGGGGCTGCTTGCGTGCAGTATATGGATTATAGGGGCTGTGTGTGGGCAGTATATGGATAACATGGGCTGCGTGTGGGCAGTATATGGGTTACAGGGGCAGCGTGTGGGCAGTATATGGGTTACAGGGGCAGCGTGTGGGCAGTATATGGGTTACAGGGGCTGCGTGTGGGCAGTATATGGGTTACAGGGGCTGCGTGTGGGCAGTATATGGATTAAAGGAGCTGCGTGTGGGCAGTATATGGATAACAAGGGCTGTGTGTGGGCAGTATATGGATAACAGTGGCTGCATGTGGGCAGTATATGGATAACAGTGGCTGAGTGTGGGCAGTATATGGATAACAGGGGCTGTGTGTGGGTAGTATATGAATTGTAGGGGCTGCGTGTGGCAGTTAGGGATGAGCTGTTCGGTTTGATGTGTTCGGAGTTCGATTCGAACATCGTATGTTCGAGAACTTCGAACATTTCCGCGTGTTCACAGCATGTTCGCCCACAATGCACCACAATGCACTTTTCCACTGGCCTGAAGCTTGTAATTGGCTACAGTCTGCACCTGACCACAGTTTAGGTGCAAGACAGGTGCAAGACTAGGCCAATCATGGGTCAGAGTCCTGATTGGGCAAATTTTGCCCAATCATGGGCTCACAGAGCTAAGTCCCGCAGCACACTATATAAGGCTGCACACAGCCTTCAGCACGTGTTTTTTGAGATGAGATTGTTGTTAGTGTGTGTTCTCACTGCCAGTCTGCCTCCAGCAATTGTGGGGGTCTCATTTATACAAAATATCTGGGAATTGCTGAAATCTTTGTGTTCTCACTGCCACCAACTATTTTGGGGGTCTGTCATTTCTACAAAATATCTGGGAATTGTTGTAATCTTTGTGTTCTCACTGCCACCATCTATTTTGGGGGTCTCATTTCTACAAAATATCTGGGAATTGTTCTGATCTTTGTGTTCTCACTGCCACCAACTATTTTGCGGGTCTCATTTCTACAAAATATCTGGGAATTGTTGTAACCTGTGTGTTCTGACTGCCACCTATCAGGGGGTCTCACTGATTTATAGGGATGTGCGTTTCGGGTTTCGGAATTTCGGAATTTTCACGAAATTTCCCGATTCGTGTTTTCGGATGCGGCCGAATTTCCGAAAATTTTTAGATCCGAAAATGTCAGATCCGAAACGTTTTCCGAGCCGAAACGAAATATTTTCTGATTTTTCGAATGGACTTGAAATGTGTCAAATCAAAATTTATTGCTTTGAAACGAGGAGAACAGACGTTCCGAAAAATGAAAATTTTCCGAAAAACGAAAATTTCCGAAAAACGAAAATTTTCTGAAAACGAAAATATTCCGAAAAACGAAAAGTCGATACAAAAACGAGCAAAGTGACACGAAAATACGAAAAATGGTCGATATTCCGAAAAATGTACAATTCCGAAAAACGAAAATTTTCCGAAATCACGAAAAGTCGATACAAAAACCGAGCACAGTGACACGAAAATACGAAAAATGGTCGATATTCCGAAAAAAAATGTACCCGAAAAACGAGCCGAACCGAATCGAATCGAACCGAAATTGGTCGAAACGAGCCGAATTGAAAAGTTTAAAATCCGAAAAATCAAACCGAATCGAACCGAAAAAAAAATCGGTGCACAAGCCTACTGATTTATAGGAGGTTTCCGGGAATTGTAATCTGTGTCTTCTCACTGCCAGCTATCAGGGGGTCCCACATACTTCTAGCAGATTTCTGCAAATTGTAATCTGTGTCTTGTCACCGTTGCCAGCTATCAGGGGGTCTTATCAGGGGGTCTCACTGACTTATAGGTGGTTTCTGGGAATTGCAATTTGTGTCTTGTTACTGCCACCTATCAGGGGGTCTCACTGATTTATAGGAGGTTTCTGGGAATTTTAATCTGTGTCTTGTCACTGGCTGCCAGCTATCAAGGTGTCTCACTGAGTTATACCAGAGTTCTGGAAATCTTTGATTCAACTGTGTTATCTAGATTAGAGTTCTGCATATCTCCAAATTTTTATAACAGAGTTGAATCCGAGTTCTGTATATCTTTAATCTAAATATCACTTACCATGTCAGAAAGACCAAAAAGAACAGGCAGACGCTCCCAGACACAGATAAGAGGGCAAGCAGCCTCTGTGTCGGGAGGCTGTGCCTCTGGTCGTCGTGGACGTGGTGCATCCTCTGCAGGGGCACGCTTGTCCTTTCTAACTGGTGCTGGCCGTCTGAAGCAGCAGCAACATACAGAGGATTTGGTGGATTGGCTAACCAGGCCATCTTCATCCTCCGAGTCCTCTGCCAGCCAGGCTTGTAGTGCTTTACAGTTCACCTCAGCTGCCAAAGCATCTAATGCAGGCTCCATGTCCACAGCTACTCCTGCCGTAGCCTCACTATCACACACGGAGGAGTCAGCTGAATTGTTTGACTACAATGACAGTGACATGCTGCTTGAGGATGCGCAGCAACTACAGTGCTCTGATTCAATCTCTGAGGTTGAGGAAGGGAGTATAATCATCCTAGAGGAAGGGTGTGCCACTGCCAGTGACACACAAATAACTGGCACTCATGTTGCCCCAGCAGCATACTGCCAAGTTGGCTCCAGTGACGAGGAGATAGGGGGTGATGAAAATGATGATGAGGTCACTGACTCCACCTGAGTGCCTGATCGAACAGAGGAGTCAAGTGAGGAGGAGGAGGCACAACAAACACGAGGCACAACATCCTCTATGACCAACCGTAGCACTAGCCAGTCCAAGGCATCAGATGTCAGAGCTGCTCAGGTGCAGAGCGCTGTTGTCTCAAAGCACACATCCAGGAACTCTGCTGTCTGGGAATTCTTTAAGAAATGTGCAGCAGACCGCACCATTGCTATTTGTAATCTATGTCAGATGAGGATCAAGCGTGGGAAAGACACCGGACCCTTGGGTACCACGTGCTTGAGGCGACATATGACCACCTGCCATGCATCCCGTTGGCACAACACTTTTGTGTAGGTCCTCCTCCTCACCTGTCTCTACCCCCACTATATGTCCTGCCATGTCATTGACTCCAACCTCCACTGACAGGGATGATGCTACAGTAATGGATGTACAAGGTCCTTCCTCACAATCTGACAGCATCCCATCAGCTGAAGATATACACAGTCAGATTACGTTGCCGCAGCTGCTGCAGCGTATGAAAAAATATAGTCCCAACCATCCCGAAGCACAGCGTCTAAATGCCAGCTTAGCAAAATTACTCGCATTACAGCTGCTGCCTATCCAGCTGGTGGACTCTGCTTCCTTCCGTGAATTTGCTCAATGTGCTGTACCACAGTGGCAGGTTCCAAACCGCAATTTCTTTTCACGGAAGGCCATTCCAGCACTATATCAGCACGTGGAAGACAATGTTATGGAGTCATTGGGAAAGGCAGTCAGCAGCAATGTGCACGTGACTTTAGACACATGGTCCAGCAAACACTGACAGTGCCGTTACATTTCCTTCACGGCACACTGGTTAACTCTGATTGCAGCTGGGAGGGATCCAAGACAGGGCTCTGTGCTGGAGCTTGTTCATCCACCATGCCTCAAGAAAGCTGCTTGTATGAGGTCTGTCTGCTCCACCACCACCTTTCCCTCTTCCTCCTCCTCCTTCTCTGGCGAAGTGGCAGTTAAACCAAGTTTAAGTGGCAGGAGCTACGCAATGGCTCAAGCAAAAAGATGCCATACTGTGCTTGAGCTGGTTTGTTTAGGGGACAGGAGCCACACCGGGCCAGAAATTCTGTCAGCTCTGCAGGGGCAGGTGCAGAGATGGTTAACACCACGCCAGCTTCAGCTGGGAATGGTCGTCTGTGATAATGGCAGCAACCTTCTCTCCGCCCTATGCCTGGGTAAGTTGACTCATGTACCATGTCTAGCACACGTCCTAAATCTGGTGGTACAGCGTTTCCTAACCAGGTACCCAGGGCTGGCAGAGCTTCTCAGCCAGGCCAGAAAAGTCTGCAGCCACTTCAGATGGTCATTCCCAGCAAGTGTTCGCCTGGCAGAAATTCAAAGAGAATTCCACCTTCCCACAAACCGTCTGATCTGTGACATGCCCACCAGGTGGAACTCGACATTAGCAATGCTGCAGCGTCTGCACAAGCAGCAGAGGGCCATCAACGAGTACCTGTGTGAGTATGGCACAAGGACAGGTTCAGGTCAACTTGTTTTTTTCCCCCTGCAGTGGCTGATGATCAAGGATGCATGCACTGTATTGTCACCATTTGAGGAGGCAATGAGGATGGTGAGCAGGGACAGTGCATGCATCAGTGACACAATTCCTTTAGTGTTCCTGCTGGAGCACACTCTGCAGGGAATTATACATGTGGCTCTAGAGGCAGAGCAACGGGAGGTAGAGGAGGCCTTCCCTAGCTCTCAAGGCCCCAGTCTTTCCGCAGACAGCATTCCTGTGGGTCCTCCTCAGATTAGACAGGAGGAGGATGAGGAGGAGGAGGAATATTTAAGTAGTGGGGGCATTGAAGGTGGGGATTCCTCAAGGGAGGTTTTGTGTGCCCAGAAACCCAAGGACTAGTACGTGGCTGGGAGAAGGAAGTGCACGATGGGCTCATCCTCATTGACCAGGAAGACTCGGAAGCTAATGCCACCTCCAACCTACGCTGCATGGGCTCCCTTATCCTGCAAAGCCTGGTAAAGGACCTCAGGATTTGTGCTATCAAGGAGAGGGATCATTACTGGTTGGCAAGCCTTCTTGATCCACGATACAAGGGTAAAGTTGCAGAGCTCATCCTGCCCGCACAGAGGGAGGACAGGATGAAAAAACTTGAGGACGCTCTAAAGTGACACTTGTGTAACACCTTTCCAGGCACTGGTAGGTTACCAAGTGATGACACAGGTGCTTCTGAGGCTGTGGATGATCAGAGGAAGAGCGGTGAAGGCCGGGGCCGCTTGACTGATGCCTTTTTAATTTTTTTAGTCCACGACGCCCAGGGACATCAAATGTAGGCACCCATTGCCAGCGTCTTCACCATGTGGTGTAGGACTACCTAGGGACAAGGGCAGACCTGGATACCTTTCCAGCAGATGATCCACTGGCTTACTGGGTGTTCAGATTGGATCAGTGGCCAGAACTTAGCCAATATGCTATGCAGCTACTAGGTTGCCTTTCACCAGCGTGCTTTCTGAAAGGACGTTCAGTGCCGCTGCAGGTTTTGTCACAGACAAAAGAGTGTGTCTGTCCACCGACTCTGTAGACCAGCTAACATTTATAAAAATGAATCAGTCCTGGATCAGCAGCTATCAATCCCCTGATCCTGACGTAACGGAATAGATCGGGGATCTCTTCTGCATTCACAAAACCTCCACCACTGCACTCTTCCACAATACCTCAGAGGGGTTACGGTGTGAAGGCACTAGCTGGCACCATATATCACAATATTTGGGTGCACTGACACTGACGCCTATATTACCAGATTTATATCATTTTAATTTTTTGGACCGCAGGGTCCAACCCTGCACTCTTCCACAATACCACAGAGGGGTTACGGTGTGACGGCACTGTTGCCGACGCTAAAGGCCCAATTTTAAAGCACCTATTGTTACTTTCATCCAAAGCCTGCATAAGTTTCACCATAATTTAGCCCCAAAAAAATCACTAAACTTGTGCTGTGTGTCCTAAAACGTCTCTTTTCATACAAGCTGCCGCCCCAAGCAGTTGTTTATGAATAGATTAAAAGAAAACCATTTTCCGTCATTTGAAACGTCATTTTTTTGTTTTTAAATGCTTCTATACATCCCACAAATCTGCCACTTCACGGGCAGGTTATGGGGACCTCCTAGGCACGATATTTGAAGGAATTTTTCTTTTTTATTTTTAACCCTAATTTCATGGAAAACTCACTGTTCCTTTAAAAACATTTTTTTTAAACTTTTTGTCCTTGTTTCCTGTCCCCCAGGGCACTACCCGGACCCCCATACACCTTTTATGGCAAATATCTTGCATATATGCCCTCTTGCAGGGCACTCTAAAAACCGAACTTTTGAGTCCCATTGACTTGCATTGAGTTTGGTTCGTGTTCGAACTCGAACTTTTGAAATTGTTCGAGTTCGATTGGGAGCTGAACACGGGGGTGTTTGGCTCATCCCTAGTGGCAGTATATGGAAAACAGGGGCTGCGTGTGGGCAGTATATGGATAACAGGGGCTGCATGTGGGCAGTATATGGATAACAGGGGCTGCGTGTGGACAGTGTATGGATTACAGGGGCTGCGTGTGGCAGTATATGGAAAACAGGGGCTGCGTGTGGGCAGTATATGGATTACAGGGGCTGCGTGTGGGCATTATATGGATAACAGGGGCTGCATGTGGGCAGTATATGGATAACAGGGGCTGCGTGTGGACAGTATATGGGTTATACTGGGAGCGTGCGTTCAGTATGTGGGGTGATTGAGGAGTGGAAGGCAGCATGTGGACTACAAAGGGTGTGTGAAGAGAGTACATGACCAACATAGAAAATGGGCTGTGTGAGGTTGTGCATGGGGTAGGTCTAAGGGTTATATGGGTTGTGTGAAGGGCAGTAGGTGGGTTATATAGGGCAGTGTCCTGACTGAGTACCCGGTCTCGAGAAAGTAATTTCTATTGATTGGGTGTGATGGTTTCTGTGTGTGTGTAATGTCAGTATATGTGTTTGTGTAAAGTCAGTATATGTGCTTGTGATGGTTTTTGTGTGTGTATTGTCGGTATATATATTTGCGATGGTTTGTGTGTGTGTGATGTCAGTATATGTGTTTGTGATGGCTTCTCTGTGTGTGTAAAGTCAGTATATGTGCTTGTGACGGTTTCTGTGTGTGTGTGTGTAAAGTCAGTATATGTGTTTGTGATGGTTTTTGTGGGTGTGTAAAGTCAGTATATGTGCTTGTGATGGTTTCTGTGTGTGTGTAATGTCAGTATATGTGTTTGTTATGGTTTTTGTGTGTGTGTGTAATGTCAGTATATGTGTTTGTGATGGTTTCTGTGTGTGTGTAATGTCAGTATATGTGTTTGTGATGGTCTCTGTGTGTGTGGGTAATGTCAGTATATGTGTTTGTGATGGTTTCTGTGAGTGTAATGTCAGTATATATGTTTGTGATGGTTTCTCTGTGTGTGTAAAGTCAGTATATGTGCTTGTGACGGTTTCTGTGTGTGTAAAGTCAGTATATGTGTCTGTGATGGTTTTTGTGGGTGTGTAAAGTCAGTATATGTGCTTGTGACGGTTTCTGTGTGTGTGTAAAGTCAGTATATGTGCTTGTGATGGTTTCTGTGTGTGTGTAATGTCAGTATATGTGTTTGTGATGGTTTTTGTGTGTGTGTAATGTCAGTATATGTGTTTGTGATGGTTTCTGTGTGTGTTATGTCAGTATATGTGTTTGTGATGGTCTGTGTGTGTGTGTAATGTCAGTATATGTGTTTCTGATGTTTCTGTGTGCGTAATGTCAGTATATGTGTGTGTGATGGTTTCTATGTGTGTGTAAAGTGAGTATATGTGTTTGTGATGGTTTCCGTGTGTGTGTAAAGTCAGTATATGTACTTGTGATTAGGGATGAGCCGAACGCCCCCGTGTTTGGTTCAACTTCGAACTCGAACACGATCCGAACTCAATGGGACTCGAACGTTCGATTTGTAGAGTGCCCTCCAAGAGGGCATATATTCTAGATATTTGCCATAAACGGTGTATGGGGGTCCGTGTAGTGCCCTGGGGGACAGGAAACAAGGACAAAAAGTTTTAAAAAAAAGTTTTTAAAGGAACAGTGAGTTTTTCATAAAATAAAGGTTAAGGATAAAAACGAAAAATTCCTTCAAATATCGTGCCTAGGAGGTCCCCATAACCTGCCCGCGAAGTGGCGGATTTGTAGGATGTATAGAAACATTTAAAAACAAAAAAAATGACATTTCAAATGCCTGTAAATGGTTTTCCTTTAATCTATTCATAAACAATTGCTTGGGGCGGCAGCCTGTATGAAAAGAGGAGATGTTTTAGGACACGCAGAACAAGTTTAGTGATTTTTTGGGCTAAATTATGGTGAAACTTATGCAGGCTTTGGATGAAAGTAACAATAGGTGCTTTAAAATTGGGCCTTTAGTGTCGGCAACAGTGCCGTCACACCGTAACCCCTCTGTGGTATTGTGGAAGAGTGCAGGGTTGGACCCTACGGTCAAATAGTAAAATGATATGAATCTGGTACAGGCGTCAGTGCACCCATATATTTTGCCTTTGGTGGCAGCAAGTGCCTTCACACCGTAACCCCTCTGTGGTATTGTGGAAGAGTGCAGTGGTGGAGGTTTTGGTAATGCAGAAGAGATCCCCGATCTATTCAGTTACATCAGCAGCTATAACAAAACCGGGTCAGCAATGTTTAGGCACTAGTACTGCGCTACAGTACATGGTGATAATCGGCGCATACTAGTAGCAACAGGAAGCTAAAAGAACAGGCAGGGAATACACAGAAAGAATAGTCAAATGGCAGGCAAAGTCGGCAACAGATCGGGTCCTCAGAACAAGCAGTGTCAGTAACAAGTATACAAACTGATTTGGTAAGCTAGCGATGCGGGAATAAAGGCTGAGACACACTGAGCGTGTAGCAATGCACAGCGTAGCAAAGAGAAGCAAACATTTTGCAGGCTTGACTTCACTCCGCTCCGCCTTGCAGCGTGTCTACACTGCATTACATTTGCTTCTCACCACACTGGACAGGAAACCACTAACTAAATTAAAATGTACACAAAACCGTTTTATTTTCACAAAGCACATGTTGTATAGGCAAAAAAAGTTTCTATTGAATAAAATACATAAAAAATTACTGTTAATTTAATAGGAATAGTATAAAAATATAAAAAAAGGTAACCCCTGATCATATATATTATAGGGACACGGAGGTGCTGTGTATAGAGTAGGGATGCATTGATACCACACACAGACATATACAGTACATACAGTTGTGTTCAAAATTATTCAACCCCCACTGAAATTGAGTGTTTTGGCCAGTTTGACATTGATTTTGATCATTCAGTCATCTTGCTTACAATTAAATCAAAGAGGCACGTGTAGGTCAGACAAATATAACATAACATTTATAATGAAATAACCACAAATGTCTTTTCTGTGCTCACATCATTATCAGTTTTATTCAACCCCCAAGTGACATTCAATCTTAGTACTTAGTACAACATCCTTTTACAGTTATAACCGCTTTTAAACGTGAAGCATTGCTTGACACAAGTGTCTTGCAGCGATCTACGGGTATCTTCGCCCATTCGTCATGGGCAAAAGCCTCCAGTTCAGTCACATTTTTAGGCTTGCGCACTGCAATTGCTTTCTTTACGTCCCACCAGAGGTTCTCAAACGGATTTAAGTCAGGTGACTGCGATGGCTACTCCAAAATGTTCCAGCCTTTAATCTGCAACCATGCTCTAGTGGACTTGGAGGTATGCTTGGGATCATTGTCCTGTTGAAAGGTCCAACGTCTCCCAAGCCTCAGGTTTGTGACGGACTGCATCACATTGTCATCCAATATCTCTTGGTACTGAAGAGAATTCATGGTACCTTGCACACGCTGAAGCTTCCCTGTACCTGCAGAAGCAAAACAGCCCCAAAGCATGATTGACCCCCCGCCATGCTTCACAGTAGGCAAGGTGTTCTTTTCTTCATAGGCCTTGTTCTTCCTCCTCAAAACATAGCGTTGATCCATGGGCCCAAACAGTTTTAATTTTGTTTCATCAGTCCACAGAACATTATCCCAAAACTTCTGTGGTTGTCCACATGACTTTTGGCATACTGCAGTCGACTCTTCTTATTCTTTGGAGACAGCAAGGGGGTGCGCCTGGGAGTTCTGGCATGGAGGCCTTCATTACGCAGTGTGCGCCGTATTGTCTGAGCTGAAACTTCAGTACCCACATCTGACAAATCTTTTCTCAGTTCCTCAGCAGTCACACGGGGACTTTTTTCCACTCTACGCTTCAGGTAGCGCACAGCAGTCGAAGTCAGCATCTTCTTTCTACCACGACCAGGTAGCGTTTCAACAGTGCCCTGTCAGGTACTGTACCGGGGTGGTACAGAAAATGCAGGATTCTGAGCCCAGGATGCGGTGATGCCAAAACAAGGGGTCTGCGGTGAGGGGCGAGGTTGCTGCTGGAGGCAGCAAAAACAAATAAACTTGATGTAGGGGAAATCAGGAAACAGACTGGGACAGCAGGGTCTTGCATACACAGGATACCGGAGGGTCTGGAAACACACACCGAAGGGTTGGTAGCACGGCAGGGTTTGGTTTTCAGGAAACCACAGGAAAGCCACAACATAGGTTCTCTCTTGCTGAGAGCAGATAAAACTAATGTTTAAGCCGGGAACAGAAGGGGTGTGGCACTTTTATTAACAGAGAGGTCAGATGACCTGGAGTGTGTGAGTGTGTGTTTTGGTGCATTAACTATTTAGCTGCTGGAACACAGCGCTGGAAACAGGAATGACACGAAGTGCAGGATTTGGAAGGGTGCTGCCCTGCATGGATCAGAATCCTTACATAATCCCCCTTTTAAGGAGTGACCTCTGGGCGCTCAAGAATTGGCACTGCCAGCTTGGGCACGGGTCTTCCTTTGCCGTCTCCTTGATTTAGTTTTGGTGGTTTTCTGGTTCTGTGCCAGGTATACCAGCGAACTTGATCTTTTTTCCCCAGATGATTCTTGATTGCTTAGGACAGTCTGTGACTCAGTATCACCAGGAACATGGGTAAGACACAGCCTTTGAAACTCCGGAATGGAGTCCACATCAGAAAACGAACATCTGGGAGAAGTGACAACTGGAGACGGATGGGGTGCCAAGGAACATGAGGTCTTAATCCAGGGGCTGTGGGGGATAGGGGAGTCCATCTTGGTCACTCCTGGGGTCCTCCTGAAAGCAATGGATTCATACTGGTAAGTGTTTGGACTAGCAGCCGGTACAGAGGTAAAGGTGCACAGGTATATTCCTTTTTGACCAGGTGATGTTTCACATTTTATATTCACCGCGTCCTTGTCCATTACCGAAGTTTGGGGTTCACCCACCAAGGGCTGTGGATTGAGGATACCAGTGTTGTTCTCTGGCAGCGGTACTTGGGCGGAGTTCTGGATCTCCTGCAACTGTGACTGCAAGATTTCATGGTTGCACCGGAGTTTCCGCATAACTTCAGTATAAGTACCAACCTGGGCTACAAGGTCTGTAACAGTTGCAACAAGTGCTGGAAATCCTGTGGATGAATCAACAGCACCATAAGCTGGCTCCATGCTGGTTAGAGGTGGCTGAAAGTCCATGGGATAAGGTTCTGCTGGCACAGTATTTTCAGTCTCCATGGCAACATATTCATGCACCAGGGTTTTTCTAGGAGCCGGCTTGGGTAGGGGTGACAGCCTTGCTACCAGGGTTCTCCTGGGGGCAGGTGTGGGTACCGCAGGCTTTCTAGGAGCCAGTTTAGGCAGAGGTGACAGCTTTGGTACCAGGGTTCTTCTGGGTGCCGGCTTGGGAGCAGCGGCTTTTCCAGGAGCCGGTTTGGGAGCTGCGGGTCTTCCAGGACCCGGTTTGGGAGCTGCGGGTTTTCCAGGACCCGGTTTGGGAGCAGCAGGTGCTGGTCTTGGTACCGGGGCAGGCCTAGGTACCAGAGGTCTCACCAGGGCAGACTTGGACACCGGTGCAGGTTTGTGTACCGGGGCTGGGTGCTTGGTTGGCCTTATGGGACAGCTGGTCAGCCAGTGGGTTGGAGCGGCACAGTACAGGCACAAACCTTCAGCTTGTCTCCTGGCACGTTCCTGTGGTGATAGCGGTCCATAGGCTTTTCTTGCAGGAGTGCACACCTTGTCTGATGAGCCCCACATGGACTGTAGCAGCTCCTTCATGAATTCAGTCAGGTGTGCAAACATTTCTTGCAGGGTTTGCTTTACCAGCTCCACCACGAAATGAATCACCGCGGGTTCAGCATTAGGCTTAAACATTCTGTCAGGTACTGTACCGGGGTGGTACAGAAAATGCAGGATTCTGAGCCCAGGATGCGGTGATGCCAAAACAAGGGGTCTGCGGTGAGGGGCGAGGTTGCTGCTGGAGGCAGCAAAAACAAATAAACTTGATGTAGGGGAAATCAGGAAACAGACTGGGACAGCAGGGTCTTGCATACACAGGATACCGGAGGGTCTGGAAACACACACCGAAGGGTTGGTAGCACGGCAGGGTTTGGTTTTCAGGAAACCACAGGAAAGCCACAACATAGGTTCTCTCTTGCTGAGAGCAGATAAAACTAATGTTTAAGCCGGGAACAGAAGGGGTGTGGCACTTTTATTAACAGAGAGGTCAGATGACCTGGAGTGTGTGAGTGTGTGTTTTGGTGCATTAACTATTTAGCTGCTGGAACACAGCGCTGGAAACAGGAATGACACGAAGTGCAGGATTTGGAAGGGTGCTGCCCTGCATGGATCAGAATCCTTACATGCCCTTTGCCTTGAATTTGCGAATGATGCTTCCTATAGTCTCTCTTGTTATGTTTAACATCTTTAGAATCTTCTTATAGCCATTGCCCTTCCTGTGAAGAGTAATCACCTCTTCTCTTGTCTTCCTGGACCATTCTCTTGACTTCACCATATTTGTAACCACACCAGTAAATGTCTAGAAGGAGCTGAGTATCACAGTCATTTTAAAGCTGCCTAATTGGTGCTTATTATGCTTTATTGCTGCTCCGTGACATCCACAGGTGTTTTCAATACCTGATTGAAAACACTTGAATGAACCTCTGTTCTTCAGAGTGGTAGTCTTTAAGGGGTTGAATATTTGTGTCAATGAAGAATTCACAAAAGAAACATTTACTACTGTATTACAAAACCAATTGATGTCATTTTAGTTGCATATGGTTCTTTAAAAAGTCCTTGTAGGATTTCATTCTGAATACAATTACAAATGTACACTAAATTCCCTAAAACCCTTTACAGCATTGGGGGTTGAATAATTTTGAACACAACTGTATATATCAACAAGCAGACCTATATATACATATATATCAACACGCGGATATATATATACACCCACCCACAGACCTCAGACCATATATACACATATGCACATGGGAGGGGGGTGGCATGTGGACAATCTCAACTAAATGCGCCCCCCTCCATTTGGCTGATCCCTCCAGAAGAAATGTTGAACCCGACAGAGCAGAGAATATATATATTATTCTCTGCTCTATCGGGTTCAACATTTCTTCTAGAGGGATCAGCCAAATGGGGAGGGGGCAATTAGTTGCCAAAATGTGTGTGTAATACAAGTCTGGATACATATATTTATAAGAATATAGATATATATATTATCTATCTATTGTACAGCGCTGCGGAATATGCTGGCGCTTTATAAATAAAGAATAATAATATATATATATCATACCTGCCCTTACCTTTCCCTATAAATTTGCTAAAAATATACACACAAAAAAAAACAAAACAGGGGGGGGGGGTCTGCCGTGGCCGCATGTGCAGTGGCTCCCTCCCTGCGCCGCCTGTCTCTGCCACATGCACCCAGGTGGCTAGCCCGCACAGTCGCAGCTGTCATCCGGCGGCCGCATGCTCCTCAAGGGGATCCTTGGGAGGCCCCGGCAGGCTGCCCTCTACAGTGCCTTATTAGAGGGCCGTGTCTGCCTGATGTTTTAGTAACAAGAATGTTTTATCCCATAGGCTTCAATGTTAAAAATATTCCCGTTTTAATTCAATATCTAATAAACCGTTGCTTATAATATTCTGCAGTAAAGAGTCTCTTTATTTCTAGATTTTTTATGTGTTTGTGATGGTTTCTGTGTAATGTCAGTATATGTTTGCGATGGTTTCTGTGTGTGTGTAATGTCAGTATGTGTTTGTGATGGTTTCTCTGTGTGTGTGTAATGTCAATATATGTGTTTGTGATGGTTTCTGTGTGTGTAATTTCAGTATATGTGTTTGTGAGGGTTTCTGTGTGTGGGAGAATGTAAAGTCAGTATATTTGCTTGTGATGGTAAACCCAGACACATCAGACCACAGATACATGTATACCCAGACATATCAGACCACAGATACATTTATACACAGACACATCAGACCTCAGATGCATGTATACACAGACCTCAGATGCATGTTCAGTATATCCAGACACATCAGACCTCAGATACATGCATACCCAGACACATCAGACCTCAGATACATGTATACCCAGACAGATCAGACTTCAGATACACGTATACCGAGACAAATCTTACTCCAGATACATGTATACCTGGACATATCAGACCTCAGATACATGAATACCCAGACATCAGATCTCAGATACACATATATACAGGCACATCAGATATGTGTGTGTGTGTGTGTATATATATATATAAACGTATACACACCAGACCTCAGACACGGGGCACCTGGTAGAAGCCCCTCCGGCTGGTGCCACATTCCACCAATCGGCCACCGGCAAAGGTTGCAAGGCAGCTGCTCATGGTACCTCCAGCCATGCTCTTGCGACAGCTTGCGAAGCACGCAAGCTCTTGTGAGAGCGTGGCTGGAGGTACCAGTGAGCAGCCACCTTACAACCTTTGCCGGCAGTCGCTCACTGGACCACGATGCTACCTGGAAGGGCCTGGCAGAATGCTGTTGAAGCATTCTCCAAGCTGCACCAGCCCTCACATACCACCCAGCAAGCTAGCCCAATGCTGGTTACTGGTATAGGGGGCATTTGCACGAGTTCAAGTACTCATGCAAATGCTCGGTAGGCGTACCCCAGGCTTGTGCTACACGTTCCCCCTGGGGTAAGCGTACCATGGGTTGAGAATCCGTTATCTTGGGTGTGTGAGTGCAGTAAATGGGTTATATGGGTATGAGGACAGTATGTTATAATTATTAATTTATTTGTATTGCACAAACATATTCTGAGGTGACAAAAATTTTAGGAATGTACTTAGTTAGACAGATCGTAGGCAGAGAAGGCCCCGCTCAATTTGGAACTGAAGTTCTTAAGTAAATGGGCAATATGGGTATGTGAAGGAACTATATGAGTGTGTGGGAGGATATGGGGTTGAGGGCAGTATACAGGCTATGTGGCTGTGTGACGGCAGTATGTGGGCATGTGAGGGCACTATATGGGCTATATGGAGGTGTGTGAGGGCACTATAAGGGTGTATGTGGGCTGTATATGTGTATGTGAGGAGCAGTATAATGGTATTAGAGCAGTATATGGGTTATATGTTTGTGTGTAGGCAGTATAAAAGGTATGTGTGCCTTATATGTGGGGCGTATGTGTAGCTATTTGTAGGGTGTATGGGCTATATGCAGGGTTTATGAGGGCAGCTTATAGGTGTATGGGCAGTATGCATGGTGTGTATGGGCACTATGCGGGGTGTATGGGGTGAGGGCAGTATGTGGGGTGTGAGGGCAGTATATGGGTGTATGGGCAGTATGTGGGTTTTATGAGGGCAGTATATGGGTGTATGGGCAGTATGTGGGGTTTATGAGGGAATTATATGAGTGTATGGGCAGTATGCAGGGTGTGAGGGCAGTATATGGGTGTATGGGCAGTATGTGGTGTTTATGAGGGCAGCTTATAGGTGTATGGGCAGTATGCATGGTGTGTATGGGCACTATGCGGGGTGTATGGGGTGAGGGCAGTATGTGGGGTGTGAGGGCAGTATATGGGTGTATGGGCAGTATGTGGGGTTTATGAGGGAATTATATGAGTGTATGGGCAGTATGCATGGTGTGTATGGGCACTATGCGGGGTGTATGGGGTGAGGGCAGTATGTGGGGTGTGAGGGCAGTATATGGGTGTATGGGCAGTATGTGGGGTTTATGAGGGAATTATATGAGTGTATGGGCAGTATGCAGGATGAGGGCAGTATTTGGGTGTATGGGCAGTATGTGGGGTTTATGGGGTGTATGAGCAGTATGCAGGGTGTATGGGGTGTATGGGCAGTATGCAGGGTGTATGGGGTGAGGGCAGTATGCGGGGTGTGAGGGCAGTATATGGGTGTATGGGCAGTATGCGGGGTGTATATGGGAATTATATGGGTGTATGGGCAGTATGCAGGGTGTGACGGCAGTATATGGGTGTATGGGCAGTATGTGGGATGTGAGGGCAGCATATGGGTGTATGGGCAGTATGTGGGATGTGAGGGCAGCATATGGGTGTATGGGCAGTATGTGGGGTTTATGAGGGAATTATATGGGTGTATGGGCAGTATGTGGGGTGTATGGGGTGTGTGAGGGGTGTATGGTGTATGTGAGGGTGCAGAATGCGGGGTGTATGAAGGCTTTATATGGGGTGCATGGGGAGTGTGAAGGCAGTATGGAGGGTGAACGCGGTGTGTGAGAGCAGTATATGATGTATGGTGGGCAGTGTAGCAACTAAACCACAGGCAGCATGTGGGTGGTGAGGGCAGTATGTGGGGTGTATTGGGGTTTGTGAGGGCTGTATGTGGGTGTGTGAGGGCAGTATGCCGGGTGTATGGGGTGTGTGAGGGCAGTATGCGCGTGTATGGGGGGTGTGAGGGCAGTATGTGGGTGTGTGAGGGCAGTGTGGGGTGTATGAGGGCAGTATGCGGGTGTATGAGGGCAGTATGCGCGTGTATGGGGTGTATGAGGGCAGTATGCGCGTGTATGGGGTGTGTGAGGGCAGTATGCGGATGTATGGGGTGGTGTTGTAGGGCATTATGTGGTGTTTTCGGGTTGTGTGAGGGCAGTATGCAGGTGTATGGGGTGTGTGAGGGCAGTATGTGGGTGTATGGGGTGGTGAGAGGGCAGTATGCGGGTGTGGGGTGTGTGAGGGCATTATGCGGTGTATGGGGTGGTGTGAGGGCAGTATGCGGGTGTGGGGTGTGTGAGGGCATTATGCGGTGTATGGGGTGGTGTGAGGGCAGTATGCGCGTGTATGGGGTGCGTGAGGGCAGTATGCGCGTGTATGGGGTGTGAGGGCTGTATGTGGGTGTGTGAGGGCAGTATGCCGGGTGTATGGGGTGTGAGGGCAGTATGTGGGTATATGCTGTATGTGAGGGCAGTATGTGGGGTGTATGAGGGCAGTATGCGGGTGTATGAGGGCAGTATGCACGTGTATGAGGGCAGTATGCGCGTGTATGAGGGCAGTATGCACGTGTATGAGGGCAGTATGCGCGTGTATGAGGGCAGTATGCGCGTGTATGGGGTATATGAGGGCAGTATGCCGATGTATGGGGTGGTGTGAGGGCATTATGCAGTGTTTGGGGTGGTGTGAGGGCAGTATGCAGGTGTATGGGGTGTTTGAGGGCAGTATGTGAGTGTATGGGGTGTGTGAGGGCATTATGCGGTGTATGTGGTGGTGTGAGGGCAGTATGCGGGTGTATGGGGTGTGTGAGGGCATTATGCGGTGTATGGGGTGGTGTGAGGGCAGTATGCGGGTGTATGGGGTGGTGTGAGTGCAGTATGTGGTGAATGGGGTGGTGTGTGGGCAGTATACGGGTGTATGGGGTGTGTGAGGGCAGTATACGGGTGTATGGGGTGTGTGAGGGCAGTATGCGGATGTATGGGGTGGTGTGAGGGCATTATGCGGTGTATGGGGTGGTGTGAGTGCAGTATGTGGTGAATGGGGTGGTGTGAGGGCAGTATACGGGTGTATGGGGTGTGTGAGGGCAGTATGCGGATGTATGGGGTGGTGTGAGGGCATTATGCGGTGTATGGGGTGGTGTGAGGGCAGTATACAGGTGTATGGGGGTATGAGGGCAGTATACGGGTGTATGGGGTGTGTGAGGGCAGTATATGGGTGTATGGGGGCAGTATGCGGGTGTATGGGGTGGTGTGAGGGCAGTATATGATTGTATGGGGTTTGTGAGGGCAGTATGGGGGTGTGAGGGCAGTATGGGGTGTGTGAGGGCAGTATGGGGTGTATGAGGGCAGTATGCGGGCAGTATGGGGTGTATGAGGGCAGTATGGGGTGTGTGAGGGCAGTATGGGGTGTGTGAGGGCAGTATGGGGTGTATGAGGGCAGTATGCGGGCAGTATGGGGTGTGTGAGGGCAGTATGGGGTGTGTGAGGGCAGTATGGGGTGTATGAGGGCAGTATGCGGGCAGTATGGGGTGTGTGAGGGCAGTATGCGGGCAGTATGGGGTGTATGAGGGCAGTAAGGGGTGTATGAGGGCAGTATGCGGGCGGTGTGGGGGGGGTGAGGGCAGTATGGGGTGTGAGGGCAGTATGGGGGTGTGAGGGCAGTATGGGGGTGTGAGGGCAGTATGGGGTGTGAGGGCAGTATGGGTTGTGTGAGGGCAGTATGGGGGTGTGAGGGCAGTATGTGGGTGTATGAGGGCAGTATGCGGGTGTATGAGGGCAGTATGCGGGTGTGTGAGGGCAGTATGCGGGTGTATGAGGGCAGTATGGGGGTGTATGAGGGCAGTATGCGGGTGTATGAGGGCAGTATGCGGGTGTGTGAGGGCAGTATGGGGGTGTGAGGGCAGTATGTGGGTGTATGAGGGCAGTATGCGGGTGTATGAGGGCAGTATGCGGGTGTGTGAGGGCAGTATGCGGGTGTATGAGGGCAGTATGGGGGTGTATGAGGGCAGTATGGGGGTGTATGAGGGCAGTATGCGGGTGTGTGAGGGCAGTATGCGGGTGTGTGAGGGCAGTATATGGGTGTATGAGGGCAGTATGGGGGTGTATGAGGGCAGTATGGGGGTGTATGAGGGCAGTATGCGGGTGTATGAGGGCAGTATGCGGTGTGTGAGGGCAGTATGCGGGTGTATGAGGGCAGTATGCGGGTGTGTGAGGGCAGTATGGGGTGTATGAGGGCAGTATGGGGGTATGAGGGCAGTATGCGGGTGTATGAGGGCAGTATGGGTGTATGAGGGCAGTATGGGGTGTGTGAGGGCAGTATGGGGGTGTGAGGGCAGTATGGGGGTGTGAGGGCAGTATGGGGGTGTATGAGGGCAGTATGGGGTGTGAGGCAGTATGCGGGTGTATGAGGGCAGTATGGGTGTATGAGGGCAGTATGGGGTGTGTGAGGGCAGTATGGGGGTGTGAGGGCAGTATGGGGGTGTATGAGGGCAGTATGGGTGTGTGAGGGCAGTATGCGGGTGTGTGAGGGCAGTATGGGGGTGTATGAGGGCAGTATGGGGGTGTATGAGGCAGTATGGGGGTGTATGAGGGCAGTATGGGGTGTGTGAGGGCAGTATGGGGGTGTGAGGGCAGTATGGGGGTGTGAGGGCAGTATGCGGGTGTATGAGGGCAGTATGGGGTGTGTATGAGGGCAGTATGTGGGTGTATGAGGGCAGTATGGGGGTGTATGAGGGCAGTATGTGGGTGTATGAGGGCAGTATGGGGGTGTGAGGGCAGTATGGGGTGTATGAGGGCAGTATGTGGGTGTATGAGGGCAGTATGTGGGTGTATGAGGGCAGTATGGGGGTGTGAGGGCAGTATGGGGTGTATGAGGGCAGTATGTGGGTGTATGAGGGCAGTATGCGGGTGTATGAGGGCAGTATGGGGGTGTATGAGGGCAGTATGTGGGTGTATGAGGGCAGTATGTGGGTGTATGAGGGCAGTATGGGGGTGTATGAGGGCAGTATGGGTGTAGGAGGGCAGTATGTGGGTGTATGAGGGCAGTATGTGGGTGTATGAGGGCAGTATGTGGGTGTATGAGGGCAGTATGGGGGTGTATGAGGGCAGTATGTGGGTGTATGAGGGCAGTATGTGGGTGTATGAGGGCAGTATGGGGGTGTATGAGGGCAGTATGTGGGTGTATGAGGGCAGTATGTGGTGTATGAGGGGCAGTATGTGGGTGTATGAGGGCAGTATGGGGGTGTATGAGGGCAGTATGTGGGTGTATGAGGGCAGTATGGGGGTGTATGAGGGCAGTATGTGGGTGTATGAGGGCAGTATGTGGGTGTATGAGGGGTATGGGGTGTGAGGGCAGTATGTGGGTGTATGAGGGCAGTATGCGGGTGTGTGAGGGCAGTATGCGGGTGTATGAGGGCAGTATGGGGGTGTATGAGGGCAGTATGCGGTGTATGAGGGCAGTATGCGGGTGTGTGAGGGCAGTATGGGGGTGTGAGGGCAGTATGTGGGTGTATGAGGGCAGTATGCGGGTGTATGAGGGCAGTAATGCGGGTGTGTGAGGGCAGTATGCGGGTGTATGAGGGCAGTATGGGGGTGTATGAGGGCAGTATGGGGGTGTATGAGGGCAGTATGCGGGTGTGTGAGGGCAGTATGCGGGTGTGTGAGGGCAGTATATGGGTGTGTGAGGGCAGTATGGGGGTGTATGAGGGCAGTATGGGGGTGTATGAGGGCAGTATGGGGGTGTATGAGGGCAGTATGCGGGTGTGTGAGGGCAGTATGCGGGTGTGTGAGGGCAGTATGCGGGTGTATGAGGGCAGTATGCGGGTGTGTGAGGGCAGTATGGGGTGTATGAGGGCAGTATGGGGGTATGAGGGCAGTATGCGGGTGTATGAGGGCAGTATGGGGTGTATGAGGGCAGTATGGGGTGTGTGAGGGCAGTATGGGGTGTGAGGGCAGTATGGGGTGTGAGGGCAGTATGGGGGTGTATGAGGGCAGTATGGGGTGTGAGGGCAGTATGCGGGTGTATGAGGGCAGTATGGGTGTATGAGGGCAGTATGGGGTGTGTGAGGGCAGTATGGGGGTGTGAGGGCAGTATGGGGGTGTATGAGGGCAGTATGGGTGTGTGAGGGCAGTATGCGGGTGTGTGAGGGCAGTATGGGGGTGTATGAGGGCAGTATGGGGGTGTATGAGGGCAGTATGGGGGTGTATGAGGGCAGTATGTGGGTGTATGAGGGCAGTATGGGGGTGTGTGAGGGCAGTATGGGGGTGTGAGGGCAGTATGGGGGTGTGAGGGCAGTATGCGGGTGTATGAGGGCAGTATGTGGGTGTATGAGGGCAGTATGTGGGTGTATGAGGGCAGTATGGGGGTGTATGAGGGCAGTATGTGGGTGTATGAGGGCAGTATGGGGTGTATGAGGGCAGTATGTGGGTGTATGAGGGCAGTATGCGGGTGTATGAGGGCAGTATGGGGGTGTATGAGGGCAGTATGTGGGTGTATGAGGGCAGTATGTGGGTGTATGAGGGCAGTATGGGGGTGTATGAGGGCAGTATGGGTGTAGGAGGGCAGTATGTGGGTGTATGAGGGCAGTATGGGGGTGTATGAGGGCAGTATGGGTGTAGGAGGGCAGTATGTGGGTGTATGAGGGCAGTATACGGGTGTATGAGGGCAGTATGCGGGTGTATGAGGGCAGTATGGGGGTGTATGAGGGCAGTATGTGGGTGTATGAGGGCAGTATGTGGGTGTATGAGGGCAGTATGGGGGTGTATGAGGGCAGTATGTGGGTGTATGAGGCAGTATGTGGGTGTATGAGGGCAGTATGGGGGTGTATGAGGGCAGTATGTGGGTGTATGAGGGCAGTATGTGGGTGTATGAGGGCAGTATGGGGGTGTATGAGGGCAGTATGGGGGTGTATGAGGGCAGTATGTGGGTGTATGAGGGCAGTATGGGGGTGTATGAGGGCAGTATGTGGGTGTATGAGGGCAGTATGGGGGTGTATGAGGGCAGTATGTGGGTGTATGAGGGCAGTATGGGGGTGTATGAGGGCAGTATGGGGGTGTATGAGGGCAGTATGTGGGTGTATGAGGGCAGTATGTGGGTGTATGAGGGCAGTATGTGGGTGTATGAGGCAGTATGGGGGTGTATGAGGGCAGTATGCGGGTGTATGAGGGCAGTATGTGGGTGTATGAGGGCAGTATGGGGTGTGTGAGGGCAGTATGCGGGTGTATGAGGGCAGTATGCGGGTGTATGAGGGCAGTATGGGGGTGTATGAGGGCAGTATGTGGGTGTATGAGGGCAGTATGGGGTGTATGAGGGCAGTATGGGGGGTGTGAGGGCAGTATGGGGTGTATGAGGGCAGTATGTGGGTGTATGAGGGCAGTATGGGGTGTGTGAGGGCAGTATGGGGGTGTATGAGGGCAGTATGGGGTGTATGAGGGCAGTATGTGGGTGTATGAGGGCAGTATGGGGGTGTATGAGGGCAGTATGGGGGTGTATGAGGGCAGTATGGGGGGTGTATGAGGGCAGTATGCGGGTGTATGAGGGCAGTATGGGGGTGTATGAGGGCAGTATGTGGGTGTATGAGGGCAGTATGGGGGTGTATGAGGGCAGTATGGGGGTGTATGAGGGCAGTATGGGGGTGTATGAGGGCAGTATGCGGGTGTATGAGGGCAGTATGCGGGTGTGAGGGCAGTATGGGGGTGTATGAGGGCAGTATGGGGGGTATGAGGGCAGTATGGGGGTGTGAGGGCAGTATGGGGGTGTATGAGGGCAGTATGGGGGTGTATGAGGGCAGTATGCGGGTGTATGAGGGCAGTATGGGGGTGTATGAGGGCAGTATGGGGGTGTATGAGGGCAGTATGCGGGTGTATGAGGGCAGTATACGGGTGTCTGCGGGTGATTCCTGTCAGACAGTGAGCCCCCCTGTGTCAGAGTGAATCCCTGGCCCCTCTCCCCGCCCAGATGCTGGCAGGGCTGGAGACACAGCGGATTAACCCTCGGTTGCCCGGCTCTGCTCGCCCCTTTGAGCCAGTTCTGGCCGCGGGATGCGCGTGCGGCTCAGTGGGAGCCCAGGCGGGGGCGGGGCTGAGCCCTGTGTAGCGCGTCTCGTCCAATCCACGTGGCTCCCCTCCTGCTATATCTGGGGCTCCCGGAGAGGAGAGCGGGGGGAGACAGAGCGGCCACGGAGTGAGAGAGGAGAGAGAGAGAGAGCGACCACCGAGTGTCAGAGGGGAGGACAGAGCGACCACCGAGTGCCAGAGGGGAGAGACAGAGCGACCACTGAGTGCCAGAGGGGAGAGACAGAGCGACCACCGAGTGCCAGAGGGGAGAGACAGAGCGACCACTGAGTGCCAGAGGGGAGAGACAGAGCGACCACCGAGTGCCAGAGGGGAGAGCTGGCACTGAGTGAGGAGGAGCAGGGGAGACAGAGCTGGCACTGTTTGGAGGAGACTGTTCTCACACTCTGGTAAGTGCCCTCCTTTCACTGGTAGCGGCGCTGTGTATGCGAGGGTAAGGCTGGCAGTGTGTGGGTGCACTGTATAAGATGAGGCTGGCACTATGTATTGGCATTCTGTGTGTAGGCTAAGGCTGGCACCTTGTGTGGGCATTCTCTGTTGGGCAAGGCTGGCACTGTGTGAGCATGCTGTGTACAGGTTAAGGCTGGCACTGTGTGAGCATGCTGTGTATAGGGTAAGGCTGGCACTGGGCATGCTGTGTATAGGGTAAGGCTGGCACTGGGCATGCTGTGTATAGGGTAAGGCTGGCACTGTGGGCATACTGTGTATAGGGTGAGGCTGGCACCGTGGGCATTCTGTGTATAGGGTGAGGCTGGCACTGTGGGCATGCTGTGTATATGGTGAGGCTGGCATTGTGGGCATGCTGTGTATAGGGTTAGGCTGGCACTGTGGGCATGCTGTGTATAGGGTTAGGCTGGCACTGTGGGCATGCTGTGTACAGGTTAAGGCTGGCACTGTGGGCATGCTGTGTATAGGGTAAGGCTGGCACTGGGCATGCTGTGTATAGGGTAAGGCTGGCACTGTGGGCATGCTGTGTATAGGGTAAGGCTGGCACTGTGGGCATGCTGTGTATAGGGTTAGGCTGGCACTGTGGGCATGCTGTGTATAGGGTAAGGCTGGCAGGTATTAGGAGAATAAAGCCCTCGTCCCCTGAGGAGGCATGAAGGCAGCTGGCACTGTGTTTATACACTGATACATGTGGAGGTTGGCAGAGTGTGCCTGGCATCATGGCAGAGCCCGGAGAGTGGGCAGACTGCATAGAGTGAGTGTTTGGGCTCAATGTTTTACCCTCTCCCCGGGCTATAAAGGGGCACAGACTGGGGGTCCTGGATTCCCCTCTCACCCTGTTTAGGGGGTTTCTGCCATAAATCTGTGCCAGCCTGGACCCCTCCCCCCTCATCCTGTGCTCCTCTCAGACCAGCCCTCTGCAGCTGAGAGTGATGGGACTGGGCGGCGGATAGAGCTGAGCCTGTCTAGGTGCTTGCCATCATGTGATGATCTGCCTGGCAGGGGGGCTTATCCCTGGCACTGGGTAGAGGGGGGGGGGTGACCTGGTGTCTTCACACCACCTTCATGGCACACACCCCACTGCCCCTGCACAGTGGGGTCTTCCTCAGCGAGCAGCGTGGCTGAGCATCATGGGAGTTGTAGTCCTCATTGAGCTGCTCTGTCTCCAGGTAAGCAGTCCAGGTCTCCAGACAGCCCCTCTGTGAAGGAGAACAAAGAGCAGATGGGGAGGAAGTGTAACTTTTTTTTTTGTAGGGAGTGATGGGGGTTTACAATGTATCCAGCACAGGATGTAGGTCTGGACTGTGTAACATCCTGGGGGCTGGGAGGCTGAGGCTGCCTGTTATCAGGGGACTCACACACACAGAGGAATGTGTGTACCACTGGAAAAAAACCTTAGCATGTGCACAACAGATGGGATTTAACCCCAAAATGTCACTGCAAGCATCTTCACTGTCTCTGCATCACACACACTGCACACACACACGTACAAACACACTGCACACACGCGTACAAACACACTGCACACACGCGTACAAACACACTGCACACACGCGTACAAACACACTGCACGCACGCGTACAAACACACTGCACGCACGCGTACAAACACACTGCACGCACGCGTACAAACACACTGCACACACGCGTACAAACACACTGCACACACGCGTACAAACACACTGCACGCGCGCAAACCCACTGCACGCACGCAAACACACTGCACACAAGTGAACATATACTGCATACACAATGAATGTACAAAAGTGTAGCCAACACCAGTGCAGTCTAAGGCTAGGGTCAGACGAGCGCATTTTCGCGTTGTCTGTGAAAAAGTACGTTTGAACGAATGGACGTATTTTTTCACGGAGTACGCGATAGCGGTCATACGATGCGCAGTTTCATCCGTGATTTTGTACGGATCATCAATAAAACACTTTGTGCATCTGGACGTTATGTTGGCCGGACATTAGCAGTGTCTGACGTCTCCAATTCACGCACACACGCCTCTAGCGGACGCAGCGCGCTCTGTACAACCGTACTAGTGGTTTTACGTTCTCGACAAAATGCGTTCGTTTTCCACTTGCGTTGCGCAGCCGGACTTTTGTGCGACCGTACTTCGTATATTGGCCGTCATTGCCTGGCACTTGCTGCTACTACGGCCGTGATTAAGTGCGCCTGCACGCGCGTTCGCACTGCCTCAGTCTGACCCTAGCCTAAATGCTCAAAGCACACAAACACACACATAGTGCTAGAAAACATAAATACAATAATGAGCCTATTATTGCCGCTCACATGTACCCCTAAGGGTCTTGGCGGCTCCAGATCACTGAGTAATACAGAGGATAAGATAAAAACACAAAGATAGAACAGAACGTCGCGTAAATCCATCAACAATGTAATATAATAAAAATCCACTAAAGGGAAACACAAATACAGCGACACTACATGTAAAAATCCACTACAGGGAAACACTCACAAATACAGCGACACTACATGTAACAATCCACTACAGGGAAACACAAATACAGCGACACTACATGTAACAATCCACTACAGGGAAACACTCACAAATACAGCGACACTACATGTAAAAATCCACTAAAGGGAAACACAAATACAGCGACACTACATGTAACAATCCACTACAGGGAAACACTCACAAATACAGCGACACTACATGTAAAAATCCACTAAAGGGAAACACAAATACAGCGACACTACATGTAACAATCCCCTACAGGGAAACACTCACAAATACAGCGACACTACATGTAACAATCCCCTACAGGGAAACACTCACAAATACAGCGACACTACATGTAACAATCCACTACAGGGAAACACAAATACAGCGACACTACATGTAACAATCCACTACAGGGAAACACTCACAAATACAGCGACACTACATGTAAAAATCCACTAAGGGAAACACAAATACAGCGACACTACATGTAACAATCCACTACAGGGAAACACTCACAAATACAGCGACACTACATGTAAAAATCCACTAAAGGGAAACACAAATACAGCGACACTACATGTAACAATCCACTACAGGGAAACACTCACAAATACAGCGACACTACATGTAAAAATCCACTAAAGGGAAACACAAATACAGCGACACTACATGTAACAATCCACTACAGGGAAACACTCACAAATACAGCGACACTACATGTAAAAATCCCCTACAGGGAAACACTCACAAATACAGCGACACTACATGTAAAAATCCACTACAGGGAAACACTCACAAATACAGCGACACTACATGTAACAATCCACTAAAGGGAAACACAAATACAGCGACACTACATGTAACAATCCGCTACAGGGAAACACTCACAAATACAGCGACACTACATGTAACAATCCACTAAAGGGAAACACAAATACAGCGACACTACATGTAACAATCCGCTACAGGGAAACACTCACAAATACAGCGACACTACATGTAACAATCCCCTACAGGGAAACACTCACAAATACAGCGACACTACATGTAACAATCCGCTACAGGGAAACACTCACAAATACAGCGACACTACATGTAACAATCCCCTACAGGGAAACACTCACAAATACAGCGACACTACATGTAACAATCCCCTACAGGGAAACACTCACAAATACAGCGACACTACATGTAACAATCCACTACAGGGAAACACTCACAAATACAGCGACACTACATGTAACAATCCACTACAGGGAAACACTCACAAATACAGCGACACTACATGTAAAAATCCACTACAGGGAAACACTCACAAATACAGCGACACTACATGTAAAAATCCACTACAGGGAATCACTCACAAATACAGCGACACTACATGTAACAATCCGCTACAGGGAAACACTCACAAATACAGCGACACTACATGTAACAATCCGCTACAGGGAAACACTCACAAATACAGCGACACTACATGTAACAATCCGCTACAGGGAAACACTCACAAATACAGCGACACTACATGTAACAATCCGCTACAGGGAAACACTCACAAATACAGCGACACTACATGTAACAATCCGCTACAGGGAGACACTCACAAATACAGCGACACTACATGTAAAAATCCACTACAGGGAAACACTCACAAATACAGCGACACTACATGTAAAAATCCCCTACATGGAAACACTCACAAATACAGCGACACTACATGTAACAATCCACTACAGGGAAACACTCACAAATACAGCGACACTACATGTAAAAATCCCCTACATGGAAACACTCACAAATACAGCGACACTACATGTAAAAATCCACTACAGGCAAACATTCACAAATACAGCGACACTACATGTAACAATCCGCTACAGGGAAACACTCACAAATACAGCGACACTACATGTAACAATCCGCTACAGGGAAACACTCACAAATACAGCGACACTACATGTAACAATCCGCTACAGGGAAACACTGACAAATACAGCGACACTACATGTAACAATCTGCTACAGGGAAACACTCACAAATACAGCGACACTACATGTAACAATCCGCTACAGGGAAACAATCACAAATACAGCGACACTACATGTAACAATCCGCTACAGGGAAACACTCACAAATACAGCGACACTACATGTAACAATCCCCTACAGGGAAACACAAATACAGCGACACTACATGTAACAATCCCCTACAGGGAAACACTCACAAATACAGCGACACTACATGTAACAATCCGCTACAGGGAAACAATCACAAATACAGCGACACTACATGTAAAAATCCACTACAGGGAAACACTCACAAATACAGCGACACTACATGTAAAAATCCACTACAGGGAAACAATCACAAATACAGCGACACTACATGTAAAAATCCACTACAGGGAAACACTCACAAATACAGCGACACTACATGTAACAATCCGCTACAGGGAAACACTGACAAATACAGCGACACTACATGTAACAATCTGCTACAGGGAAACACTCACAAATACAGCGACACTACATGTAACAATCCGCTACAGGGAAACAATCACAAATACAGCGACACTACATGTAACAATCCGCTACAGGGAAACACTCACAAATACAGCGACACTACATGTAACAATCCCCTACAGGGAAACACAAATACAGCGACACTACATGTAACAATCCCCTACAGGGAAACACTCACAAATACAGCGACACTACATGTAACAATCCCCTACAGGGAAACACTCACAAATACAGCGACACTACATGTAACAATCCGCTACAGGGAAACACTCACAAATACAGCGACACTACATGTAAAAATCCACTACAGGGAAACACAAATACAGCGACACTACATGTAACAATCCCCTACAGGGAAACACAAATACAGCGACACTACATGTAACAATCCGCTACAGGGAAACACTCACAAATACAGCGACACTACATGTAAAAATCCACTACAGGGAAACAATCACAAATACAGCGACACTACATGTAAAAATCCACTACAGGGAAACACTCACAAATACAGCGACACTACATGTAAAATGTACGTGCAATTAAAATGAACATCCAGGGTTCACCGCGTTCCAAAAGGCAGAGTCCCGGAATATGGTGAACCCTGGATGTACATTTTAGGCTCATTATTGTATTTGAAATCAATAACCTGGATCGGCGCAGACACTGCTCTCTGGGGTCCCAGAATCTCGTATATGTATATATACAATAGAAGAGAGACAATAATAGTGCAACACGTTTTATACAATATATTATAAATGTATGTGGTGAACACCCCACTTACAAGTGTAGAGCCGTGCACTGGCTCTAAGTGGGTCCAGACATGTGGGTAATTGTCTTCAATTTCTTAGGTGACCCCCACCTTACAGCAAGGTTTTTCCTTTTTTCTTTGTCTTTGTATAAAACGTGTTGCACTATTATTGTCTCTCTTCTATTGTATATATACATATACGAGATTCTGGGACCCCAGAGAGCAGTGTCTGCGCCGATCCAGGTTATTGATTTCATTATTGTGTTTAATGGTATAGGGGAAACCACTATATCCTGAGATTGGCTATCTGGGCACCCTGGTGGTGGATGCATGTTGTGTGGCGCTGCACCATTTGTTGTTTTCATTATTGTATTTGTTTACACTGCTTAACATACACTGAACAGGCGTCTTACATACACACACTGATCAGGCGGCTACACACACTGATCAGGCGGCTACACACACTGAACAGGCGGCATGCAGACACTGAACAGGCGGCATGCAGACACTGAACAGGCGGCATGCAGACACTGAACAGGCGGCATGCACACATTGAACAGGCG
Source organism: Leptobrachium leishanense (assembly GCA_009667805.1). Taxonomy (NCBI): domain Eukaryota; kingdom Metazoa; phylum Chordata; class Amphibia; order Anura; family Megophryidae; genus Leptobrachium; species Leptobrachium leishanense. Next base: position 40,828,074 of record CM019067.1, on the reverse strand, counting down.
GCATACATACATTGAACAGGTGGCATACACACATTGAACAGGCGGCATACACACACTGAACAGGCGGCATACACACACTGAACAGGCGGCATGCAGACACTGAACAGGCGGCATGCAGACACTGAACAGGCGGCATGCACACATTGAACAGGCGGCATACACACATTGAACAGGCGGCATACACATTGAACAGGCGGCATGCACACATTGAACAGGCGGCATGCACACATTGAACAGGCGGCATGCAGACACTGAACAGGCGGCATGCAGACACTGAACAGGCGGCACACATACTCTCATAAAATATATACTTAGTGTACACAGATACACATATAAACATTCTATATACACCTACATAAATAAAGCTCACACACACTACTACATAAGTATGTACAAACAATTCTGTACAACCCATACTTATTGTGGCCTCTGTACTGCGCTGCGGAATATGTTGACGCAATACAAATAAATAACATGTGTGAAACGTATACTGTGTAAACACCTGTCAGAGACAGACACGTGTGCACAGAGACAGACGCGCGCACACACAGAGTAACATGCGCACACAGAGTAACATGCACAGAGACAGACACGCATGCGCACACACAGAGACACACGCACAGAGACAGACACGCGTGCATACACTCACACAGAGACAGACACGCACACAGACACGAGTGTATACACGTACACAGAGACAGATACACACAGACACGCACATGCACACGCTCGTTCACACACACGCATTCAGGTTTGCACAGTTCCATATATAGAGAATCTCCTGGTCTTTCCCCTCCAGATTTTCCCGAACTACAGCTCCCATAATCCTCTGGTAAACTATCTGATTCCAAGAATGGTACACTATCAGGGAGGGGGGCAGAGTCTGGTACCCCTGCTCTGTGCCGGTTACATTTTACTCTGTTTTTGGGAGGAATCACTGTATTTGCAGTGCGGGGGGGGGGCGTGTGTGGCTCGTCATAATAAACGTGAATTCCCTCAGCGCTGCTTAGTAACCCCCCCCCCCGAGATCCAGTTTATTTCTGGAGGAGATCTGACTGTTGCATCATGAAAGAGATCTGTGTAACGTTTCTGCATGAAAGCTAGCGGAGCGTCATGGGAAATGTAGTTCCCGCACATCTGGAGCATTCCTAGCAGTGCTTATTAATTATGACTTCATAGCGTCCGCTTCCTTCCCCAGCCGGGCGCCTGAAGGGGTTGCGGGGATTAGTACATGCTGTTCACTCTTCTGGCATGCCGACAGTTAACGTGGCGAGACTTCCCATCATCCTTTTCCAGGATAGTTAGAACTGTGATACGTTGGGGCTTATTCACTAAGTGGTGTCCTGGAGAGACACGGGCGGCCGTCATAAAGTTTAGCTGAAAAGAGCTACATTTTCTGTTGCAATCCGGCAGCTCAAAAATTGCATTTCTCCTGCAATCCCCTTATACTGAATGACCCCCCCCCCACCCCGTAGTCCCACCAGAACCAGAGCTACACTGTGATTTTATGAGACTGATCCCCTATAGATGCAGACCCTCCTGTCAGCAGCGTCATCTCCCGCAAGCCGTGCACACACACACACACTGTGACAGCCTACACACATTACGAATGGACATGGAGGGACGCTCTCATTCCTGGGAATGGCGCGGGAGGCGGGGCCAGAGACCAGCTATACCCCCCCCCAGGCTGTTTTTTTTTTGGCATCCAGAGCTAGCGGGGTCACCAATATCAATAAAAATGTCAGCAAAGTATCACCATCTTTACAGCCACGTATTTCCAACGTTTAATGTAGTTTTGCAGTGGTGTACAACCCTGGCCCTCCCAGATGTTCCAGCACTACATCTCCCATGATGCTCAGCCATTCATTAGGATGACAGAGCATCATGGGAGATGTAGTTCCAAAACATCTGGAGGGCCAAGGTTGTACACCACTGACGGGCTCATTGCTGGAAGCTCTTTTGCTTTGCAGCCCTGTTATACACCCGCACACCCCAAATCTATGGAGGAAACTTATGTGGTTTATCTAATCTACAGTCTTAGAAGTTTTAATGAGATGTAGGTGGGTGGGAGTCTTTTTAAGGGGCTCCTCCATATATTCAGGGAGCCCCTAAACACACCCACACACCCTGAATATATGGAGGAGCCCCTAAAAAGACACCCGCACACCCTGAATATATGGAGGAGCCCCTAAAAAGACACCCACACACCCTGAATATATGGAGGAGCCCCTAAAAAGACACCCGCACACCCTGAATATATGGAGGAACCCCTAAAAAGACACCCGCACACCCTGAATATATGGAGGAGCCCCTAAAAAGACACCCGCACACCCTGAATATATGGAGGAGCCCCTAAAAAGACACCCGCACACCCTGAATATATGGAGGAGCCCCTAAAAAGACACCCACACACCCTGAATATATGGAGGAGCCCCTAAAGACACCCGCACACCCTGAATATTTGGAGGAGCCCCTAAAAAAGACACCCACACACCCTGAATATATGGAGGAGCCTCTAAAAAGACACCTACACACCCTGAATATATGGAGGAGCCCCTAAAAAGACACCCGCACACCCTGAATATATGGAGGAACCCCTAAAAAGACACCCGCACACCCTGAATATATGGAGGAGCCCCTAAAAAGACACCCACACACCCTGAATATATGGAGGAGCCCCTAAAAAAGACACCCGCACACCCTGAATATATGGAGGAGCCCCTAAAAAAGACACACATCCTGAATTCCCACCCCCTCCATTTCATTAAAACGTCTAAGACTGCAGATTAGATAAACCACAGAAGCGAAGAAAAACCTTTGGTAAATGTTGCCTCATGGGGAAAAAAAAAAAATCAACAAAATGGTAGGGGGGGGGGGTTAGAAAAAAACAAATTTTAATTTTCTTTTTTTAAATGCAATTACATGAAACAAAGAGAAACCCAGCAGCATGTGTTTTATAATGCACTTTACAATGTGTTTTTATAACGTGTTTAGTAATGCACGCATAGTCTAGTTGCAGCGTGTGTCACGGCTTGTGTTCCTTGAAGTCTTTTCTTAACATAGAAACGTTGAAACCTGGTGATGACTTTTTTTATTTTACATTTTTGTGTTGGCTATTAGTCATTTCTTGCAGAGATGACGTGACGGCCTCGGCTCACACGCGGTGCTCTCCACATACCATGTACGTTTACCGCCCCTCCTCTAGTGGTGAGGGGGGCGCTGGGCGGTGCATATGAGGGGGGCGCTGTGCGGTGCATATGAGGGGGGCGCTGTGCAGTGCATATGAGGGGGGCGCTGTGCAGTGCATATGAGGGGGGGCGCTGTGCGGTGCATGAGGGGGGGCTGTGCGGTGCATATGAGGGGGCGCTGTGCGGTGCATATGAGGGGGGGCGCTGTGCGGTGCATATGAGGGGGCGCTGTGCGGTGCATATGAGGGGGGGGCGCTGTGCGGTGCATATGAGGGGGGCGCTGTGCGGTGCATGAGGGGGGGCGCTGTGCGGTGCATATGAGGGGGCGCTGTGCGGTGCATATGAGGGGGGGCGCTGTGCGGTGCATATGAGGGGGCGCTGTGCGGTGCATATGAGGGGGGGCGCTGTGCGGTGCATATGAGGGGGACGCTGTGCAGTGCATATGGGGGGGGCGTGCATATAATGACCCTGTGCGGTGCATATGAGGGGGGGGCGCTGTGCGGTGCATATGGGGGGGCGCTGTGCGGTGCATATGAGGGGGGGGGCGCTGTGCGGTGCATATGGGGGGGCGCTGTGCGGTGCATATTGGGGGGCCCTGTGCGGTGCATATGAGGGGGGCGCTGTGCGGTGCATATGGGGGGGCGCTGTGCGGTGCATATTGGGGGGCCCTGTGCGGTGCATATGAGGGGGGCGCTGTGCGGTGCATATGGGGGGGCGCTGTGCGGTGCATATTGGGGGGCCCTGTGCGGTGCATATGAGGGGGGCGCTGTGCGGTGCATATGGGGGGGCGCTGTGCGGTGCATATTGGGGGGCCCTGTGCGGTGCATATGAGGGGGGCGCTGTGCGGTGCATGTGTGTGACGCTGTGATTGTGTTTTGTATGTTTTGTGTAGTTTGTGTTGGTGTTGGCTGCACAGTTGGTTGTTAAGTGATTCTCTTCAGGTTTGCGCGTTTTTACTTTTTTTTTTCTTCTATATAACAGTTTCTAGCTCACTCTCTGACTGGTCCAGATTATGGCGAGCCGTGCCTTTAACAGCTCTCTGGTACTGAAACGGTTAAGCAAGAGCAGCTTTACTGGATAAACATTGTGTAAGACTCCCAGCAGCCCCTCCATGGTCTGTATAAAGGCCGTCTGCACACACTGCGCCCCCCCCCCACCTCAGCACAGCCTGCGCACACGCACCACCCCAGCACACACTGCATCCCCCCCACCCCAGCACACGCTGCGCTCCACCCACCCAGCACACGCTGCGCACCGCCAGCACACACTGCACCCCAGCACATGCTGTGCTCAGCACACGCTGCGCACCGCCAGCACACACTGCACCCCAGCACATGCTGTGCCCAGCACACGCTGCGCACCGCCAGCACACACTGCACCCCAGCACATGCTTTGCCCCCCCACCCTACCATATGCTGCCCCCCCACCACCAGCACACGCTGCCATTGTACATGTTTTGTGATTGGCCGCGTTTCACCGGGTTCTCTGGTCTTTTCCTCGTGAATATGTGTCCGTTTTAAAGAGGAAATTATCCATGTGAAGCCGGGCTCGGCGTCCTTGGCCCTCCAGATGTTTTGGAGCTACATCATGTGGCTGAGGATCATGGGAATTGTAGCTGCCAAAACATCTGGAGATAAATTACAATCCTAGTGTTAAAACGCAGGCGCAAGGGAGGAAAAACTCTGCCCGCAGTTTCCCGCTTGCGCCCGCCTTTTAACGCTGGTTTACAATGCAGGAGTAAAAAATGCTACCTGCATTGTTTGCGGGCATTAACCCCCGGGATGCTCGCGGCAGCGCTGAGCACATCCACTCGATGGAGTCCATAGGACTCCATTGAGTTTCCTCCTGCCGGTCACATGACCAGCCGGATCTCGTCCAGTTAACACCGAGTCCTGGTTAACTTTTTGTTAACCACAGCCGGTCGTTAATCAGCGCTAGTAGATTGTTATCCAGCGCTGATTAACCCTTTGCGCTCCCCATGTTGCGTATAGGGAGTGCAAAGTACAGTGACCTCGCGCTGCAAAACGCAAGGTACCAAACGGTAACAGGTTACTTAACCCCTTAGCGTTTGGATTGTAATATGCGGTGAACACCGCAGCAGAGGTTAATGTTCTATGCGGACGAACTGCGTGTGTGGGTCTCTATTGATCATAACTGTGCTCCAACACGGACGTTAAAATGTGTCCGCCAACACGAACGTGATCACTGCGCTCGTCTGACCCGCGCCTAAACCCTCTAATCTAAGACTATCAGGGTTATTCAAAGAGAATCAAACTCCTTGCACTTTCGGTGACTTTTCGTTCCCTGCACTTCGGCGATCCTATTTCGCCGACCCTGCGGCGTATTCAGCAAGCACCGCAGGGCGCCCCCCCCGCAGTGCAGGGAAAACCCGACGAAACACTCGCTGCAAACCCGCCGAACACTCACCGAAAACCGCTGGATTAACCACGCCGAACACGCTGGAGAAACCCAACTAGCCATCGATCAGAGTACAGAGCAGCCGCCGGAATGAGGTGAGGGAAAAAAAACCAGTTTGCTTCGAAGTGTCTAAACGCTGTTTGCAACAAAACTACTGAGCGAAAATGTCTGAAATGTACACATAAAATCCAATGAATGATAATAAAAAGGGCTGTTACAGAAAAAAAAAGTTGACAAAAAAATCAAGACTTTTTGCTGCAGAATAAAATAATAAACAGACGCCTATGGGATTCGCCTGATTAAACCTGCCGATTTGAAACCACTGAACATCAGGGCATTTCGGCAACTTTTCTCTGCTGTTCGGTGTCTGTGAATAGATTAACCATTACTTCTCTATGGGGGATTTCACTGCCGCCGAACAGGCACTGTACTTGTAGGCAATTCGCCAACATTTGGTGAACTGCCTGCTCTCTGAATAGTCGAATGGCCCCGAAATGTCCCTGTTGGCTGAATTTCCGTGTCCGGTTACATTTCGGGGCCAGATCGTCTCTCTCTGAATAATATGTCCTCTTGTTTTGCTACTTTGTTTCCTTTTAAATCTCTACCTCTGGTTTAAATGTTTGTATCATATCTCCTCTGTCTCTTCTTTCTTCCAAGCTATACCTGTTAAGATCATTAACCCCTTCCTGGTAACCTTACTCCTTCAAGTCGTGCAGCGTTTTAGTAGCCCTTCTCTGGACTCTCTAAGGCAGTGGTTCCCAAACCTGGTCTTCAGGACCCTCGGCCTCGCCAGGTTTTCCAGATTTCTGTAGCACAGCACAGGTGATCTGATTTGCTGCTCAGTGATTGCAGGATTTGGCCTGGTTGAGGGTCCTGAAGACAGGTTTGGCAAACACTGCTCTAAGGCAGTGGTTCCCAACCACGGTCCTCAAGTACCAGGTCCTCAGGTCAGGTTTTTTTAAGGATCACCTTGGAAGTGCAGACAGAATCCTGCAATCACTGGGCAGCAAATCATATCACCTGTGCTGTGCTTCACATATCTTGCAAACCTGACCTGTTAGGGGCTACTTGAGGACCTCGGTTGGGAACCACCGCTCTTAGGTATCTATATCCTTCTGGTGATATGCAGGGTTATTCAGAGCGAGCCAATCTGGCCCCGAAATGTAACCGGACACTGAAATTCAGCATACGGGGACGTTTCCTGGCCATTCAGAACGCAAGTGTAAGTTATGTCAAAATCCGGTACCTCATTACAATAAACCTCTGATAACATAAACTAATAGCATTTCTATTAAACCACCAGTGCAACACAAGCAGTTTGCCATATCTTGCCGAATTGCCTGCACGTACGGTGCCTGTTCGGTGCCTATGGGATTTCCCCCATAGAGAAGCAATGCTTTGTCTATTCAGACACCGAACAGGAGTGAAACGTTGCCGAAATGCCCTGCTGTTCTGTGGTTTAATCAGGCGAATCCCATAGGCTTCAATGTTTTAATGCAATATCTAATAAACGGTTTATTATTTTAATCTGCAGCAAAAAGTCTCTTATTACTAGATTTATTTTTTTGGGATATTTTATGCATCTTATTTTTTTTTTTTTTTTAATCATTTTTTTTTCCTTTTTTTTTCTGTAACCGCCCTCCTTTTTTTTTTTTTTTTTTTTCATTCATTGGATTTTGTGTAAATTTCAGACTTTTTCGTTCTGTAGTTTTTTTTTTTTTTTTTGCAAACAGCATTTCATTCTTGACACTTTCAAGCGTACGTTTTTTTTCTCCGGCGTGGTTAATCCCAGCTGCTTCGGTGAGTGTTCAGTGTGTTTGTGGCGCGTTTTGGAACGCGCGGTGACTTTCCGAATCGCTTTGAATAACCCTGATGGTCTCCAGTGCTCTGCAGACAATACTCCACGTCAGGTCTCCTCCAGGCTCTGCACACGCTTTCCATACGTGGTCACAAAAATGATTTTTCATGAAACCCTGTAATAAAATTAATTGTCTGTTTGCCGCTCGGCGTGGATCTTTGCCGCTCGGCGTGGACACGCCGGTGGATGGGAAGGCTGCTGCTGGTTAGTATTCCATTGCAGATGCCGCTTGTTTCTATCTTACAACAAAGTGTCAGAGGAAGAGCTCAGGGCCGTGGCATCAAAGTGCGTTTGAGGTGACAGGGACAGTGTGACCACATGGAAACGCAAAAAAATAAACCGTAGAAGCCGTTTCATGTCTTCATCTTCCAGGCCTTTGAAGAAGTCACGGCCCTCTCCCTCCGGACTCCCCGGGGGCCGCTGTAAACAAACCGCCATTCTTCTTTGGATGGAGTCCACCTCCCGTAACCCTCAGCCAGCGCGTGGTGGGTGTAATAAATCCATGTATCCCTCCGTTAAGTGACTTTAAATTAGATAAATCCTAATACAGCTGAATCCTGGGCAGCCAAAGAGCAGGAGGGTAAGCCACAGGATTGCCAGGTATGCAGCATTCATAAGCAGCAGGATTAGGGATGCCGGATCTGCAATGTTTCCCAAACACCTATTACTGTCTCTTGCCAAGGGATGGTACAGGTAAAAGTGCTGCCCTGCAACATGTATCCTTCATATGCTGCAGAAAGGAAATCAAGGCATGTCTCCGGGAATTCCTGGTTTCTCACCTGCAGCGTATGAATTCTACATGCCGCGGGGAGGCATTTTTCATGCACTGCCCATCGGGATGAATAAACATGTGCCCAGGAAATCCTGGCCGACCCGGCATGCTTATGCAGGAGGGGAATCACACTGCAGTGATTGGCAAATTGATTTCTTTCATGAAGCATAAGAACGCTCCATCCCACGGGAGACTCCCATCCAGGAGAGGGATGGTGTGCGTTATACTGGGGAATAAGTACAAGCAATTCGGCATTTTTAGGGCCAAACTCCAGTCATTTAACCCATTTGTCCCGCTCTATTATCTAAAATCTGTCGGTTACACTGCGGCAAAAAATACAATATATTTTATAGTCTGAATATTGATTTAGTGATTATAAAACGCCACTATAAATTCCCAAGTTAACCCCATGGAAGTCCCTCTCGTGTTGTGCCACATGCCTCGCTGTGTTTTAATCTTTGAAACTGCAGCCCTGCACTATGTACAATTCATATACTACAATGGATAAATTGAAGCTTCCCCACCGGGATCACCAACGTTTATTGTGGTTGCAGCATCGCTGATTTCTGTCTCTGTACCGCGCTGTGGAATATGCTGGCACAGTACATATAAACCTAAAAGGGTTTTCCACGAACGTTACACTGTGGTATGTAGGAATACTGAATGGAGTTCTACATAGCGCATGAATCCTGCTGCCCTGCACTGTTTGTGTTAAAAAAAAAAAAAAGTAGCACTTTAAGGCCGGCGTCAGACGAACGCAGTGATCACGTCCATGTCGCCGCACAGTTTAGGCCGGCGTCAGACGAAAGCAGTGATCACGTCTGTGTCGCCGCACAGTTTAACATCCGTCGTAGCATAGAATCATGAGCAATAGAGACCCACACACGAAGTATGTGCTCACCGAACTGCAACGCACGTGGCAAATGGACGCAAGTTGGGCAAGAACGTAAAACCGCTATGACGGGCGCGCAGAGTGCGCCACATCCGCGTAGCGTTCTGTGTGAGTGATGAGATGTTCGACACAGCGCATATGCGACGTCCAGCACCTTGACGCACAAAATGCCTTTTTATATCCTTTTCAAACTTATTTTCTCATATTAATTTTGTTTCCCAGAATTCCTTTTTTTTTCTACATTTGTCACCAAAAACAGACCGTGTGAGGTCTACAGTATCTTCTTTCAGTACGTTCGTCCGTTGTGCACGCACGCTGAGCGCGCTCAGACTGCGTTCATCTGACATTAGCCTTAGAATACTTTTTTAAAAAAAAAATTATTTCTAATTTATTCCGTTGGTTACATTGTTACAGCTGGGTTTGCCTCTTTTTGCAGGATCTAGGCTTAATGTCCATCGATGTGCTGCTCCGTTCCCAAAATAGCAGCTTTAACGAGTCAAATAATGTCCTGCACCGTCAGGCCGCCGCAGGGCAGCAGTTTTCATGTGCTGCTTATTGCAGAGACGTGATGTGAAAACCGTGCTAGAAGCTCCACTCGCCTTCGTGATGCGATGTAGCAGCGTCGCATAAAATGCGCTGCCGTGATGTCAACATATTTGATCTAAGGCTAGGGTCAGACGAACGCATTTTTCACGTTGTCCGTGAAAAAGTGCGTGCGTTCGAACGTATGTATTTTTCCCCGGAATACGCGACAGCGGTCATACGATGCGCCTTTTCGTCCGTGATTTTGTACGGATCATCAATAAAACTCTTTTTGTGTCTGGATGTTATGTTGGCCGGACATTAGCAGCGTCTGACCTCTCTTAATCACGCACACACGCCGCTAGCGGACGCAGCGCACTCTGTACGTCAGTACTAGCGGTTTGACGTTCTCGAAAAAATGCGTTCGTTTGCCACTTGCGTTGCACGGACGAATTTTCGTGCAGCCGTTCGTCGTATGTTCCCCGGCATTGGACGTCATTTGCTGCTAGCACGGCCGTGATTTCGTGCGGCTAAACGCACGTTAAAAATGCTTTCGTCTGACCTTAGCCTTAAACGCACAGGTGTGAACGGGTCCCATAGCAAATCATGGGATTTTCGTGTCTCGGGGTTTTACAGCGAGCAGGAACGCGCTGTATAACGCTGAGGTGTGAACCCAGCCTAAATGTTTACGTTTTGGTTATTGGTGGATCTGCTGGTAATCTTACCCAGCCCTGGTCCCCCTAAACAGGTCAGGTTTGCATAATATGTGAAGCACAGCACAGGTGATATTATTTGCTGCTCAGTGATTGCAGGATTCTGTCTGCACTTCCCCAAGGTGATCCTGCAAACCTGTCCTGTTAGGGGGACTTGGGGATCATAGTTACACAATGTACACTTAAACCTGACCCCAGTATTTTTGTTTCAGGTCGCTCTCGCGGATATCTTTAGATCCACGTGAAATGCTCTCCGTCGCCTGCCGGAGCTGAGCGGGGGGAGCCGCGCTGTCCAGGGGTCTTCTGCTCCACACTGCAAGGTGGGTTCATTTCTTTCCATTCTGTGTGTATATAAAGCTTTGGGGGACGCCGGCTCGTCTGTAATTAACCCCTTAAGGACGGGAGTAATTTTACAAGTTTGGAACACTTCTAAAAGTAGAATTTCAGCTATTCGCTGTTCAAACATAATTTACCTCTTACATATTAAGTGTACCCACCCTTATTATATATCATTTTGTTCAGGAGAAATAGGGCTTTTATTTTCCATCAAAGATTTATATATAAAATATATTATAGTATTAAAAACGAAAAAACCTCAACTATGAGAAAAAAGGAAATTTTGCTATTTTCAAAGTTCTCCATTGTATTTTTAGTGTGAATGACATTGTACGCTTAGCATTAAATTAAATAAAATACATATCTTTCTGTTCGGCAATGTCTTACGAGTTCAACGGTACCCCCCATGTAGGGGTTTTAGGAGGTTTTGGAAAGTTACAGGGTCAAATATAGAGTTTGCCAATTTCACGTTTTACAACTTGAAATTTGCCAGATTGGTTTCCTGGCCCTATGTTGACTTTGAGAGGTTATGGCAGCCCAGGTATGAAAAGTACCCCAACATGTCATACCATTTTGAAAAGTAGACAACCCAGGCTATTCCAAATGGGGTATGTTTTTTTTTTTGTTTTAATAGTAGTCGCAAACTTGGTCTTCATGATTGTGTTTTGCATTTTTTTACCCAAAAACTTATTTTGCTGCTAATATCCTGCTCAGTCAACCTTTTACTGGCCTACAACATTGATATTTGTGTTCGGCAATGTGTTACGAGTTCAACGGTACCCCCATGTTGCGCTTTTATTTTGCTTTTTGGAAAGTTACACGATCAAATGTAGAGTTTTCCAGATTGGTTTGCTGGGCCTAGGTTGAATTTGAGAGGGTATGGCAGCCCAGGTATGAAAAGTACCCCATCATGGCATATCATTTTGAGAAGTAGACAACCCAGAGTGTTGAAAATGGGGTATGTCCAGTTTTGTATAGTAGCCACACTTAATCTTCATGATTGTGTTTTGCATTTGTTTTACACAAACACTGTTATTTTGCTGCTAATATCCTGCTCGGTCAACCTTTTACTGGCCTATAACATCGATATTTGTGTTCGGCAATGTGTTACGAGTTCAACGGTACCCCACATGTAGCATTTTTATTTCGTTTTTTGGTAATTTGACAAGTGATTTTCAGGATTTATGTTGACTTTGAGAGAACATGGCACGCCAAGAAAGAATATTGCTCCAAAGATGACGCGCCAATGATTCTAAATTAGTATTTTGAGTTGTTTGGTGCAGCCACTTTAGAATAGCTGGGCTTAACGTAAACAGGGACAGGCCAAATTCAGGGGATTCCAGAAGTCAGAGTAGTCGTTATAACAAGCCAATGAGTCGGTACAGGCAGCAAAGAGTAGTCGCTATAACAAGCCAATGAGTCGGTACAGGCAGCAAACAAAGAGGAGTCGCTATAACAAGCCAATGAGTCGGTACAGGCAGCAAACAAAGGGTAGGCGGTATAACAAGCCAATGAGTCGGTACAGGCAGCAAACAAAGAGGAGTCGCTATAACAAGCCAATGAGTCGGTACAGGCAGAAAACAAAGGAGTCGCTATAACAAGCCAATGAGTCGGTACAGGCAGAAAACAAAGAGTAGTCGGTATAACAAGCCAATGAGTCGGTACAGGCAGCAAACAAAGAGGAGTCGCTATAACAAGCCAATGAGTCGGTACAGGCAGCAAACAAAGGGTAGGCGGTATAACAAGCCAATGAGTCGGTACAGGCAGAAAACAAAGGAGTCGCTATAACAAGCCAATGAGTCGGTACAGGCAGAAAACAAAGAGTAGTCGGTATAACAAGCCAATGAGTCGGTACAGGCAGCAAACAAAGAGGAGTCGCTATAACAAGCCAATGAGTCGGTACAGGCAGCAAACAAAGGGTAGGCGGTATAACAAGCCAATGAGTCGGTACAGGCAGCAAACAAAGAGGAGTCGCTATAACAAGCCAATGAGTCGGTACAGGCAGAAAACAAAGAGTAGTCGGTATAACAAGCCAATGAGTCGGTACAGGCAGCGAAGGGTAATCGGGACAAAGCAGAAAAGGGGATTTAGTAATTTAGCTCGGTATGAAGCACTCGGTTATGCAGAGGCCAGGTAGAGATGGGCAGGTAGAGATGGGCAGGTAGAGATGGGCAGGTAGAGATGGGCAGGTAGAGATGGGCAGGTAGGGCAATAATAACTAGAATCCTTTCGGATTCCTTTCTTGCGGCAGACACGACACTTTTTCTGGGGGGACTTTTTACAGCGGGTGGGAGGGACTCGGGAAGGAAAGTGTCTGACGCTTAATCTTTGGAGATCTCCTGATTCCAAAGCGGATGTAACGGGGGCCGGGGTTAGGATAAGTTGGGATATGATCTCAAGCATGAATTCTAGGAAGGGATATGGCTTTTGTACTGCTGCCTGCTTGTAGAGCACGTACGCATTGAAAATTGCTATCTCGGTCAAATAGATGGCAATCTTCTTGTACCATGCCCTAGTCTTTCGGTTCACCAGATAAGGCTGTATACATTGATCAGCCAAGTCTACTCCCCCCATAAACTTGCTGTAATCTACAATGCACTTCGGCTTTTCCAGTGGCTCAGTCCTCCCTCTCACAGACACTGGCACTGTACTTTCGTCATGCACTGTAGATAACATGTATACATCCTTATCGGTGAACCGAAGGGCTAGCACTTCTTCCTGACGTAGAGATGAAGAGGAGCCTCTACTTCTTTTGCCTGCTGTCAGGATTTGGGGAAAACCTCTGCGATTCTTCCGCACTGTGCCACACGCAAGGGTCTCGAAACAATATAAATTTTTAAATAGGTCGATACTGGTGTAATAGTTATCGACCCATAAATGATAGCCCTTGTTGAATAGGGGATAGACCAGATCCCACACAATTTTTCCACTGGTGCCAATACAATCGGGGCATCCTGGGGGGTCAAGGTGGCTCTTTCCCTTCGTATATTCTAAACGCCCAGGTGTAGCCTGTTGTGGACTCGCACAATTTATAAAATTTGACGCCATACCGGGATCGCTTGCTTGGGATATACTGCTTGAAGAGCAGTCTGCCTTTGAATTTCATAAGGGACTCGTCTACAGATATATTTTGGTCGGGGACATAATTATCGGTGAATTTGGCAGACATGAGACTGATAAGGGGCCGAATTTTATAGAGACGGTCATGCATTGGGTCGTTTCTTGGTGGGCACAGTGCGTTATCATTAAAATGGAGGAATCGCATGAGATTTTCGTATCTCTCCCTCTTCATAACCCTTGGGAATAGTGGTGTAGCCAGGATGGGGTTTTTGTGCCAGTAAGACCGGATACTTGGCTTCTTCACTATTCCCATTACGAGGGTTAGAGCCCAATTTATTTATTTTTTAACTCTTATCACATCCGCTGGGTGCCACTTGTTACGTCTGTGGCGATGTGAATCTGGATGCGCATCAAGATACTGGTTGGCAAACAGGTTGGTTTGCTCAACCACCATCTCGAATACGTCGTCCGACATAAAGAGATTAAAAAAGCTGACTGGCTCACAGTCCTCTACCCTTACTGTGATGCCAGGAGTCGCTATAAATGGGGGTATTTCTGGGGCAGCCATATTTGGGGGTACCCAATTGCTCTCGCGCCTCCCAGTAGATGGTGGGGGGTCACCATCACTGGAGGGTTCACTAAGAGGCTCTATATCAGAGGCTGTGAGGGTGTCACTGTCGGCGAGAGCGTCGCTCTCAGAGGCGGCCAGGATCTCCTATGCCTCTTCTGGGGAATAAAAGCGGGAGGACATTTTTATGGGGATCTTGTTATAACTAATTAAATGGGAGGTCGGGGAACAGATGGGGTCAAGTATTAGAACACCTAAACTAAGCCCTTCCGGTCCTTGTAGTGGCCGGTACTTCTATTTATCTAGACAAAGGTAAGAATATTCCAAGGGGGGTCGTATGCCAATGCGGGTAGTCAGAAATGCCAGGGGGTCGTATGCCAATGCGGGTAGTCAGAAATGCCAGGGGGTCGTATGCCAATGCGGGTAGTCAGAAATGCCAGGGGGTCGTATGCCAATGCGGGTAGTCAGAAATGCCAGGGGGTCGTATGCCAATGCGGGTAGTCAGAAATGCCAGGGGGTTGTATGCCAATGCGGGTAGTCAGAAATGCATGGGGTCGTATGCCAATGCGGGTAGTCAGAAATGCCAGGGGGTCGTATGCCAATGCGGGTAGTCAGAAATGCCAGGGGGTCGTATGCCAATGCGGGTTCTCAATCGGGGGTACAGTGCCTGCCAGGGGTTGTGTGTGTGTGTGTGTGTGTTGTTTTTTTTTTTTCAGCCAGGGGGTACTGTGCCTGGGGGGGGGGGGTACAGTGCTTGCCAGGGTTTTTTTTGGTGGTGCTCCTTTTGAACTCTGCCTCTCTCTCTGCTCCTCAGATCGCAATGAGGAACAGGAGAAAGTGGCAGAGACAATGTCTCAGCCAATGCAACAATCATTGGCTGAGACATTCTGACAGTTGCAGCGATGACAGCTTGTCACCGCTGCAACTGTCAAATCCAAGCGCCGGATTGGCTGCCTGGAGGTTTCCACGAGGGAAACGGCCCGCCTCCCTTCCCACAATGCCGATCGCCAGCTGGGAGGGTCTGCCCGGGTATCAGGCAGACCCCCAGCCGGCAATCGGCATTTTGGGAAGGGAGGCGGGCTGTTTTTCGGCGCGCAGAGGCACCAAACGCCGCGGGGCGTACCATGCCGTCCTGCGGCATTAAAGCCCACGCGATGCAGGACGGCATGGTACGCCCCGCGTCGTTAAGGGGTTAACAAAACGCAACAATTGTTTGGTATAGCGATCCGTATCCGCCGCTCCCAATAAACTCCTCTTCCCGTGGGCGTAACTATACATAGAAATGATAGGGAGCGCGTGACGCGCCTATAAAACCTAAAACAAAGAGATATTCATAGTGTGATACATATTACGTGAAGTCATAACTGGATCTGGCCCCCTTAGGACCTCGCTCACAGGATGGAGGAATCCGGGCCGGGTTTGCATCTCGGAAGCCTGTAGGCACAAAAAAAGAAACCTTCCAAAATGACTTTTTACGTTTTTGTCTTTGGGGCAAACTGCAAAAAACTGAAATCGCTTTGTTTCTGCGTCAAATCAAAAGAAGGGGCAGTATCTGTTCTCTTAGTTGAGTCAGTGCAGCGGCATTGTGTGTCTTTATATGTAACCGCATATATTGCCTCGGCCGTAGAACAGAGAAAAAAATATATATTATGCATTTACTTTTTTATTTTTAAACATTACATGGTCCTGTTTGGAATCATTGTAAAGACCAGGCTCTGACCTTTCCAATGACACCTCATATGTCCCTCTAGCCCTTAGGCTTAGACCTCTGTATCTCTGGAGAGACGAACGCAGTCTGAGCGCACTCTGCATGCATAACGGACGGACGTACTGACAGAAGATACTGTAGACACCACTCGGCCTGTTTTTTTGACGGATGTAGAAAAAAAACGGGAAATACGGGAAATAAAAATTAAATGACAGAGTCAGCCATACCAAAAAAAAGTCTGATTGGCAACGTGATGGATGTCGCAAATGCGCTGTGTTTGACGTCGCGTCATCACACACACAGGCCACTATGCGGATGCAGCTCACTCTGGACGTCCGTCGTAGCGCTTTTACGTTGAGGCCTAAGGCTAGGGTCAGACGAAAGCATTTTTCCCCGCGAACGTGAAAAAGTGCATCCGAACACATTGACGTATTTTTTTCACGGAATGCGCAAAAACGGTCAGATGCGCATTTTCGTCCATGATTTTGTACGGATCGTCAATAAAACTCTTTTTGCGTCTGGACGTTATGTAGGCTGGACATTAGCAGCGTCTGACGTCTCCTAATCACGCACACACGCCGCTATGCCGCAGCTGCGCACTCAGTACGTCAGTACTAGCGGTTCAGCGTTCTCAGAAAAATGCGTTCAAATTCCACTTGCGTTGCGCGGCCGGACTTTTGTGCGGCCGTACATCGTATATTGGCCGTCATTGCCCGTCATCTGCTGCTAGTGCGGCCGTAATTATGTGCGCCAGAACGCACGTTAAAAGTGCGCTGGTCTGACCCCAGCCTAAGACGGGAGGGGTGGAGTGTTGTATGTATGTTAAAATTAGGGCTGCAACTAACGATTATTTACAAAATCGATTCATCGGATTAAAAAAACCCATACTTTTCACACACAAGGTACATGAGCACCTGGTCACAGTGATGGGTTGATACTACGAGCGCTCAGACAGACCGGATGGTGTCAGCAGAAGAGCAGGGTGAGAAGGGTGGGGCACTCCATGCAGCCTGACCACTTTTATAAGCTGAAGTGATCAGGGTGCATAGAGTGTCCCTTTACAACAAATACATGAACAAACTGAGTGGGTGGAGGGTCCGGAGGTGGAAGGGATCAAGTTTGGGCAAGAAACTTGACCCGAGTGTGAGGGGGCGTGAGTTTGGGCAAGGGACTGGACCTGAGTGTGGGAGGGCGTGAGTTTGGGCAAGAAACTTGACCCGAGGGTGTGAGTTTGGACAAGGGACGGGACTGGACCTGAGGGTGTGCTTTGGGCAGGGGATTGGATCTGAGTGTGGGAGGGAGTTTGTGGGAAGTGACTGAAAGGGAGAGAACGGCAGCTCCAGACCAAAGCAGGGGTGACAGGCAGGTTGAGGTGGTGACACAGGACGAAGCAAAATCTGAGGTTCTAACGTTTAACTCCGTCTGACTCTAAAATCAATTTGTACACACAGTGTTTAATCGCCTGTAAATTAATCGATAACTTGAATAGTTGACAACTATTCAATTTATCGATTTTAATTGTTTCAGCCCTAATTAAATCCCTGTGCCACGATCACAGCATTCAGAGAATGGGTTTCTGAAACCGATGCGCTGCCCCCTGCAGCCCCTTCACGGTATCTTTTATTTTCAGCTGAACTCGTATAGTGTTAAATTAGTGATTCACCTGTAAATTTTCTCCCAAAACACACACTTGTTCTCTGTAACAAAGATGTATTTGTTGTAACCATAGACAGCCTTATTACACTGTGTGTGTGTCTCCTCCTGTTGTGTCAATAAAAGCATTAATTGTTTTTTTTTGTTCCTAGATGAAGCAATCAAATTACATATTTATACAAACTTGACTTTTTTGTCAGTGTTTTGTGCCTTGCATTCTCGCGCGGGAGGTACTGGTCAGTGCCAGGTATACTGCGGGCAGTACTCCAAGCCTGGCGTAGAGCTAACCGGAGCTCTGCCTAACCTTACATCATGCTTTGCATTGAGCGCTGTGCGTTGCTCAGTGTACAGAAGCGTAACGTGTCTTGGGAAACCCTGCGCATCTGCAAACCTGACCCCTCTTGCCGTGACAGTGTGTTTTAAACCACTCACCTGGAGTCGCCAGGTCGGCCATGTTTTCCTGGACACATAATTTATTCGTGCTGATGGGCAGTGCATGAAAAATGCCACCCCGCAACATGTAGAGTCCATACACTGCAGGTAAGGGATCCCAGGTGACCTGCCTTGATTTAATTCCTGCGACATATGAATTATACATGATGCAGGGCAGCACTTTCCCCTGTGCTCCCCATCTGCATGAAATCGTAATATGTGTCCAGGAAAACGTGGCCGACCTGGCAGCCCTGACCTCCGCACTCTGCTAACAAAAACAACGTTACACCCACATTTATTTCCTGCCTTGAGAAAGTTATTCTGGTTTAATCCGCAGACTCTCTGTAATGTTTGGGTTTCGTGCGGCGGCGGCGTTTTCTACCAATGATACACAACCGAGTATAAGCGTGGTGCCGGATTATTAACCCTTTGACGGCGTGGTACGTGCTATGCCGCCCTTGCGGCGAGTGGACTTTGAAGCCGCAGGGCGTACATGTACACACCGCTGACTTCAATGGGCCGCCTTGGGCCCTCCCCGCAGCCAACAGGCGGGCCAAAATCACCGGTGTTAACCACTGCCCGACGGGCAACACCTGCCCCTCCTTAAGGGTTAGAATACCAGGATTTTTGGTGATTCAGTTCGACAGGTTTAAACAGACGAATCCCATAGGATTCAATGTAAAAAATATGTTTGTTTTTTTAAATTCAACGGTTTTATTTTTATTTAGGCGTTTTCCTGTTTTGTTTTGTGAAAATTTTTATTCCCTTTTTTTTATTCTGTGACCGTTTTTATTATTTTGCTGCATTTTTATTGTTTTAAAGCACTTCTCTTTTTTTAATTATTTTTTTTATATACCGGTTCGGCAGCTGATCGGCTCTTTTATGATGTTGGGGGGGGGGGGAGAATTGCCTTTTAAGGCTAGGGTCAGACGAACGCATTTTTCGCGTCGTCCGTCAAAAAGTGCGTTTGAACGAATAGACGTATTTTTTCACGGAGTACGCGATAGCGGTCATACGATGCGCATTTTCGTGCGTGATTTTGTACGGATCATCAATAAAACACTTTTTGCGTCTGGACGTTATGTTGGCCGGACATTAGCAGCGTCTGACATCTCCCAATCACGCAAACACGCCGCTAGCGGACGCAGCGCACTCTGTACGTCCGTACTAGCGGTATCACGTTCAAAATGCGTTTGTGTGCCGCTTGCGTTGCGCGGCCGCACTTTCGTGCAGCCGTATATTGCCCGTCATTTGCTGCTACTACGGCCGTGATAAAGTGTGGCTGCACGCGCGTTCATACTGCATTCGTCTGACCCCAGCCTTAGAAAGAAAAAAAATTTAAACTTTTTTTTCTTATTTTACCCCCCCAGTGCAGCGGATCGTCGACTGCGTTCGGCGTTCTGTTCTGCTTTCTCTGGATTCCGTTCAGGGACCCTGGGTTGAATGCCGAGTTAATTGCATGGTCGGCGAATTGAAATCGCCGAGGTGCGCAGAACGAGAGGGCATCAAAATTCCAGTGCTCTCTGAATAACACATTGTGCCTCATGGGACATGTAGTTCTAAAACCCCTGGGGTGCCAAGGTTCGCCATCCATGTTTTTTTTATAATTTTTCTGGCCACGCCTCCAGCGACATCCCAGAGGCCCCCTCACCTCCTGGGAGCGGAAAACGGTGGCCCTTCCCTAAAACACGTCACGAAAACAATTAAATAAGGGGGTCAGACGTCGGATAACCGTATTTTGCGATAAGTGTAGAATATCGTTTTAACTTAAATCGAACACGTGTTCTTTATTATTATATTTGCTTTATTTTCTCTTTTTTTATATAATAATGGTAATTTTGGGTGCACGATAATAAATGTAATAATAATTAGGAGCGCTTTAATTCGGCGTACGAGGATTAAAGGCTGGAGTATATTGGCTTGTTCCGGGGATTAGGAAGCGAAAAGTCCTTCTATAATTGGCTGTACAATCTTTTAAGCTCCCCTTTGCATTATCGTATGGCAGAGGGGGGGGGGGAACCATTTATGAAGGTTCGACAGGAGGAGCAAATCTGCATTATTTAATCCTTTCCTGCACGCAGCGAGACGTCTCTCCTGCCTCGATACAAAAACATAAAACCATATAAAATATTCTAGCAGTGCTATAAATACTGGGCGCTGCGCCTCGGCGCTGAGCGGCTCCCCGACATGTAACCGGCCCGACAGAGCCCGTTAAAGGGGCTACACCCCTTTCTCAAAGATCAACAAAAATGTGCAATTTTCTGCAGAGATTTCTGAAGTTTGCAGGTCTGGCATTCTCTGGATTTTCATTTGAAATCTGTGCAGGTTGAGGATCTCGTATCAAAATGCCGACATGTTCCAAAATACGTGTCATTTTTCAGGGACGACATGACACGCAAACTGGAAGTCGACCTTGTGACGGAGCAAAATGAATAAAAATCCTGTATAAAACACCCTTCAGGCTGTGTGTGAATGAAACCTGATCATGCAACATCCAGGATCATACAACATGCATGACCATATAAATTATGATCATACAGGACCATGCAACATACAGGATCATTTCAATGTTCTTGAACCCAGGACATACTTGAAAACGAGAGAAATCTCAATGTATCCTTCCTGGTAAAATCCTTTATAAATAAATAATCCTGCAACATACAAGATCATACAACATATGAGCATACAATGTCCAGGACCATATAACATATGATCATACAACATATGACCAGCTGACATACGGGGCCCTATAACATATGATCATACAACATGACCAGCCAACATACAGGATCAGGTGACATACGGGACCCTATAACATATGATCATACAACATACAGTTACAAGCAGTTATGCCGTCCCAAGTCCTCATTAAAGCACTTTATAACTACACTACACAACACACACACACACTCGATACATTATTTTTCATGCATGTCTTGTACTATATGATCAGAGGCATGTGAGAAAGGCCACGGAAGTCGCTGAAGCAGTGGAAACATTAAAATGCACGAGTGGCCGTGATGCGCAGGAATTCACCAGAAACAATTAGCACCGTGCCGTCACATTTCAGAGCCTCTGGCTTACTTGGCAGCGAGCTGTGAGAAGCCGCCTCAGCCCGCGCCGCCCTGGCTTCCCGTGCCATTATCACTCTCTGTCTAGAGCGGCACGTTTCCATGTGAAAAGGAGACTCTTAGTTACAATTATTTATAAAGCCCCAACAAGTTCTGTAGCGCTGTACAATGGGTGAAACTTAACAAGTGTGTGTGTGCGTGTGTTTAGATTGCAAGCTCTGTCTCCCACTGTTGTGTGTTTAAGGCTAGGGTCAGACGAACGCGCGTACAGTCACACATAATCACGGCCGTAGTAGCAGCAAATGACGGGCAATATATGAAGTACCGCCGCCCGAAAGTGCGGCCGCGCAACGCAAGCGGCAAACAAACACATTTTTTTCGAGAACGTGATACCGCTAGTACTGATGTACAGAGTGCGCTGCGTCTGCTAGCGGCGTGATTAGGAGACGTTAGACGCTGCTAATGTCCGGCCAACATAACGTCCAGACACAAAGTGTTTTATTGATGATCCGTACAAAATCACGGACGAAAATGCGCATCGTATGACCGCTATCGCGTATTCCGAGAAAAAATACGTCCATTCGTTCAAACGCACTTTTTCACGGACGACGCGAAAAATGCTTTCGTCTGACCCTAGCCTAAGTGGGGTGACACCCTGCCCTGTTACCTGTTTGGTTTTGGAAAGCCATTCTCTCCAGCCAGGTTTTCAGTGCAGGGGTCGACAGCCTTGGTCCTCCCGATGTTTTGGAGCTATACGCTCGCCCCCCCCCCTCCCCATTGAGGCTCAGCCAACCTGTATCTCAAATGCTTGCATATATAAACAAAAATACAGTTATATATAATTACACTATTCTGGCACCCCAGGGTCATATGCAAGCAGTGAGTGTCATATGCAGGATATGATTGAAGTCAGATAGCTTAACTCATCCCCTTTTGAAAGCACAAAGTCCTTTTTATATTTTCTTCACTTTATTGGGAATGTAACAGCAAATAAAATGTGTCGTATGGGTAGAGAGAGCTTCTCTGAAGCATGCTTTAAGGGAGGAAGGTGGATGGAGCTTCTCTTGCTATGCTTTGTTATGGGAGGAAGGTGGATAGAGAGGGCTTCTCTTGGTATGCTTATGGGAGGAAGGTGGATAGCGAGAGCTTCTCTCTTACTATGCTTTGTTATGGGGAGAAGGTAAAAACAGGATGCAATCACCTGCTACAGAACAGGATCTTTCCTCACATGCCTCTATGGTAGACCGGGGATTGGCAACTGGCTGAAGCAGGAAATGAGGGTGGACCAAAATAACTATGTGCGTTCCACAGGGAGAGCGGACTAATCCATTTTAAGTAAAAAGTATGGGGGGGGGGACCAAATCTGGTTCCATGATACACCCGTGTACTGAGCTATAATTACATATGAATGTATTGCTCCGTACAATCCCGGGTAATTAGTGTGCGTGTATATACTATATATCTTTATTAATATTGTAAAAATACAGATATAATCTATTTATTCCCGTGACTGTGTGTACTGAGCAATTATTTATTTGTTTATGCACCAAAATCAAACATAAACATAAATATATATACGCGCACACAAATGAACATATATAAAACCAACAGCCCACAGATTTATAGCATGTAGACATAATTACCTGTGTGGTTTTTATATATAGATATATCAATATATTGAATTTACTAATAAACCGATATAGTGTACAGACAAATACATTGCTCCGTACACACAGGTAATGTATGTGTGTCTATATAATTTTTTTAATTTTTTTTTTGTTTATGGATGTGTTTGTGTGTACATTTATTAGTGTGATTTGTGTGTGTGTGTGTATACTGTGTATCTAGCCGCACATTCTTCTTCCAGCTTCATAGAGAAATGATGGCCGTCCTCCCCGGCTCTTGGAATCAGGGCCTTGTTTACAGACGGCATTAATTGTCCCGGCTAATTGGATATCCGGCGCGTCCTACAAACCCACACAGCACCACAAAAGGGAAATTCAGTGGGTGCGTATGTTTATTTTTAATGTGAAGCAGAGGCCAGAGCGGGGCGCCAGACAAAAACAGGACACATTACAATGCGTTGGTCCCCCCCCCCCACACTTTTTGATAAATCTGACTTTAACCCTTTCATTGCTGAGCCTTTTCACCTGTGTGCTGAGCTCATTTTAACTTTTTTTTTTGCTCGTCATGTTTAAGGCTGGGGTCAGACGAACGCAGTGCGAACGTGCGCTGAGCCGCACTTTATCACGGCCGTAGTAGCAGCAAATGACGACCAGTATACGAAGTTCGGCCGCGCAACGCAAGCGGCAAACAAACGCATTTTTTCAAGAACGTGGAACCACTAGTACGGTCGTACAGAGTGCGCTGCGTCAGCATAGCGGCGTGTGTGCGTGATTAGGAGACGTCAGACGCCGCACGTCCATTTTTTTTTTTTTTTCTTTTTTTTATAGCTCCGTCAATAAATACGGCCAAAATTGCGCATCGTATGACCGCTATTGCGTCTTCCGTGAAAAAATGCGTTCGGACGCAGCAACGCACATTTTGACAGTAGACATGAAAAATGCGCTCGTCTGACCCTAGCCTAAACGCGATTTCAAGTCACGTTTTATTATACGACCCAGACAAATTTGTATATCATTTTTTTCGGCAGCTTCATAATATATCATATGTATATGTCATGCTCTGCCTGAAATATTCTAACAAAAATGTAAAAAAAAAAGAGAATTCCTAATCCTCTACAGCGTGTAAGATGATTATTTTTTTTTTTCATTTTATCATCCGAACCTTTTGCGGTTAAGAAAAATAAATTAGACGTGGGAACCCGTTACTTTTATTTTTCTGTGAAATTACGTGATTTTTGCTTAAACCCCCCCCAAAAAAAACCCCATTAGTGCAGCATCATTGTTCACATTATAATTGAAATGGGACCAATAATGCTGCATTAATATAAAAAAGTGTAGTGTGTTTTTTTTTTTTTTTTAATTTTCTTTTTCTTTATATTCTGTATGACCATGTTATTAGTAAACATATAACCTGATATGGCGCAAAACAATGCTTTATGGGGTCCTTGCGTCTCCTAATAGATCCGTATGTTTAAACGAGGCTCCAGTGAACATAGACCATAAGGCAGCACAATTATGGTGCAGTAAAGCTTATCGAGATATTAAAAAGAGGTGATTTTCCACTGACAGCGAATTTCACTGCAGTTCATCTATTCACCAATTTGGAGGTTATTGAATAACCCCTTGGGTGCCTGTGTGTCGCTGCACCTTCATACAGGGCCGGGTTAACGCTCCATAAGGTCAGGAGATAAGCTGCACTCCCCGGGCCAGGTCCCCCTCCTCCTGCATCAATCCCATTGCCTCCTCTCCAGGACAGCCTGTCTGTCCGAGTATCTGCGCCGAATTCTGTCCCTCGTTTTCTATTCCGAAGCCCGTCTGTATCACGAATTCAGACCTGTGTCGCGTGTGAGCTTTAACCATTTTATTCCTTTTTCAACGCTAGTAACTGCGTATAGCAATAATTAGTCTGTGTGTATGTATATATATATAACAGTCACCGCCGTCCAGGAACGGCTTAATGGAAATGTTACATGTAATTACAAAGTCTATAGATCATGCCATGCATCATTAATGCTTAATATGTAAAACAGCTTTTTTATATTTACATATAAAGTGCTACAAAAATATATATATATATAATTTCACTCGATCCTCGCACACGTGGAGTGGTGGAATTTTACGAAAAATTATCTATAATTTATATCTCTGTGGATGTACTTTGAATAGTTATTTATTAAAATACATATTGTAAGTTTATCAGGTCTATTCAAAGAAAGGTGAAACCACTGAAGTGAAAATCCCAGGTGAAAATAGCCCTCCCATAAAAATAATTCTCCCATTTATCTCCCTTTCCAAATCTATTTGGTCTAGATTGTCTCTTCTCCTGCCAGTTCCCCTGAGTTTCTCCTTTCTTTATAAAGTGTTTTACCAGGAAGGATACATTGAGATTTCTCTAGTGTGTCCTGGGTTCAAGAACATTGAATTGTTACTTTGTATTTCTATAACAACAGTAACACAACGCAAGATTGAATTTGTGTGTGTGTGTGTGTGTCGTGTATTTTCCATAAACTGTATATTTTTTGCACTTCCATTTATAACCTTTTTATGACGTAATGATCAGAGCCCCCACATTACTACTAGTGGATGGGGGGTGGGGGTGGACTCATGTCTCCTTTGCAGAGGGACTGAATGGAGACCAGGCAGAGAAACTCGTCTCTCGTCCAGGGTGAAAGTTATTCCTGCCAGACAGGCTCACCCCCTCCTCGATTTAAATAGGTCTATGCCCCCCCCAACACCTTCAGGGTTATTCAAAGAGATCCGAATTGCTTGCGTAAGGTAACCGAACAGTGAAATTCAGCATTCGTTACCTTTCCTGGCCATTCGGCGGCTATTCAGAGAGCAGGCAGTTCGCCAAATCCTGGCGAATTGCCTGCACATACAGTGCCTGTTCGGTGCCTGTTCGAGGGCAGTGAAATCCCCATAGAGAAGCAATGCTTCATCTATTCAGAGAACAAAAACCAGCAGAGAAAAGTTGCCGAAATGCCCTGCTGTTCGATGGTTTAATTCGGCAGGTTTATTCCGGAGAATCCCATAGGCTTCAATGTTAAAAATATTCTGTTTTAATTCAATATCTATTAAACCGTTGATTATTTTATTCTGTAGTAGAAAGTCTCTTTATAGATTTTTTTTTTTTTTTTTTTTAGGATATTTTAGGCATTTTTTGGGACTTATTTTTGCAATTTTAGTTAACAGCCCGTTTTATCATTCATTGTATTTTATATGTAAATTCCAGACATTTTCTTTCTGTAGTTTCTTTGCAAACAGCGTTTCACTTTTCAAACCGTTTTCCCACTCCATTCGTCTGCGGTGTCAGGTTTTTCCGGCGGCTGCTCTGCGCTGTGTTCGGCAGCTGCTTGGGTTTTTCCGGCGTGTTCAGCGGGGATAGTCCAGATGTTTTTGCGGGTTTCCGTTTGCGTTCACCGGGTTTTGCCGTGAGTGTTCGTCGGGTTTGCGGCGGCTTTTCCCTGCAATACAGCGACCCTGTGGTGCTTGCTGAATACACCGCAGGGTCGCCGAAATGGGATCGCCAAATCGCATCGAAATTGAAGAGCGAAAAGTCACCGAACGTGCGGTAGCTTTTCGATTCGCTATGAATTACCCTGCTTTTTAATCCTGTATTTTCTTGGCTACCAATGCATCGTGATTCCCCTGTGCCGCGCTCCGGTCATGCAGGTCACCGCGTTCTGCGGCTGGAGACATGTTACTAGTGAGAGGCTTTTATTTTTTTTTTGGCAACTTTGTGACCACAGCGCTATTAATACAGCATGGTAAACCACCTGATCCAGAAAAAGAACCTGTGACAACCTGCTTTCAGAGGACAGAGGGCTCCTCTGTGCTCTTTACAGAGCCCTCTGACCTCTAGATTATCCATCTACTGGGGTTGACCTGAAAGGACTAATGGGCTCCTGACAGGTGTAGGACGTCTTGGTGTCAATGTTCCTTCGTGCACGATGGGTCACATTCAGCTTTTAGACCAGAGTTGCTCAACTGTAGCCCTGCAGATGTTTTGCAAATAGAAACCTTGGTATCAAAGGTGATTAAAAACCATCACGAGACTGTCTCTTTAACCCCTTCACTACCATAGGGTTTAAAAAAAAAAAGACAGGAACCAGTGGTTATATGGAAATAATTTTTAATGAATTCCTACAGTACGAAATACTTGATTTCCAATGTATTCCTTTGGCCGGCCGTCCACTGGCACCGTATCGGTGCGATCAGCCAATATCATGCAGGTGAATCGGCCTCTTCCACTGCATCAGACCACCATCGGACGATTTCAGATGATTTTATGTGATTACAACAGCCTGGCGATCCTTTCTATTGTCATGGGATTTGTTCAGTTGAAATCAGACGATCTGGTACAAATTCTATGAAAGAGATGCATTGTATAGTTAAACCGCCGTGCCGCGGCGGGGACATTGCCCCATAGAGAAGTGATTCAGTGCGAAGCCCATAGGATTCAATGTAAAAAAATATTTTCGTTTTCAATCAACCGTTTATTTTTTCTTTTTTTTTAATCCGCCGTAAAAAGTATTTTTATTTATTTATTGATTTTTTTATTTTTTTTATTTTTTTTTTATTTGTTTTTCTAGGCAAAATTTTTGGTTCCAATTTATTATTTTTTATTCTTAAAAGACGAGCTTTTTTTTTTTTTTCTCTCGCATGCATTTTTTTTCTCCCTTTTGAGCTGGCTGCATTCAGCGTTGCTGTCTTTGGCGAGGATCTCTCCCCCCTCCCCCTTCCCTTTCTTCGGCTGCATTTGAAGGGGCTGTCCTTAGTGCTGGAACTCCATTTCTCCACTTGTTGGCTGTCTATTGGCCGGTCTGGGTCGTCCACACACGCTTCCTCTGGTCGGCCGACGGCGTTGTCTGTAGTCGGGTGATCCAAGTCACTTGCCTGACTGGTGTCAGTGGATGGCCAGCCTTATTGGACAGGCAAATGTTGTCACCTGCTGGTCAAAAGGAGTTGGTGTAGTTCAGGTTTCCATGCAGGACCAGCTGGAGCGAGAGGAAACTCCCCAGCTGTTTTTAAAAGTGTTAGTGCTAGATCTTCTAAAATGTTAAGGTACCAATGTTGGAGGTGCTGTGTGCTCCAAGCCATTAGAATTTTTTTTATTATTTTTATAAAGTATGTTTGGTGTGCTCTCTTTCTGGTTTGTTATATATTATATTATATATTTTTTTAAGTTTACTTCTTTTTTCTGTAACAGCCCTTTTTATTATCATTCATTGGATCTTCTATGTAAATTTCAGACATTTTCACTCAGTAGTTTCTTTTAAAACAGCGTTTCACTTTTCAAACATTCAAGCAAACTGTTTTTCTAATTTATTCACTCCATTCGTCTGCGGTGTCGGGTTTTTCCGGCGGCTGCGCCTGCGTGCGATCGGCTCCTGCTCGGGTTTTTCCGGCGTCTTAAATGGGTTTATCCAGATGTTTTTGTGGGTTTTCGGTGTGCATTCGCCGGGTTTTTGCAGTGACTTTTTGTCGGGTTTGCGGCAGCTTTTCCCTGCAATTCGGGGACCCTGTGGTGCTTGCTGAATACACCGCAGGGTCACCGAAATGGGATCGGCAAAAGGAACCGAATTGAAGAGAACGAAAAGTCACCGACAGTGCGGTGACTTTTCGATTCTCTTTGAATAATCCTGATAATCTTATCACTGTTTAATATCTGGTGTTTTGTCAGTGTTGTTTCATGTGGTTATTTTCCCATTCTGACCATACCAGTTGACTCTCACCATTTATGACATCTAACCCCCACCCATGTGCCCCTTAATGTTCAATTCTAGTATATAGATCAGTACAGCTTCCAGACCTGAAGAAGAGGTTACTCTCGAAAGCTCCTCTTTTACATGTAACGTTGGATATATATATATATATATATATATATTAGGGCTGTGCAATATTGACAAAATAATCATAGTGCGATTTCTTGAATGAATATTGCGATTTTATTTGCGATTTAGCCAATTGTTTTTTCTTAATCAAACATGCTACATACATTCTAAATGTGTTCAGCACATGGATATACTGCCCCAGCTCACGGATATACTGCCCCAGCTCATGGATATACTGCCCCAGCTCATGGATATACTGCCCCAGCTCATGGATATACTGCCCCAGCTCATGGATATACTGCCCCAGCTCATGGATATACTGCCCCAGCTCACGGATATACTGCCCCAGCTCATGGATATATGCCCCAGCTCATGGATATACTGCCCCAGCTCATGGATATACTGCCCCAGCTCATGGATATACTGCCCCAGCTCACGGATATACTGCCCCAGCTCATGGATATATGCCCCAGCTCACGGATATACTGCCCCAGCTCATGGATATACTGCCCCAGCTCATGGATATACTGCCCCAGCTCGTGGATATACTGCCCCAGCTCGTGGATATATGCCCCAGCTCACGGATATACTGCCCCAGCTCGTGGATATACTGCCCCAGCTCATGGATATACTGCCCCAGCTCACGGATATATGCCCCAGCTCACGGATATACTGCCCCAGCTCATGGATATACTGCCCCAGCTCATGGATATACTGCCCCAGCTCACGGATATACTGCCCCAGCTCACGGATATACTGCCCCAGCTCACGGATATACTGCCCCAGCTCACGGATATACTGCCCCAGCTCACGGATATACTGCCCCAGCTCATGGATATACTGCCCCAGCTCACGGATATACTGCCCCAGCTCACGGATATACTGCCCCAGCTCACGGATATACTGCCCCAGCTCACGGATATACTGCCCCAGCTCACGGATATACTGCCCCAGCTCACGGATATACTGCCCCAGCTCACGGATATACTGCCCCAGCTCATGGATATACTGCCCCAGCTCACGGATATACTGCCCCAGCTCATGGATATACTGCCCCAGCTCATGGATATACTGCCCCAGCTCATGGATATACTGCCCCAGCACACGGATATACTGCCCCAGCTGACGGATATACTGCCCCAGCTGACGGATATACTGCCCCAGCTGACGGATATACTGCCCCAGCTGACGGATATACTGCCCCAGCTGACGGATATACTGCCCCAGCTGACGGATATACTGCCCCAGCTGACGGATATACTGCCCCAGCTGACGGATATACTGCCCCAGCTGATGGATATACTGCCCCAGCTGACGGATATACTGCCCCAGCTGACGGATATACTGCCCCAGCTGACGGATATATGCCCCAGCTCACGAATATACTGCCCCAGCACACCTCTTTGCTCCGCGTGTTCGTGCTCCCTGTGAGCTTCCGGCGGCATGGAGCTTGGGCGCTCGCCTGGGGGAACCACGTGACGAGCCGCGAGAAAGCAGCTGTACACGTGGTTCCCCCTGCGAGCGCCCAAAGCTCCATGCCGCCGGAAGCTTACAGGGAGCCAATAAAATGGATAAAATTGCAGCCTTATGCGATTTAGAAATTGCATGTGCTAAAATCGCGAATTGTTTTGCGATTACGATTAATTGCACAGCCCTAATATATATATTTTTGCAGGGGAAAAAATTGAAGTGAGGATTGATTGCCGCACTTTGTATTGTGCACTTGTTGAAACTTTTAGCTATTTTAGAAATGGTATCGCAGCTTGTGGTCTATTGCCCTCGTTCCACAGGTGGGCAATTACTTTAGTGGAAATCTCCTCCATGGAATGCAATCCCAAACTCGCACGCCGCTACATCAGCTGTTTTTTGTTTTGCTTTATTCAATTTTTTTTTTCTTGCACCGCGAGACGTTCATTAAACTGCCAAGTACGACCGCTGACAAAGAAAAGCTCTCTTCACGTTCATTAAAGTGGATTTCCGGTAGTTTAATATTTTGTTTTTATTTTACTTGATAGAAAAAGATTATTTTATTAATTTTTTTTTTTTATCTTGTCAGTTCTTTCTGATACATGAATGGATCTTCTTCCAGTTTCAGACGTTTTCCCGTAGCATTAAATAATCCCTTTTTTTTTTTCCCCGTAGATAAATGTGTAAAATGAAACCTCCTTCAGGCTGATGGCTTTTGTAGATGCCGTAATTAGTTTCCTGTCCTGTTATTGATAGCGGATCCGGCGCGCAGGCTGAGATGTCACCCCGAGCAGCTTCTACCCATCGGAAAAGATACACTTCTGAATGCTTTTCAAATGTCAGATTCTTAATGTACTCTGAGAGATAACGAGATTCGCTCCGACTAGACCGAGCGTGAGCGAGATGACATTCTCAAAATGTATATTTTCTAATTCGCGAGAGCAGCGTGTGTGTAAAACATGGGTGGGTGGGTGTATCTAGAATATGCTTGTGTGTAACATTTTTATGTGCTTTTATGGTTTTAATGGTACACTCTTTTTTTTTTTTTTTTTTTTTTTTTTTTTAATTGAACGGTGACTCCTTGAGGTGCGCGTGTGTTGTGATATTGCCGCTGAACAGACCGTTCACTGTTTGAGGCTTTTACATTTGTTTTCCAGCCGCGATACAGGCACAGTGTCCGAATTAACAAGCAAGTAAAACATAAATCAAAAGCTACTCCTCATTCAGAGACTAACTAAACTCTCTCCTCCCTATAATACTGGGCAGCTAAGGCCGGCGTCCGACGAATGCAGTCATCACGTCCGTGACGCCGCACAGTTTTTAACGTCCGTCGTAGCATTGATTTGTGATCAAGAGACCAACACACAAAGTACGTGCGCACCGAAGAGCGCACGCAGGTGGCAACGGACGCCATTTCGGCCTCGACGTAAAAGCGCTACGACGGGTGCCTGACTGTACCTGTCTTTTAGTTTTAATTAATTTTTGTTTCCCATAATTCCCTTTTTTTTTTTTTTTTCTACATCCGTCAAAAAAACCAGACCATGTGGTGTCTACAGTACGTCTGTCCGTAATGCACGCAGGCAGAGTGCGCGCAGACTGCGTTCGTCTGACAATAGCCAGAAAGATTTTGTGGTTCAGGGCTTGTCTCCTCCTTTGCTGCTTCCAGCAAAAAGATTGCTCTCCAAGAGGGAACCAATCCGCAGAGAATTAACCCAAAGGGGAAACGGGCTCTCTCCATCAGCTTGCTGACAAAACGGTGGTCTACCACCCTGCCCCAATCAGAGTGTGTGTGTGTGTATCATTTATTTTTTCTCACACACCGGGGCATAGGTGATGGTTTTGCAAACTGGGGAAGACAAAGTGACGCCATATTGATTGGAGATATATAATATATATTTAGTGCATCTCCAAGGAATATTAAGCCAGCAGAGGTCATTGAGACCAAAATAGATCCTGGGTTGGACATTACTGGTCCACTTTGAAGGGACTTTATTAAAAGTATGACGTGACTCTCTCCCCCCCCCCCCACATTAAGTACTCGGGCAGATGCTCAATAATTCATTTTTTTTTTCTTCCTAGTTTAAGTTTAGGTGAAAATACTCACCTTTTCCCCTTCGCTCAGGGTTGTGAAAATGCTGAAGTCCGTGTGGCCTAACTAACACAATTGGCCTGGGTGCGCAACTTGCGTTGCACAAATTGCACGTCGCTCGGCACTTGTGTACTTCCCTGAGTGCGTTTTGTAGCTCCTGCGCTTAACTAGCAGAAACAATCCATCACCTTCTCGCTCCTCTAGAGCTTGGGGACTGGATGATGTCGGCATGCCGAGTGTGCTGACATCATCAGTGACCGACGGACTGGATATTCAATCCCTACCTGGCTGACGCTTGTAGGGGCGAAGGATATTCCTCTGCTTCACACTGGCAGGGTTATTCAAAGAGATTCGAAAAGTCACCGCGCGTTCGGTGACTTTTCGTTCTCTTCAATTCGGTTCCTTTTGCCGATCCCATTTCGGTGACCCTGCGGTGTATTCAGCAAACATCACAGGGCCCCCGAATTGCAGGGAAAAGCTGCCGCAAACCTGACGAAAACTAACCGCAAAACCCACCGAATGCACGCCGAAAACCCCCAAACATCTGGATTAACCCACCCAAAACGTCGGAAAAACCCGAACAGGAGCCGATCACACGCAGCAAAGCCGCTGGAAAAAGCCGAGACCGCAGACAGAGGGAGGTGAATAAATTAGGAAAACCGTTTGTATGAATGTGTGAAAATGAAACGCTGTTTGCAAAGAAACTACTGAGCGACAATGTCTGAAATTTACACAGGAGGTCCAGGGAATGATAATAAAGAGGGCTGTTACAGAAAAAATAAGTAAAGTTAAGGAAAAAAAAAAAATTGGACTTTTAAAAAAAATAAATAATAATAATTCAGAAAAATGCTTAAAATATCCTAAAAAATCTATAAATAAAGAGACTTTTTGCTGCAGAATTTTATAATGAACGGTTTATTAGATATTGAATTAAAACGGGAATATTTTTAACATTGACGTCTATGGGATTCTCCTGAATAAATTTGCCGAATTAAACCACCGAATGGCAGGGCATTAGGGGAACCTTTCACTGCTGGTTTGTGTTCTCTGAATAGCCGAAGCAGTGCTTTTCATGGGGATTCACTGCCCTCGAACAGGCACCGTATGTGGAGGCAATTCGCCAGGATGTGGCGAATTGCCTGCTCTCTGAATAGCCGAATGGCCAGGAAAGGTAACCGAACGCTGATTTTCACTGTTCAGTTACCTTTCTCCAGCCATTCGGATCTCTTTGGATAACCCTGAACGTCTCTCAAATGGCACCGGAAGGAAGGGTGGGCACTCCACCCAGCTTGACCACTTTTTAAAAAGTTAAAGTGGTCAAGGGGCGCAAAGTTGACTCTTTATTCTGACTTCATCCCCTTTTTAAATATTCTTCACATAAAGATATTTTAAAATGAACAATAATAGTGAAGCGCACACTTTGGGGTCCGTGAACAAAGTAAAAAGTGGCCAATTAGTATGGATAAATTTTTTTTAAAAAAAATTCGAACAATTCGAAACACGATGTTTCCTGCGTCACATGACATACCTTCTTGTTTATATCTGCAGAAAACTACCAGGGAAACCATCTGCTGGAGAAGGAGTGTGTTTGTGTGTAACTCTATCCCGAGGTATCCGTGTAGGGCGTCCATGTATATGGAGTTAGTCTATTCTTGGTGTGGATGATGGTGGGGTGGGAGGTTGGTGTGGATGATGGTGGGGTGGGAGGTTGGTGTGGATGATGGTGCGGTGGGAGGTTGGTGTGGATGATGGTGCGGTGGGTGGTTGGTGTGGTTGATGGTGCGGTGGGAGGTTGGTGTGGATGATGGTGCGGTGGGAGGTTGGTGTGGATGATGGTGCGGTGGGAGGTTGGTGTGGATGATGGTGCGGTGGGAGGTTGGTGTGGATGATGGTGCGGTGGGAGGTTGGTGTGGATGATGGTGCGGTGGGAGGTTTGTGTGGATAATGGTGCGGTGGGAGGTTGGTGTGGATGATGGTGCGGTGGGCGGTTGTTGTGGATGATGGTGCGGTGCGAGGTGGGTGTGGATGATGGTGGGTGTGGATGATGGTGCGTTAGGTGGTTGGTGTGGATGATGGTGGGGTGAGCGGTTGTTGTGGATGATGGTGCGGTGCGAGGTGGGTGTGGATAATGGTGCGGTGGGAGGTTGGTGTGGATGATGGTGCGGTGGGAGGTTGGTGTGGATGATGGTGCGGTGAGAGGTTGGCGTGGATGATGGTGGGGTGGGAGGTTGGTGTGGATGATGGTGGGGTGGGAGGTTGGTGTGGATGATGGTGGGGTGGGAGGTTGGTGTGGATGATGGTGGGGTGGGAGGTTGGTGTGGATGATGGTGCGGTGGGAGGTTGGATGGAGGGTATGTCACTAACGTCAGCAGCTATTTTCTAAAATAACACTTTGAGAGATAAACCACATGTTACGGATCTCTCTCTCCACCCTCCTCCAGCCTCTCGCTGTGTAAACACCCGCCATTTGTGGTAGGATGACGCGTTCTGTCACTTTCTGAAAATAGAAAAACCAGCAAAGGTACCTAAAAATATATATTAAAAAAAGTCACCGACTCCTCTAGCTGTAGATTTTGATGGATGGCAACCAGTCAATAGGTTCCTTCTCCAGTATTGAGTCCCCCCCCACCCCCTCTCCATCGTCTGTCAGGAACAACACAAGTGACATTCATCTGTATGTTCTGGTAGGCTCTCGCTCATTAGAACGTGGCGTCGCAGGGTGTGGGACCTTATCAGGGTGCACAGACCTTCACCACCGCCCAAACTGTAGATCTTAAAGGAAAGGCGTGATTCCGTGTCCACTGTTGGTTGTGGAGGATCATTTTTTGTTTGTTCGATCGTTGTTTGCCAGGCTTGGATGGTCCTGTTGATATGTGTGTAAACTCGTTTCGTCCGACGGATTAGGTATTATGACGTAATAGAAGCTAGAGCCGAAATTGCACCAAACAGTGAATTTCCCCGTACGGTGCAATTTCGTGCCCACTCAGCTGTTCAAAAGCTGACAATTGGCCAAATATTGGCGAATTGTCAACAAAATAAGGTGCCTGTTCGGCGGCAGTGAAATCCCCCATTGAGAAGCAATGGTTAATCTATTCAGACACCGAACAGCAGAGAAATGTCAGTGAAGTGCCTTGATGTTCGTGGTTTCATTCGGCAGGTTTAATCTGGCAAATCTCATGGGATTATTTTTTATCGTTGAAACCTGTTTTTCTTAAATATTTATTCAACCGTTTAGTCTCTTCATTTACAGCAAAATTTTGTTTTTCAGGGGGGGTTTGGCAATTTTTTTTGTGTTTTAATTTTATGCAACAGACCTTTTTTATTATTCATAGGATCTTATATGTAATTATCAGGCATTTTCGTGCAGTAGTTTTGACGAACAGCTTTTCAAAGTCGTGTGTGTGTGTGTGGTTTGTTTGTTTTGTTTTTATTTATTTCTTTACCCCGTTCGTCAGGTGCATTTGGTTTTTTTTTCCAGTGGTTTTTTCAGATGCGTTCGGCAGTTTTACCCCGCACTTCAGGGACCCTGCGGTGAATGCTGGAATAAAGTGCAGGGAGCAAAACGGCACCGACATTCCAGGGGAATTTCAGCGCTCTTTGTATAACCCTGATAGTGTGTGTTTTGACCTTTTGTCACTTGGGTTTGTTATCAGACCGTTAAAATCT
Source organism: Leptobrachium leishanense (assembly GCA_009667805.1). Taxonomy (NCBI): domain Eukaryota; kingdom Metazoa; phylum Chordata; class Amphibia; order Anura; family Megophryidae; genus Leptobrachium; species Leptobrachium leishanense. Next base: position 40,792,202 of record CM019067.1, on the reverse strand, counting down.
GTGTCAACTGATGGCGACATCTCTGGATTCCGGCCAAAGTGAAACCGACTCGATGGAAGAATGTCAAACGATCCAAAAAGGTGTGTGTGTTTCACCTAACAGGGTAACCAGCTTATTCTGAGTGATTTTTTTTTTTTTTTTTTTTTTTTTGTAGTTTTTTTCTCTCATTTCCAGTTCTTATTATTTACATTTTCCAGGTATTTACTCATTCAGTTTAGTGGGGCTTTCTCTCTCTCTCTCTCTCTTTTTTGTTTTTTCTTTTCTTGTTTTTTTGCTTGTAACTTTGTGTGTGTGATTCGATGTTTGTGTGCGCTTGCCTGTTTGTTTGCTTTTTTCTCTTTCTTTTTAATGTATAATTTCTCAGTTGTTTTTCTAGTGCAGACCTCCCCCCCCCCCCTCCAAGAGGTTTTATTCACCTTTTTCAACAAAATTGATCTCTAAATAACAAAGTTGGGAGCCCAGGGCTATCGGCAGCCAATTAGTTTAGAACAATAATCCGGTTTCCTTGGCGACTGCTCCTGGTTTTTAACCCCTCTGCCCCGGATTTGCACCGAAGCGCCTTCTATCCCTACATGGCTCCGAGCGCCAAACAGGGCACCGGAGCTGCAAAGAGCGCAGGGCTCACATTGTGCCAAATAAAGTCATTTTAATGAGGGAGGCTAAGGGCACGACGCCACATATAAAGTCACGGCCTCCCCGGGACGCTGAGAGTCCACGGCCTCATTATTCAAACATTAACGCACATCCGTGACCACTCTGACCAGTGTAAACACTCAGCGGGAACCCTCTCCATCTGCGATTTGGAACATTCTTTTCTTTTGCATTCTGTTAGAATTGAACGTAACTGTTTTGTATACACTGTGTTACGTTGTATTTATTTATTTTTAATATTTTTATAAGAATGAGAGTCCTTGTTCTTATTATTATTGAGCGCTGAGAATATTTCAGAGCAGATGTAATAGATTTCGGCAGCCGGCACATTGCTACACACCGGAAATGCAAGAGGCTGAATGTTAAAGGGCCACAACCATCAAAAAAAATGCAATGTCCTTGTGCTTTGTTTTTCCTCTTGTATGTTATCAGCAACATCACATAAACACATGTAAGATTAGATAAGAAAATATTTTCCTCTATATGTGTCACTGGGCGCATCCATTGTGTAATATTTTGAGTTGTAAACTGCCCCCCCCCCCCGTATCTTTCCATCACATGCTCCTCACTGTGTGGCTTTGGCCATAGAATGGAGTGAATGGGTCAGTCACCGACTCACATCATTGTATTGTGTGGGATCTATTCAAAGTACATCACCACAGAGTGGATTAGAAATCTTTTAAGCTCCCTGTTTTATCTCATTCAGCTGGCTCCTTCTCATTAAATTAAATAATGTAGATTAAACCACCAAGAGCCACAAAGTAAAGCTTTTGATAAATGCTGCATCATGGGAAAAATCCTCAAAATGGAAACTAGAAAAATATATTTTTTTTTCTCTGAAACCTGGCATTTACTTTAATCAAAGGAAAAAATCCGCTGCATGTGTTTTATAGGGTGTTTGATGATTCTTCTTGTCGTCATTTATATAGCGCCAACAGTTTCCGCAGCGGTTACAATAAACAAAGGGAACGAGATACAGATTAACGGACATAGGATGGAAACAATAGGGGCCGCATTACATTATTGCTAAAATCCTTGTGCAAAATGAAAATCTAAGCGTTAGTTTTGTGTGTGCAAATCACTGCTGGAATTACAATCTTTGCCCTTTTTTTTCATCCACCGATCAATAGCGCGCGCAAACAGGACGCGCCCAAATGCACGCGCAGTACCGTCTCGCGCAAAAATCATTGCGCACGCAGTTGTTTTTTGCGATTCAGCCAATCAGAATTAAGGGCCACACCTGTCTCACGTTAAGTTGCGTCTACCACTGTCAATCCGAGCATACAGTTGCAAGAAAAAGTATGTGAACCCTTTGGGATTACGTGGAGTTTTGCATGAATTGGTCATAAAATGTGCTCTGATCTTCATCTAAGTCACAACAATTTGAAAAACACAGTCTGCTTAAAATAATACAACACAAACATTATGTTTTCATGTTTTTATTGAACATAACATGTAAACATTCACAGTGCAGGGTGGAAAAAGTATGTGAACCCCATAGCTTAATGACTTCTCCAAGAGCTAATTGGAGCCAGGAGTGAACCAACCTTGAGTCCAATCAGTGTGATATTATTGGATGTGTTGCTGAAAGCTGTCCTGCCCTTTAAAAACACACACCAGTTTTGGGTTTACTGGTTTCAAGAAGCACTGCCTGATGTGAACCATGCCTCACAGAAATGAGCTCTCAGAAGACCTACGATCAAGAATTGTTGACTTGCATGAAGCTGGAAAGGGTTACAAAAGTATCTCCAAAAGCCTTGATGTTCATGTGTCCACGGTAAGACAGACTGTCTACAAATGGAGAAAGTTCAGCACGGTTGCTACTCTCCCTAGGCGTGGTCGTCCTGTAAAGATGACTGCAAGAGCACAGCGCAGAATGTTTATTGAGGTAAAGAAGAATCCTAGAGTGTCAGCTAAAGACTTACAGAAATCTCTGGCACATGCTAACATTTTTGTTGACACATCTACAATAAGGAAAACATTACACAAGAATGGAGTACATGGGAGGACACCACGAAGGAAGCCATTGCTGTCAAAAAGAATATTGCAGCACGTTTGAAGTTTGCAAAAGAGCACCTGGATGTTCCACAGCACTACTGGCAAAATATTCTGTGGACAGATGAAACCAAAATTGAGTTGTTGAAAAAACACACATCAAAACCTCATCCCCATTGTAAAACATGGCGGAGGGAGCATCATGGTTTGGGGCTGCTTTTCTGCCTCAGGGCCTGGACGGATTGTTATGATTGACGGAAAAATGAATTCCAGAGTTTATCAAGACATTTTGCAGGAAAACGTAAGACCATCTGTCCGCCAACTGAAGCCCCGCAGAGGATGGGTGATGCAACAGGACAATGACCCAAAGCATACAAGTAATTCAACAAAAGAATGGCTTCAACAAAACAAAATACGCCTTCTGGAGTGGCCCAGTCAGAGTCCTGACCCCAACCCGATTGAAATGCTGTGGCATGACCTTAACCCCTTAAGGACGGGAGTAATTTTACAACTTCGGCGCTGTTTCGGAAGTAGAAGTTTGCTGAGCTCATTTTGACCGTTTTTAAGTCACGTATTATTATACCACCCAGACAAATTATATATTGTTCTTTTCGGCAGATTAATAATATATCATTATATGTATATGTCATGCCCTGCCAAAATGCTATAACAAAAAATGTAAAAAAAAAAGTAAATAAATGTGAATTTTCAATACAATTTCAATCTTCCACAGTGTGTAAAGTGGTTTTTTTTTTAAATTTTATTATCCGAGCCTTTGCAGTCATGTGTTATGGGGTAGATTTGTTAAAAAACTTAGAACGGGGAACCCATTTTTTTTTTTTTTTTTGGGGAGAAATTGCGTGATTTTAGCTAACACCCCCCCCCAAAAAAAAAAAATCATTAGTGAAGCATCATTGTTCACATTATAATTGAAATGTGAACAATAGTGCTGCATTAAAAAAAAAAAGAAACACGTATTTATTTTTTTTATTTAATTTATTTTTACTTTTTTTTAAATTTTTATTTTACATATAACATGGTCATGCTCTGGCCTTTCCAAAATTATCAGACCTGACCCCCTAGCTGCCACCGATGAGGAGATAAAAGGGGAGTTCTTTGAACCCCATCTCCTCTAAGGGATTTCCATAGGAAATCCCTTTGCAGCTAGGGGGTTCCCCGGTTAACTGACCGCATGGCGCGATGAGTCAGTTGAGCGGGGGGTGACCCAGAGGTGGGGGCTGCCATCCAAGATGGCGGCCCCCACCGGAAATAGGCCGTGATCGGGCACAAATTAGTGCCCGGTCGCAACCTGGCAACTAAGGGGTTAACCCCCCCCCCCCATACATCGCTGGAAAGGTGGAAAGGTCAGGCTGTGACCCTTCCAGCGATGCTGGCCACAGCCGCCTGGTCCCCGGCGATGGGGAGATAGAGGGATCCAAAGGATCCCCCCCTCCCCTTCAGGCGCTTCCCCTGCTCTGGCGGGGGGGACGCCTGAAACTGACATCATCGCGCCCCCGGCGCGATGACGTCAGTGCGCCGGAGGAGGAAACCCTGCCGATCTGACTCCGTGGGACTCAGATCAGCGAGGGAGCCGCCGGAGGAGGTGATTATCTCCCGGGGGGCTGAAACTGCCGAGGATGTACATTTACGTCCTGCGGCGCCAAAGCCCGCCTAATGCAGGGCGTAAATGTACGTCCTGCGGCGTTAAGAGAGCGATTCACACCAGACATCCCAAGAATATTGCTACACTGAAACAGTTTTGTGAAGAGGAGTGGTCCCAAATTACTCCAGATCGTTGTGCAGGTCTGATCTGCAACTACAGGAAACGTTTGGTTGAGGTTATTGCTGCCAAAGGAGGGTCAACCAGTTATTAAGTACAAAGGTTCACATACTTTTCCCACCCTGCACTGTGAATGTTTACATGTTCTGTTCAATAAACACATGAAAACATATAATGTTTGTGTTGTATTATTTTAAGCAGACTGTGTTTTTCAAATTGTTGTGACTTAGATGAAGATCAGAGCACATTTTATGACCAATTCATGCAAAACTCCACGTAATCCCAAAGGGTTCACATACTTTTTCTTGCCACTGTATATGCTGCAGCAATAACACATGCGCGCACAAGTTCATCCATTGGTTTGGTATGATTTGAATGGGCAACTGTGCTTTGCTGCATTCCTTTTTATGGGCTGGTGTATTTGGTTTCGGCCAGGTTGTTCAGATTTGCCATTAGCACCAGCTTTTAGGAGTTGCTAAAATTATGTGCGATAAGGCCATGCGGTAATTACCGCAAAATAGATTGTGCGCTGGTACAAGTTAGTTAAGTAGGAGACGCGTGACGTACAGTATGCTCGCGCAGGTTCACCCGCGGTAGACGATTGCACGCGGCTGTTGCGCTTAGTATGTAATTTGGAATTCGGCGCAAATGAGGTTACCCCCCCCCCTCCCACCCCGCGATGAAAATTACTTATGCCGGTGCAAACGTTTGCGTTAAGATTGTAATGTGACCCTGTAGGTGTAGAGGGCCCTGCTCATAGGAGCTTACAATCTGAAGAGATGGGTTTTGAGGGATTTCTTGAAGGACTGAAGATCAGGGGGGAATTTGACAGGACGAGGCAAGTCATTCCACAGGACCGGAGCGGCCCTTGAAGGGGAGAATTGGCCGTGTGCATTATGTGTTATGTTACTGGTAGTGTAAGGCTGGGGTCAGACAAACGCAGTGTTAACGTCCGTGTTGCCGCACATAAGTACGTCCGTGATAGCATATAATTGTGTTAAACTGAGCCCCACACACGAAGTACGTCCGCACAGAAGTGCGGGGGCTGACGGACGCTGCAAACGGACGCAGGTTAGGCTAGGGTCAGACGAACGCATTTTTCGCGTCGTCCGTGGAAAAGTGCGTTCGAACGAATGGACGTATTTTTTCACGGAATACGCGATAGCGGTCATACTATGCGCATTTTCGTCCGTGATTTTGTACGGATCATCAATAAAACACTTTTTGTGTCTGGACGTTATGTTGGCCGGACGTGTGCAGCGTCTGACGTCTCCCAATCACGCAAACACGCCGCTATGCGGACGCAGCGCACTCTGTACGTCAATACTAGTGGTTTGACGTTCTCGAAAAAATGCGTTTGTTTGCCACTTGCATTGCACGGACGAACTTTCGTGCGGCCGTTCGTCGTATGCTGCCCGGCATTGGACGTCATTTGCTGCTAGCACGGCCATGATTTCGTGCGGCTAAACGCACGTTAAAACTGCGCTAGTCTGACCTTAGCCTGTGGCAAGAACGTAATACTGCTAGAACGGACGTGCAGAGTGCGCCACGTCTGCAACGTCCGCATAGCTTTGTGTGTGAGTGATGGAACGTGGTCAGACGGACTGCATTTATACGCCCAGCATTTTTGACGGACAGAATGTTTTTTCATTGTAATTTATTTTCCCTGCTACATCAGTCAAAAAATACGTCAGTGAAAAAAAACTGACTGTGTGGCCACTACCTTGTTGTCAGTCAGTAAGTACGTCCGTACTGCACGGACGCACAGTCCGTAGAAAATGCGCTCATCTGACCCCAGCCTTAAAGAGACCCTCTCCTCCCCATTCTGAGGTTTTAACCCCTGCACTTCTGAAATATATTTTTTGTGCGAATAAGAAAACGTCTTCTGTGAAGCCATATTGAATACGTCTAGCGTGATCTATTTCTAAAGCTACAGAGCCGTGTGTAACGACTGAATAAATATTATTAATTAATTAGTGTCGGCTGCGGGTGCTTCTTCAGTCATTGCGAGTGGTTATTAACACGGAGAGCTGGGCCGCAAAATTAAACCGCTATAAATCAGACCTTTAACTGCAGATCAAGCACCAGCTCTGCGTACAGACTGCAATCCTCAAACGCACCAGCTCTGCGTACAGACTGCAATCCTCAAACGCACCAGCTCTGCGTACAGACTGCAATCCTCAAACGCACCAGCTCTGCGTACAGACTGCAATCCTCAAACGCTCCAGCTCTGCGTACAGACTGCAATCCTCAAACGCACCAGCTCTGCGTACAGACTGCAATCCTCAAACGCACCAGCTCTGCGTACAGACTGCAATCCTCAAACGCACCAGCTCTGCGTACAGACTGCAATCCTCAAACGCACCAGCTCTGCGTACAGACTGCAATCCTCAAACGCTCCAGCTCTGCGTACAGACTGCAATCCTCAAACGCACCAGCTCTGCGTACAGACTGCAATCCTCAAACGCACCAGCTCTGCGTACAGACTGCAATCCTCAAACGCACCAGCTCTGCGTACAGACTGCAATCCTCAAACGCACCACACCAGCTCAAAGTTATGCTGTTTAGAACATTTTCTGCACCTTTTACAGGCTTATTCCGTGGATGAGCTGACTACAAGAGACGTTACACCAAGGGGTTATTCAGAGCGCCGAACTTGACACCGAATTGCACCGAACAGGGAATTTCCCCGTATGGTGCCATTCGGATAGCTGGCAATTCACCAAATTTTGGCGAATTGCCAGCATACACTGTGCCTGTTTGATGGCAGTGAAATCCCTCATAGAGAAGCAATGGTTAATCTATTCACAGACACCGAACAGCAGAGAAATGCCCTGATTTTCGGTGCTTTCATTCGGCAGGTTTATTCATTCAAATCCCATAGGTTTCAATGTAAAAAATATAACTTTTTTTTTTTTTTTTTTTAATCCAATATCTAATAAACCGTTTAGACTTTTTGCTGCAGATTAAAACAATTTTTTTTTTTGGCATTTTTCTTGATTTTATTTATTTATTTTTTTTCCGGCAATTTATTTTCCTTTTCCTGTAACCGACTGTTTTTATTATCATTCATTGGATCATATGTAAATTCCAGACATTTTCGTTCAGTAGTTTTTTGCAAACAGCGTTTCAATTTTGACCCTTTCAATCATTGTTTTTTTTTTGTTTTTTTTTTTTTTTATACCTCGTTCGTCACCTTGTCAGCTGTTTCCTTGTGGGATTTCAGTAGGCTTGCAGCTGGTTTTCCCTGCACTCCGGGGACCCTGCACTGAATGCTGAATTCACCACAGGGTCGGGAAATTTGATTCCAGTGCGGGGAACGAGAACACCGACATGTTGGCGACATTTCTCTGCTCTCAGATACACACACACTTTGGGGGTTATTCAATCTATTCTAAGAAGGGCAGGCATTACTAATTGACAAACGGGATCCAAAACACACTTTATAAAACCTTTCAATGTTTAATAAACTGGTAATAAATCGGCTCTTAATATTCATCACTAGCCGCCCCCGTACCCGACTCCTGATCCTCCCGTACCCGACTCCTAATCCCCCCGTACCCGACTCCTAATCCTCCCGTACCCGACTCCTGATCCTCCCGTACCCGACTCCTAATCCCCCCGTACCCGACTCCTAATCCTCCCGTACCCGACTCCTGATCCTCCCGTACCCGACTCCTAATCCCCCCGTACCCGACTCCTAATCCTCCCGTACCCGACTCCTGATCCTCCGTACCCGACTCCTAATCCCCCCGTACCCGACTCCTAATCCTCCCGTACCCGACTCCTAATCCTCCCGTACCCGACTCCTGATCCTCCCGTACCTGACTCCTAATCCCCCCGTACCCGACTCCTGATCCTCCCGTACCCGACTCCTAATCCCCCCGTACCCGACTCCTAATCCTCCCGTACCCGACTCCTGATCCTCCCGTACCCGACTCCTAATCCTCCCGTACCCGACTCCTAATCCTCCCGTACCCGACTCCTAATCCTCCCGTACCCGACTCCTAATCCTCCCGTACCCGACTCCTAATCCTCCCGTACCCGACTCCTAATCCCCCCGTACCCGACTCCTAATCCCCCCGTACCCGACTCCTAATCCCCCCGTACCCGACTCCTAATCCTCCCGTACCCGACTCCTAATCCTCCCGTACCCGACTCCTAATCCTCGCACCGTGTGAAGCCGTATCATTTGCACGTTAAATTCAGGTGTTGTTGAAATAAAAACACAGGTATGTAATTCTATGTCTGATGGTATGTGGTCCTGCTCGGGGTATGTGTATAAAAACAACAAACAGTATGCCTGTATAGAAATCCTTTTGTCTGATAACATCTGGGGGGGGGGGGGGCTCATATTTTGTGAGTCCTGGTGCTTTCCGGCTTCTTATCCGGCAGCAATATTCAAATGATTCATTTCTTGTTAAATCCTGCCCCGAGGTTAAAATACATTTAAACGCACTCTTTGTGTCACGATCAAGTGTAGGAATTTATAAAGCACCGGCACACTCTGCAGCGCTGTACAACGGGAAAGCCAAAACAAACAAAACGGGGTATTCTATTGAAAAACAGAGTTCCCCTAAGTAATTGGGCTGATGATGCTGACAGCCTTTATTTCCCCATTTGTTTTAGGTGCATTTACTCCTCTTTTTCTCCTCTTTGGTTCATGGACCTCCAAAGTCCCTGCAGCTATTGAACGCAAGTTACACTCATTCGAAAACTCCGTAGCGTAGGAACCGCAGACTGCGCACCGCCACCAGACTTGCACACTTATGCCGGTTTCAGACTAGCGTACTGACGCGCCTCCCGACGTCCATCGTGACGTTTCGACGGGACGGGACAAACAAGATGTAGCGTGCGCACGAGTTGGGCGCACTACAACGGACGTGCTGACTCTAGGACCGCAACGGACGATTATTTTCATAACCGATTATTCTTTCGGTTAATCGATTCTTCATCGGATTAAAAAAAAGCAGGTGTTTTAAAGGTATAAACAAAAACAATCCCCTCTTTTCCCCCCCACTTTTTTCTTATGCAATTTACGCAGTGTAAATAACTTTTGTACGCACATTAGCAAATTGTATACATACAGAAAAAAATGGCGTTGCGCCTGTACTCACCAGAGCGGCTGCAACAGCCAGGAGTAACAGCCCAGTTCATGTATAAAACATAACAAGAGAAAAAAGATGTTATCTGCTCTCGTTTCTATATATTTCCATGTACAACAAAACACTATCAGGAGGTTTTAGTGAAGCAAATTGTATATCTCGTGTAACTTGCGTATTTTCTGCACATAAAAGGTTCTCATGCCCCTGGTTAGAGTGATGACTTGATGCTGCGTGCGCAGCTTTAGCCCGTGTCTGTACGAGTTACGAGCGCTTATAGACAGGATGATGTCAGCACAAAAGTGGGGCGAGAGGGGGGGGGCTCTCCACGCAGCCTGACCACTTTAAGTAAACGTGGTCAGGGTACATAGTGTCCCTTCAAAATAATTTCATGAACAAACCAAGTGGGGGAGGGACTGGAGGTACGAGGGAGTGTGTTTAGGCAAGGGACCAAACCAGAGTGTGAGAGGGAGTTTGGGTGAATGGACCAGGCCAGAGAGAGGCAGGGAGTGTGGTGTGGTGACACAGGACTCCAGCTCCAAGTAAGAATAAAACACCGGTGGTACAGCTCCTCCACCCAAACTGGTCATGTTTGAACTAATTCATGCAGAGTAAAGCAGTGGCGCGTCTTCTCAAAATCCGCTTTGACGTTGAATCTGAGGTTACGTCAGACTCTAAACCGTGTGTGCTGTACACAGGTCACTTAATCGACCAACCGATTTAATCAATAATAAAAAGAGTGGACAACAATTTTTATTATCGATTCGTTGGTTCAGCTCTAGCTGAAACCTTTTCCTTCGAAACGAGTTCGGAACTGCAAAGCAGCACTGAGCGCACTACCTGTTGGCCACACGGCGTCAGCGTGGAAGTAACATCCAATGTCATGGACATTGCTTCCACTCCGGAGTTCGCTCGTCTGACACTGGCCTTAATGTAGAGTGGATCGGAGCTGCGTGCGCATGTGCATCTGATCCATCACTGCCTCTAGGCCCATTTGCTATTGTAGGTGGTCTCAGAGAGGGTGTCGTAGGCACACTCTTTGCATGCTGGCAACAATCGTGACCGGCAGCCAGGAAATTCATAATCTCGGTTGTTGGTGACTTTTGGTGGGCTGGAGGAAACTCCTCCACTTCATGTGGCGTTTCTATCAGAACGGAGGAGGGGCACGCCTCCCATCTTTCCTGACCACTTTGAAACAATAAGTAGAGTGTCCCTTTTTAAGTCCCCATTATTACGGAGGTGGGGGGGGGGAACCCTTTTAGAATCTGTTTCCCATATATCCTGCCGTTCAGGAATCTCTCTGCAGAAATCTAAAACACCTGTGAGGAAATCTAAACTCCGTCTCCCGCACGGTCGCACTTGATGTATACTCTCCAAATGCGGAACAGATGGCGGCGTGTTATTTCATGTTGCACCGTGCAAATTCTCCAAATGAAAGGGTCCCTTCTAGTTTAGAGTGATTGTTTCAGAGGCCGCGCGTCCTGGACATTTTTTGCATTCCCCAATCTCGAGTCTCCATCCAGGGGAGCCGCTCAGTATCCCCTCTCTCGCTGCATACTGGGCTCCTTTCACCATAACCTGTAACACTAGCCCGGTAAGAAAATCTAGCCGTCTCTGGGGCACCGATTCCGATCCAAACCTGACGTTTCATTTGTCTTTTGTGTTTCCATCCTGACCTTCCAAGCGAGGTTCAGCTCTCGAGGACCATGAACGGGCTTCTTTTAGGTCCATTGGCAAACTCTTTTGGTGTGGAAGGGAATTGATGATCTAATTCCAGGTTTTGGAGAGGAGGAGGTCGTTGCTCCGTGATCATTCTCTCGATAGCGGTGGGAAGGATCACACTCTGCATTTTCCAGAACATTTGATCCCGGCCGAGACTGAATCGTTCTCCGTATCCAGCCAAGTCTAACCCCCGTAGACGACCTCTGTGGTTTACAAGTAACGTAACTTTTTGGACGCTTGAGAAGTTCCTTTGTTCATTACCTGTTTTTTTTGGCAATAAAATTCTGAAGAAATGGGGAAATCTATTAAAAATATTAAAATTATACTTTCTATTTTTTTTTTTAACAACGTTGTCCAACTCTAAATGGAAAACATGTGACCAGCGCATCGTCCAGAATGGAAATACGTCAATCAAGCAAAGGACAAACCCCACATGAACCATAACACGGAGCCAACACGTATCTGGAGAGGCCAACTCCCACTGTACCTATCCAAACAAGATGATACGGGCTGCACTCCCAACTTTGCGGTCAGGGCAAATTTATTGGATTTGCATCAACGTTTCTACTCTGGTCGAGTCTTTATCAAGTCTTGCTAGAGGCAAAACCTTGTCCTGCCGTTTTGAGGCCAGCCCGATAAATTTGCCCCGGTCGGCATGCTCGAATCGTCATCTTCTTACGTCCAGAATATAAGGCTTACCACAGTAATGCTGAAGAACGGTCTTGGGAGGAAAGCGACGGATGGTAGTTTACGACCCAGGCAACCTTGTCACCAGGCATTAATCCCACCACAGCTCTGGAAAACTAAGGTTATTCACTAACCACCAAATTTTCGGGCTTTGTGTTTCACTGCATTTCGGCGCACTTCAGCAATCCCGTTTTGCAAAAAATACAGGGAATTCACTATTTAGCGAATGGTCACCATATTTTGATGAAATTTGAGTCTTTGAAACAGTTATCGGATGTCAGTGGAAAAACGCCGAATTGGCATCAGTGAATTCCACTGACCTGAAGGGATGTGAATAGAAGACACGTTGGACTTTTTTATGGGATGATTTCAGCGTTGCAGAATTGGGTCGTATTTTGCTGTCGATTCCCTGTATTTGGCGAATTGCCAGCTTTGTGAATAGACTCGTTGCAACTAGGGATGCACCGATATTTCGCCACGAAAAATATCGGCCGAAAATGGTGCTTTCGGCCAAAAGGGAAAAAAGCCCCTGGCTCGGCCGGGCCTCCTAGGCCCAGGTTCAGGTGACTGATTTTTGGTTCTCAGGCCGATCTTGGCCTACGTTTTCGGTTTTGTTTATCAGCTTGAAATTTTCATTTCATTGCACCACTAGTTGCAACAACGGTGAAATTCACAGTTTGGTGCAATTCGGGGCCAATTTGAAGGTTGACTAAGGCTAGGGTCAGACGAACGCATTTTTCACGTGCGTTTAGCCGCACGAAATCACGGCCGTGCTAGCAGCAAATGACGTCCAATGCCGGGGAACCTACGACGAACGGCCGCACGAAAGTTCGTCCGTGCAACGCAAGTGGCCAACGAACGCATTTTTTCGAGAACGTCAAACCTCTACTACTGACGTACAGAGTGCGCTGCGGCCGCATAGCGGCGTGTTTGCGTGATTGGGAGGCGTCAGACGCTGCTAATGTCCGGCCAACATAACGTCCAGACGCAAAAAAGGGTTTTATTGATGATCCGTACAAAATCACGGACGAAAATGCGCATCGTATGACCGCTAACGCGTATTCCGTGAAAAAATACGTCCATTCGTTCGAACGCACTTTTTCACGGACAACGGGAAAAATGCGTTCGTCTGACCCTAGCCTAAGCCATTTAAGGTTATTCACCAATCACCAAAATTGAGTACAATTTTGGTGCTTTTAATTCCAGCGCACGTCACTACAATTCAGCAATTCTATTTTTGCTACAATACGGTGCGTTCACTACTCACTGGTCACCGTATTGCGACGAAAATGGAGTCGCCGAAGCAGTTATTGAAAGTTGGGGAAAAGTGCCGAATTGGCTTCGGAATTTTCTGCCAAACTGGAAAAAGAACAGCCAATTGGAAGTCTCCTATTCTCCTCGTAGGAGGTTATAGCAACAAAATGTATCTACAGGTCTTTTAAAATATAAATATTAATGTTATTATATTAAAACCTATTTGATTCGCTTGCTTAAACCGGTCGAATTGAAATCACCGAAATCAGGCCATTTTGATGCAGTTTGGTGTTTTGTGAATAGACAACGCATTAGTTCTATGGAAAATTTTCGGTGCTGCCGGGTTGCAGTGAAATGCACCATATTGTGCTGTAAATTCATCTGTGTTTGGCGAAAATACAGATTAATGAATAGACGAATTGCCCTAAACACGCAGATACGGTGAAATTCGGTGCTTAGTGAATCACCCTCTGTTACGGTGCCGAGCTGCATAGAGTGTGTAAATAACCTGTTATAGACACATTTTATGTCGCCGAGATCTTGAGGAATAGTCAATCTAAGCACATTGATGTAACCTGTGGTTTGCTGGTTGACCTTGCAGTGGACATGCAAACCTCACGAATCTTCTGAAACCACCCATGTGCCAAGGTAGTGACTGCTGTGACAAACCCCATATACTGTGTAAGAATAAAAGCTATATAGCCATGTTTTCTTCACCCTCGTTGGGTCAATCCACCCCTTTATGTCCTGGGTTTAGGGTTCGAGTTGGTGTTTTTGTCAAGTCGACCTTCTCATAAAGCTTCAGGCTCCCCACGTCATTACAAATCCACCGCACGTCTTGGTTAATTTTTCGGCCAGTCCCACCAGTCTGCCGCCTCCTTCCCCTGGTTATACTTAATGATATTTTATTCCCTTTTAAACCTAATTTGGTGGCTGTGGATACAGTCGCCGTCGTGCTAGTAACGCACATAAACAGCCTTGAAAGGATGGATGGCTTTTGGCAGTCCTAGCTTTTCTTTGGATGAGTTTCTTTTTGGTCGGATGTCAAGCTGGAAGCCTTTCAAGCCTGCCCTGATCCGAGCACACGTTGACCTTCCAAACGGCGCGTCCCCGAGCCAAAAATTCAAGTGGATGGTGAGATTTAAAATTATATGGTGGAGGGAACATGTTGGACAAAAGAGGACTTATCCCTAGAGGACTGAGGAAATGCTTGGACAGCATCCTTGGCCCTCAAGCTGTTTTGGAAGTACATCTCCCATGAGGCTCAGCTATTGATCAGGTAGGCTGAGCCTTATGAGAAAGATTCAAAGTGACTGGGCTGAGGTTGCTGGTCTTTGCCCGAGGGTAGATCCGGAGTATTTAAGTGCCGTCTGGACATCCCGTGTGGTGGCCTGGTTGTGTGTAGATAGATCAGACTGTATGTTCAATATGACAATAACACAGGAGGTAGTTGTAAACTACATTCCCCATAATGCCCATCCCCTGACGGGCTGAAAATGCTGGCATATGCAGCGGCAATGACGATTATCCAGCTTTATCGCCTATTTTTTTTGCCGTGAGTAGGAAGGGAACTTGGAATTCACAAACTACTATACAATGCGTGGACAAAAACGTCACCACCTCCCATACAAGCCTGTGATGATCTGGGGTGGCTTGGTTGGGTCGGGGTTTAGCAACGTTATGTGCCCAAAAAATGAGGTCATGTGACGCCCTGAATATACTGAATGAGGAGGTTTTTCCATCAATGGGTTTCTTCTCCCCTGATGGCACAGCGGGCATATTCCAAGATGGCAATGCCAGGATTTATCAGGCTCAAATTGTGCAAGAGTGGTTGAGGGAGCACGAGACATCATTTTCACACATGGATCGGCCACCGCACAGTCCAGACCTTAACCCCATTGAGGTTAGTCTTTGGGATAATGTGCTGGAGAAGACTTTACGCAGCGCTGCGACTCTCCCATCATCAATACAAGATCTTGGCCACAAATTAATACCACTCTGGACGCAAATAAATGCTGTGACATTGCATGAGCTTATCCAAACGATGCCGTGGCGAATGCGTGACGCAATCACAGCAAAAGGCACCAAATATTACAGCGTGTGACATTTTATTTTCAGTTTTTGGCCGGGCGGTGTATATTAAAAATAAAATCCTGCATGTGCTCCTGGGTTTCGAGCCGACGCAGGGATCAATGTCAGGACCAAAGAAGCGACCAGCCTGGGCCTTCTCATTCTTTTTATTTATTTTTACGTAGACCGATCACATCTTTGTGATCCCTGCCTGGGGGATTGTGGGATATGTAGTACAGCACTCTGTGGCAACTTGATAGGATCTACACAAACCCAGGACATACTGAAAAGGAGAGAAATCTCAATGTATCCTTCCTGGTAAAATCCTTTATAAATAAATCTATATCTGCATGGGTATATTTTTCTATATTAGTGGATTGCCTTGAAATCTGACTCTTGTTTTCGGGTTCCTTTTATCATTGGCCTCTCCGGTGTTATATACAGCCTGGATTCTTTGTAGTTTGGGGTTGTCTGATCTTACACACTGAACGTCTCTTTACGTAGCGTTTTAATACAGAGCTTTACACTACGTTTCCTTTGCGTGTGAATTACGAACTAGAAATTTAGCATTTTACAGTGGAATAAAGTAATATGTAACTGTGTACGATGTGTGTGAAAATGTAGCATTTTGTATAACTGTTACATATATATATGTGTGTATGTTATTCAAAGAGCACCGACGTCGCCGACATTTCGGTGCTCTCTCATTCCCCGCACTTTGGGGAATCAAAGTTCCCCACCCCGCGGTGAATTCAGCATTCACCCCCGGGTTCCTGGATTGCAGGGAAAACCTGCTGCAATACTGCCGAACACCCGCCGGATTTGCTGTAAAATACACGCCGAACACAATGCAGACCAGCTGCCGGAAAAAGCCAACAAGCTGACGAAGGGGGTAAAAAAAATATAATATATATATATATTATAATCTCTTGAAAGTGTAAAAATTGAAACGTTGTTTGCAAAAAAAAAAACTACTGAATGAAAATGTCTGGAATTTACGTATAAGATCCAATGAATGATAATAAAAAGGTCTGTTACAGAAAAAAGAAGGCTTTTAGGCAATTTTTTTTTTCCCTTTTTTTTTCTTTTCACTAACAGATCCTAAAAAAATCATTGAATAAAGAGACCTTTTGCTGCAGATTAAAATACGGTTTATTAGATATTGGATTAAAACGGGAATATTTTTTACATTGAATCCTATGGGATTCTCCTGAATAAACCTGACGAATAAAAGCACCGAACATCAGGGCATTCCACTGACATTTCTCTGCTGTTCGGTGTCTCTGAATAGATTAACCCTTGCTTCTCTATGGGGGATTTCACTGCCGTCGAACAGGCACCGTACGTGCAGGCAATTTGCCAAAATTTGAACTGCCTGCTCTCTGGCCCCGACATGTCACTGGGGAAATTCACTGTTCGGGTACATTTCGGGACCAGGTCGGCTCTCTCTGACCCCTTTCAGTTGTTTTTTTTGTACATGGCAGAGCATGGTGATCTTCTCGCTGTAGCTTTGCTATAATACAGGGTGATTGGTGGCGGTGACAATATAAACGCATATTAATGCAGAGCTGTGACGGCTCACACTGCCGCGACGCTAATACGCGACATAGGAATGTGTTGGCGCTCCTGAAAGTGCCGTGTTAGTCCCGTGCTGTCAGGGACGGCATCCATAAGAGCATCGCTGAATTACAAAGGGAGCGTAGCTTTTGGTATTTAGGATTTAAAATATTTGGGGTGGCAGGGGTCGGGTAGCAGTTGGGGTTAAGATACCGTTAAGGTGACCCCTGTACAGCATCTGGTGAGGCCGGGGCCACGCGGACGTTCAGAAGTTTGGTGAGAACAGACGCTCTTTCCGCTCCGACGCCCGTGTGGCCACCTCGCTGTGCGTATGGCTTTACAAAGCGCGAGACCCATCTGCCCTCCATCATAGTGGTTCAATGGGGAGGGAACATCCACGTCCAATGTAACGCACGTTAAAAGTACATGCGTTGCATAGTTTGGTCCTCCCAGACGATCCATCGAAACTCTACAACAGACGCTGAGAGTAGCGTGTGGTCACAACGAATGCACTTGGCGCGTCCGTGTGGCCTCGGCCTAAAGGTGAGGCTCTCTTCTGTCACTCGGTGCTCCCTGGATCCAGGAGATACTGAACCTTCCTCAATCTGTCCAGATTATGACAGCAATCCAACTATGGGAGGCCTTGCGTGGTCGCGATGCTTGCTTTACACAAATTCTATATATATAATCTCCAGTAAGCAGCTTGTGATAGCTTCCAAAAAATCCTCAATGAATACACAATGACATAAAAGCAGGATGCATTTGAAGACCGAGTTAAAGATAAACGACAAAAATTTTATTCAATAAAAATTCCTGTAAAACGTGCGCGACGTTTCAGCTCCCTCAGAGCCTTTCTCAGGTTTTACAGCAATTTTTATTATTGAATACAATTTTTGTCGTTTTATTTTTAACTAATAAAAATTCCTTAATGAAAGAACGTGTATATGTGAAGACAGCGCTTCCGTGTGATATAGGCTAGGGTCAGACGAAAGCATTTTTCCCCGCGAACGTGAAAAAGTGCGTCCGAACGCATTGACGTATTTTTTCACAGAATGCGCACAAACGGTCAGACGACGCGCATTTTCGGGCGTGATTTTGTACGGATCGTCAATAAAACTCTTTTTGCGTCTGGACGTTATGTAGGCTGGACATTAGCAGCGTCTGACGTCTCCTAATCACGCAAACACGCCGCTATGCCGCAGCTGCGCACTCAGTACGTCAGTACTAGCGGTTCAGCGTTCTCAGAAAAATGCGTTCAAATTCCACTTGCGTTGCACGGCTGGACTTTTGTGCAGCCGTACATCGTATATTGGCCGTCATTGCCCGTCATCTGCTGCTAGTGCGGCCGTAATTATGTGCGCCAGAATGCACGTTAAAAGTGCGCTGGTCTGACCCCCACCATAAATAGTGATTAGGGTAGGTGCTGCCACAGTGGAATGTGAAGTGTCCACACACCTCCAAGGACACCATTAGTATAAAGAGAACAATACGTATATTCCTGGCGCACCTTGTATATTGAAACGTGATTTAGAATACAATATGTATGATACAATTGTAAGTGAACAATAAATGTTAAAAGTAAATTTATAATATATATATATATGTGTCTAACACTGAAAACACTCTAAAACTCGAATAAAAAAAAATTCTAAATACTTCTATTTGTAGTGGTGGTATCTTTGTCTTCCTCCTTGGTAAGTCCTCTGAAGTTTAGCTTTTTCGATGGTAACTCGTTTGCTCATTCGATGGTATATGGAGGTACTATATAAATTCCAGGGAGGGGAGGGAGCAGACCTTGTATAGACAGGTGCTAGAGTAAAAAATAAATATGCAGCAGGACGGTATGCTGCTATATTCAAAAATTTATTCATATAAAATAAACCATATGGTATGCATAATCAAAAGTGATAATTAACAAATTGTCATAAAAGGGATCACTTAAAAACGCGTTTCCGCCTACTGCCTTCCTCAGTAAGTGTCCTCAGACAGTCTCTGGTAAAAGGGATCAGAAGAAGAAGAAAAAAAAATTTTTTTTTCAATGGTATTACAATCTATGCGCGGTTTGTAACGCAGAATTTTACCAACTCCTGAAAGCTGGTGTTAACGGCAAATTCTATCAACCTGACCGAAACCAAATACACCAGCCCAAAAAAAATACGCAGCAAAGTATAGTTACACATTCTACACATACCCAAACAATAAAATGGAGACGTTGTGTGTGCGTTTATTATTGATGCAGCATATATACGCAGATTGACTTTGACAGGCGCAAAAACTTAACGTGAGACAATTGTGGTTCTTAATTCTGATTGGCTGAATCACATAAAAAAACGGTCCGCACACTGATTTCTGCACGCAACGTTGCTGCGCGCGCGTTTGTGCATGACCGTTTTACGCGTGTTATTTTTTGACGGATGAAAAAAATGCGCAAGGATTGTAATACCAGTTGTGATTTCCGCGCGTTGACGTTTAACGCTTCGCGCAAAAAATGCACGCGTTCTGCGTGCATTTTTGCGTGAAGAATGTACTAGGGCCCATAATCGTCTTACGGTTGCGGTGGAGGGCAAAAAATGAGCTAAAAAGCCTCCACGCAATAACCAATACGGTTTATTATTGCAGAGACCGTTTACACATCCCAGCAATTCAAAGAACTGCATCCCAGAGCTCCTGTGCTACATTCCCCATATACAGCAAGGAACTCTGGGTAAGACATGCAAATGACATCTTGAATTTTTTTTATTTTTTTTTATTGCATCCTGGATCTGTTTTCACACACAGCCCGTCACTCAAGGCCGTGTCACACTAGATGGCTTTTTTTTCCCCACAGAGATCAGGTTTATGCAACTGGTTAGGCTAGGGTCAAACGAAAGCATTTTTACACGCGAACGTAAAAAAGGGCGTCCGAACGCATTGACGGATTTTTTCACGGAATTCGCGAAAACGGTCATACGATGCGCGTTTTCGTGCGTGATTTTTTACGGATCCAAACCAGGAACCTTTGGGTGTCTGGACGTTATGTTGGCCGGACACGAGCAGGGTCTGACGTCTCCAAATCACGCACACACGCCGCTATGTGGACGCAGCGCACTCTGTACGTCCGTACTAGCGGTTCTGCGTTCTCGAAAAAATGCGCTCATTTTCCACTTGCGTTGCGCGGCCGGACTTTCGTGCGACCGTTCTTCGTATATTGGCCGTCATTGCCCGTCATTTGCTGCTAGTGCGGCCGTAATTAAGTGCGCCAGAACGCACGTTAAAAGTGCGCTGGTCTGACCCCAGCCTTAAAGCCACTCCTGGACGGCGCTGGTTCGGGTTTATTGGACCCTCATCAGCAGGAGCTAGGCATGATGACCAGCAGTTTGGTGCTTGGCCCGTATATATAATAGTTACGTTTATTGTCTAGCAATACGTTATTCATTCTATATTTTTAATACATTTTCGAGATGTTTTATGAAAACCAGTTCCCAAAGGGTTACTGACTTTTTTTTTTTTTTTTTTCGATCCGGTGGTAACGGAGTTCCTGTGCCAGATGTTTACGCGGCCGGTCAGTTATTACCTAAGCTGCATACTCAGACATGGTATTAAATGGTGTTTTTGCTTGTGAGTCACTGAACGCCTCGCCGTTAAAGAGGACCTGCCTTCACATGCTCCGGAATATTCCTGTAATCCCATAATATGACTTGTAATGGCTCAGGAATAAAGGCGGCTCTTGAGGCTACGAAAAAAAAATGCCGAAATCTTTTCAAACCGACGCCTTTTAATCTGAGAGAGTCAAAATCCCAAAAGCCAATTAGACAAAGCACAAAACAAGAAAAAAAATGTAATGGACGGTGTCTGAGCGGGACCAAATGTCAGCAAATAAAGCCCTGTGCAATAAGCTGTGCCGCACGAGGCGCCGGTTCGTTTCTGAGGTACGGTTCGAGTTCTACGCGGACTGGTTTTCTGTCGGGACACTTGTCGACGCAGGGAAGAATCATATTTTGTATTTTATCATGATCGTTGAACGTAATCGAGCCTATTCCTGTACCCGAAGGGAAATACATTCAGGGTTATCGAAAAGCCACCGCACGTTCGGTGACTTTTCGTTCTCCTCATTTCGGTTTGATTTGGCGATCCTATTTCGGCCACCCTGCGGTGTGTATTCAGCAAGCACCACAGGGTCCCCGAATTGCAGGGAAAAGTCACCGCAAACCCGCCGAAAACTCAAAGCAAAACCCGGCGAAGGCAGACCAAAAACATCTGGATTAACCCCGCCGAACACGCCGGAGAAACCCGAAATAGGAGCCGATCACACGCAGCGCAGCCGCCGGAAAAACCCGACACCGCAGACGTATGCAGTGAATAAAATAAAAAAAAAAGTTTGCTTGAATGTTTGAGAAGTGAAACACTGTTTGCAAAGAAACTACTGAACGAAAATGTCTGAAATTTACATATAAAATCCAATGAATGATAATAAAAAGGGCTGTTACAGAAAATATAAGTATACTTAAAAAACATACCAAAAAAATGCTTAAAAAATCTATAAAGAGACTCTTTACTGCAGAATTTTATAATGAACGGTTTATTAGATATTGAATTAAAACGGGAATATTTTTAACATTGAAGCCTATGGGATTCTCCTGAATAAATCTGCCGCATGAAACCACCGAATGGCAGGGCAATTCGGCAACCTTTCACTGCTGGTTTGTGTTCTCTGAATAGACGAAGCATTGCTTCTCTATGGGGATTTCACTGCCCTCGAACAGGCACCGTATGTGCAGTCAATTCGCCAACATTTGGCGAACTGTCTGCTCTCTGACAAGCCGGATGGCCAAGAAAGGTAACTGAACGCTGAATTTCAGCGTTCGGTTACCTTTCGGCAGCAATTCCGATCTCTTTGAATAACCCTGATTGTTAGAACTGATGCAAAAACGTTCCTGTTAACCCCCTCCATCCCTCCTGATTTTGTGCCTATCAGCTGGTGTGAGCTAACCCGAGCGTCAGCCTGTTTTGGCGTTAGCGCCAGGTAAATTCAGTCTAGCACCGGACCAACAGATCGTTTGCCTCTCGCTACAAACGTCAAAAACCTATACTTAACACGGGCAGCGCTACAGAGCACTTTCACTAGTCTAACCAACAGATCGTTTAGTCCCGGCGATAATGTTAGCGCCGACGCTAAACGCAAAAATTTACCAACTGCTCAACCCTGGAGTTAACTGACGGAAAAGGAAAAAAAGGAGAAAAAAAAAGTCAAAATTCCCTGGCCAAAATCACCAGGCGATTGAAAGGAACGCAGCGCAGGTGTCTCTCGGCTCGCTGGATGTAGTTTACGTGTAAAAGATGCATTGTATGGTTAAACCGGCGCGCTTCGGGGAAACATGAGAAGATGCATTGTATAGGAAAACCTGCCGTGTGCCAAGCCCATAGGATTCAATGTAAAAAAATATTATCATTTTTATTCCTTTTATTTATTCAACCGTTTATTTTTTTTAATCCGCAGCAAAAAGCCTTTTTATTAAAATTTATTAGGTATTTTTCTGGATTTTTCAGGCGAAATTTGGGGTTCCGATTGTTGTTTTTTATTATTATTATTTATTTATTTATTTTAAACAAGGCTTTTTTTGCACTGGAACGCTTTTTTATTTTTAACCATACATTGCTTTAGCGCTGGTTCCCAGCCCGGGTCTTCGCGTTTCCCTAGCACGCGCTAATGAATCTTGTACACGGACTACCGTGGACAAGGTGATCTGTTGGTGGGTTGTCGGGCGCTACCTTTTAGCGACTCACGCTAGATTTTTCATGTAGCGTTGGCGTTTTAGCTCACACCAGCTGATAGAGCCCTCAGTCTGCAATTTCAGATTCTAAATGCTTATTTATTCTTCATATTAATCAAGGTGTAAGTATTTCTATTTTATTATTATTTTTTTTTTTTTTATATAATTATTTTAAAAGCAGCAAATGATCACAAAAGTTTGACCAATTTTCCCGTCTACAATACACCTGTTTTGCCTCACAAATAATCCGCTATTAAAGCATTTACGTATCCATTTTCTTTAGGACTCGACCATGACAGAGCTGACCGTTTGGAAAGGATGTAGAACATTTCTTTCAATGGCCTGGTGAAGAAACAACAAGGTACGGAGACACTTAAGGCTAGGGACAGATGAGCGCATTTTCTGCGGCCACCGTCAAAATGTACGTCGATGCGTGCGCACGCATTTTTTCACGGAATACGCTTAAGTGGTCAGACGATGCGCAATTCTGGACGTATTTCATGACGATGGGGTGAAAAGAAGTCTAGGGAAATCCGGCTGTTTGAACGTTATGTTGGCCGCACACTAGCAGCGTCTGACGTCTCCTAATCACGCACACACGCTGCTATGCGGCCGCAGCGCACTCTGTACGTCAGTACCAGCGGTTTAACGTTCTCGAAAAAATGCGTTCATTTTCCACTTGCGTTGCGCGGCCGGACTTTTGTGCGACCGTACTTCGTATATTGGCTGTCATTGCCCGTCATCTGCTGCTAGTGCGGCCGTGATTATGTGCGCCAGAACGCGCGTTCGCACTGCCTCAGTCTGACCCTAGCCTTAAACGCACACTACCACTTACATAAGCTGTAACTAGATTACTTGTGCTTTACTAAAACACAATATAAAACATGCTGATTTTTATTCCCTTTGATTGAAGTAATTGCATGGAAAAAGGAAAAATAAATGCAGGTTTTTATCTCCTTTTTTTCCATTTTTTTTTTGTGGATTTTTCCCATGATGCATCATTTGCCAAAATCTTATGGCGAGTTTTACTCTGTTGCTGTGCTCTAACAGTTAATCAGGTGGAGGAGGGAATGTTTAGATACGGTTGCAGGTGGTGTAATGTGTTATCTATGCTACTCAAGCTAAGAGCTGGCAGCTGAATGAGCTAAAATAGGGAGCTTAAAATACTTCTAATCTACCCCCTGGTGATGTCCTTTGAATACATCCCACACAATACAATGATGTGGAAAGCTCCGGGGGGGGGTGCAGTTTACAACACAAAATATCACACAATGGATGCACCCAGTGACACATATAGAGGAAAATATCACACAATGGATGCACCCAGTGACACATATAGAGGAAAATATCACACAATGGTTGCACCCAGTGACACAAATAGAGGAAAATATCACACAATGGATGCACCCAGTGACACATATAGAGGAAAATATTTTCTTAACGCCGCAGGACGTACAATTACGTCCTGCATTAGGCGGGCTTTAACACCGCAGGACGTAATTGTATGTCCTAGGCGTTTGCAGCCCCCCTCCGGCAATACTCTCCTCCTCCGGTCGCTCCCACGCTGCTCTGACTCCCGCGGAGTCAGATCGGTGTGTATCCCTCCTCCCGGCGCACTGACGTCAGTTTCCCCCATCTCCCCCATCTCCCCATCGCCAGGGACCATTAGGCTGTGGCCAGCATCGTTGGAAGAGTCACAGCCTGACCTTTCCAGCGATGTAGGGGGTTAACCCCTTAGTTGCCAGGTCGCGGCCTGGCACCAATCGGTGTAAGACCGTGGCCTTTTTCCGGTAGGCGTCGCCATCTTGGATGGCAGCCCCCACCTCTGGGTCCCCCCCCGCGTCAACTGATGTCAGTTAACCGGGGAACCACCCAGCTGCAAAAGGATTTCCTAAGGAAATCCCATAGAGGAGATAGGGGGGCTCTTTGAACCCCTTTTATCTCTTGATCGGTGGCAGTTAGGGGGTCATGTCTGATATTGCTGGAAAGGCCAGAGCATGGCCTTTCCAATGATATCAAACATGATCATGTTAAAAGTAAAATAAAAGTGTAACAACAAATGTAAAAATAAAAATAATAATAAAAAAAAAAATATATTTTTTTCTTTTCAATGCAGCACTAGTGTTCACATTTCAGTTATGTGAACAATGATGCTTCACTAATGATTTTTTGTTTGGGGGGGGGGTTTAGCTAAAATCACGCAATTTCTCCCCAAAAAAAAAAATGGGTTCCCCGTTCAAATTTTTTTAACAAATCTACCCCATAGCATATGACCGCAAAGGCTCGGATAATAAAATAAAAATAAAAAACTCTTTTTACACACTCTGGAAGATTGCAATTCCAATTTTCATTTTTTTTTTTTATTTTTTGTTATAGTATTTTGACAGGACATGACCTATACATATAATAATGATCTATTATTAATCTGCCGAGTCTGCCGGAAAGAACAATATATAATATGTTTGGGTGGTATAATAATACGTGACTTAAAACCGCGTTTAAAAATGGTCAAAATGAGCTCAGCAAACTTCTACTTCGAAATAGCGCCGAAGTTGTAAAATTACTCCCGTCCTTAAGGGGTTAAACATACAAGAGAAAAACAAAACACATGTAAGATATCAGCAACATCAAATAAACACAATAAGGATATTGCATTTTTTTGGTGGTACTGGCCCTTCTCAGAAGTCTTTTTATGTGCGTGTTACCTTTTCTTTCCTCTTTTTATAAGCGTTCAGAGCTTTGAACATTGTGATATAGAGCTCCGCAGCGTTCTTTTCCTCGCCCAACACTCAATGAAAGACCATAAATGTGGCTACTGTTAGTGTGGTGTTCTTGCAACCAGTATGGAGGCCCTTGGGAAACCATTGACATGACCGTTCCGATCTGTAGATTTTCTCATCTATATGTTTGATGTGCTGGTGAGACAACCAATCTGAGGTTTTCCACTGAGAACTTGGGGCTTGGGTCGAGCTCTACAGGGGTCAATTGAGTCCATGAGAGGCTTCTTCTTGTTTTGGGAACTTGAGAGTCACGATTTTGCCAAACCGTTCTTGAAAGGTGCATCAGTGATACGAGAGTCGACCCTTCCATGAACAAACCGTATGTGTTTTTGAGCTTCACTGGAAGGACAGACCCCGGTTTCTCAATCTTGGTTTTATGGCGTCCATCCAGGCCAGCCTGATGAAGGTCGTGATCGATGGCCGTCTCTTGTGGGTTCCTACCGGGATTTAGCTTTTCCTCGTGAAGTTGTCTGGACGCTGTGAGAATCTGAAGGTTATCGTGTGATTTTTCTTCATTTCATACAATTAACGAGCAGTGTTCAACCATAATTGATCAGTTCACCTGAAATGACGGATAGACTTGTGGTTTTTCTTGACGACGCGCGGAAACCGAGCAGCGCTGTACCGGGACAAAATGTCTGCTTGTTATAACCAGCTCCTCGCCCCGGCAGTATATTATCGAATTTCCTCCTTGTCACCGCCGAGAAAAGTAGATCTTTTCTCTAATTAACGACTTCTATAGAAGAGCAGGAATCCCCCGATGGGTTACATGGCGCACGCTACATATATTAAACCTCCAATTATACCAGAAGAAGCGGCTTTTTCCAGAGTACGTGAACCACGACTTGTTCTAAGGACGCCGCGGAGCTGTTGGGTGCAACGATACGGTTTGTTTCCTTGTGTGTTTGTTGTATCATTTCCCTTTGGTCTAATCAATGGGTGATCTATCCTTCTCCTCAGAATTTTTTGTTCTCCAGTAGGTCTAGACGTGACAAATCTGCTTATCCACGGATAATAAATCCCAGGTTTCTCGTTACGCCGCTCACGTTATTGATTTGGAACCGGTTTCTGTTCTGGAATCACACGTGCCGCGAAAGGAATTTCTTTCAGTGAAAAAAATAAAAATAAAAATAAAAATGACAAAGCCTGAATGTTTAAAAAAAATATGGATTTAAAAAATGAATAAAAATTGTATTTTTAATTTAAAAAAAATAAAATTAAATGCTAATGAAATTTCTTCAGCGTAAAAAAAACCCGTTTTTTTTCTTTTGTGCCGTGGTACACATTTAATTCTTAAAATAAATTAGAATTTCCATAATAACTATAATATCAGAAGCCTGTGGTTGTGGGAAGGGGTTATCTGCGATGGATCATGCTGCACTGGTCATGACCACCACTCCTAATTTTACAGTTTTTCTAGGTGGACTTTTTTTTTTATTATTCGGCCCATCTGGGGCTACATTACGTCTGCCTCCTCCATCCGGTGGGAGCAGGGAGAGCTGGGGGAAAAAGTCCCCCAGTCTCTCCCTGCAGATCACTACACCAGCCTGCCGGATCTCGCGAGGTCATGTGACCGGCAGAGGGGAACTCAATGGAGTCCTATGGACTCCATCGAGTGGAGGCGCGTGCGGCGCTTAGCGTTGCCACACACATCCCGGGGCATAGCGCTCGCTAACAATGTAAGCAGCTTTTTCAGCGCCTGCATTGTAATCTCCCGTGCTAAAACGGGGGCGCGAGGGAGATTCCCCCTAACGTCCCCGTTTTAGCCCATGGATTATAATGGAGCCCTAGGACTTGATTTTTAGCCGACCTTAACAGAATTTTTCCTCCCATGTATTTTGGTTCCAGTTATTCTTTGGATTTGGGACACCTTGAAAAAATATGTAAGATTAAGTTAATTATATATACTTTTAACACACTAATATCATTTAAAAACTAATATATTCATTTTTAATGTATTTAAAATAAAAGTGAGCGAGGTGAACATAGAGTCAGTTTGGGTTACGCTAACATTTGGCAATCATACAGTAGCTCGTGTAGGTGTGATCTATAGACCCCCTGGACAAGCAGAAGAACTAGATAATCTGCTGGTTGAGGAAATAGCCAAAATGGCAATGAAGGGGGAAGTTATTATCATGGGGGACTTTAATCTTCCTGATGTGAACTGGAAAACCAAAACAGCTGGGTGCACCAGGAGTACAAATATTCTAAACTCCCTACTGGGATTATCTCTAACACAAGTAGTTGAGGAGCCGACCCGTAAAGAGGCCATATTGGATTTAATACTCACAAATGGAGGTTTGGTATCGGACGTTGTTGTAGGTGAAAATTTGGGATCTAGTGATCACCAGTCAGTATGGTTTAATATAACAACAGGGATGGAGCCGCACCACACAAGAACGAAAGTTTTAGACTTTAAAAAAACAGATTTTTCTAAAATAAGATTTTGTGTGAAGGAGTCATTATCAGACTGGAGGAGTTTAAAGGGAGTCCAGGAGAAATGGGATTATTTAAAGAAGCATTACTGAAGGCCACAGAAATTGCATTCGGCTTGTTAGCAAAAACAAAAAAGGGAAGAAACCACTGTGGTACTCTGCAGAAGTCGCCAAAATAGTGAAGAACAAAAAGACAGCATTCAATAATTATAAAACAACTCAGAGTGAAGAAGATAGGCAAACCTATAAGATTAGGCAGAAAGAGGCAAAGCAATTTATAAGAGCTTCCAAAGCACACGCAGAAGAGAAAATAGCTCAGTCAGTATAAAAGGGGGACAAAACATTTTTTAGATACATAAACGAGAAAAGAAAAGTAAAACAAGGATTAGTTAGATTAAAAACAAAGGAAGGAAGGTATGTAGAAGAGGATAAAAGTCTCGCTGACTGCCTCAATGAATATTTTTGTTCAGTCTTTGCAGAAGAAAAGGAAGGAAAGGGACCTCAGTTAGGAGAGAACACTAAAGAGACATTTACATATCAGTTTACAGAGGAGGAGGTTCTACAGCAGCTGTCTAAAGTAAAGACAAATAAGTCAATGGGGCCTGATGGGATCCACCCTAAATTATTAAAAGAGCTCAGTGATGTAATAGCAAAACCGTTAACAGATTTATTTAACCAATCCTTGTTAACGGGAGTCGTCCCAGAAGACTGGAAATTAGCAAATGTTGTGCCCATTTACAAGAAGGGTAGTAGGGAGGAATCGGGGAACTATAGGCCAGTTAGTCTTACGTCAGTAGTGGGGAAATTAATGGAAACCATGTTAAAGGAAAGGATTGTTGAACATCTAAAAACACATAGATTACAGGATCAGAAACAACATGGGTTTACCTCAGGGAGATCATGCCAAACTAATCTTATTGATTTTTTTGATTGGGTAACAAAAATAATAGACACAGGTGGTGCAGTAGACATTGCTTATTTAGATTTCAGTAAGGCTTTTGATACTGTTCCGCATAGAAGGCTTATCAATAAATTGCAATCTTTGAGTTTAGATTCCAATATTGTTGACTGGATTAGGCAGTGGCTGAGTGACAGACAACAGAGGGTTGTGGTAAATAGAGTTTATTCGGCACAAGGTCTTGTTACCAGTGGGGTACCTCAGGGGTCAGTACTTGGACCCATTCTCTTTAATATTTTTATTAGTGATATTGCAGAAGGTATTAATGGAAAAGTATGTCTTTTTGCTGATGACACAAAGATTTGCAACAGGGTTGACGTTCCTGGAGGGATCAGCCAAATGACAAATGATTTAGGTAAACTAAAAAAATGGTCGGAGTTGTGGCAATTGAGTTTTAATGTGGATAAGTGCAAGATAATGCACCTGGGACGTAAAAACCCAAGGGCTGAATATAGAATATTTGATACAGTCCTAACCTCAACATCTGAGGAAAGGGATTTAGGGGTTATCATTGCAGAGGATCTAAAGGTAAGTAGTCAATGTAATAGAGCAGCAGGAAATGCTAGCAGAATGCTTGGTTGTGTAGGGAGAGGTATTAGCAGTAGGAAAAGGGAAGTGCTCATGCCACTGTACAGAGCACTGGTGAGACCTCACTTGGAGTACTGTGTGCAGTACTGGAGACCGTATCTCCAGAAGGATATAGACATCTTAGAGAGAGTTCAGAGAAGGGCTACTAAAATGGTGTACGGATTGAAGGAGAAAAGTTACCAGGAAAGGCTTAATGATCTTAACATGTACAGCTTGGAAAAAAGACGAGACAGAGGAGATATGATAGAAACATTTAAATACGTAAAGGGAATCCACAAGGTAGAGGAAGGGAGTATATTTAAAAGGAAACAAAATAGCAAAACAAGAGGACATAGTCTTAGATTAGAGGGGCAAAGGTTTAAAAGTAACATCAGGAAGCATTATTTTACTGAGAGGGTGGTGGATACATGGAACAGTCTTCCAGTAGAAGTGGTAGAGGCCAAAACAGTAATTGAATTTAAGCAAGCATGGGATAGGCATAAGGCTATCCTAAACAAAAGATAAATCCAGGTTAAGTATCCATGTAATTGGGCAGACTAGATGGGCCGAAAGGTTCTTATCTGCCGACATTTTTCTATGTTTCTATGTTTCTATAGCTTTTTTTTCTTCTATCATTGTTAAATAAAGGAAATAGTTTTTTGCTGCGCAGTATTATGCATGTCGACCACTTAGGAGACCAGAAGACCTCTTCAAGGAACACTATATTAAAAACCTAGAACGTCCTTTTTTTTTTTTTTTTGCCCTGAAATAATTGGCCAGAGGTTGCTGACCGCGTGTGCCCGATAATTTTTTCTGGTGTTTTTTTTTTTTTTTTCTGGTGATTTTACTCCCATTTGTCCCTCGCTGCGCAGCTCCTCCTTTTCTGCTCAGGGACTCCTGAACTTGGAGTCCCAGGAGGTGCAGTTCAGGAAGATCTGGTGGGCCGGAGTTTTGAGATCCCTTCCATAAAGGTTTAGGCTCTTGTGTGCGTTTACGTAGGAAACCTATAACGTGTGTATCGATAGAATAAAACGTAGGGTAAAACCTCTTTAAATGCAGATATATCCCATATGGCCACTCCCAAACAGATGGATTTCCTGAGCATGTAGCGTCTCTTTTTCTTTCGCTGGTAATCCGAAGCTTTCTCCCACCAGACACCTCTCGGAAAAACAGAAGCCATAGTGCAGTACAAAATATTCTTTAAAAACCACATAATTTATTATGCTTACAAGATAAGAACAATAAAATGTACATCGATAAAAGCCCCCGGTCAAGCGTCCAAAGTCCTCAAGCCTGCTGGCTGCAATCAAACCTCTCAATGTCAGGACCTCTCCCGGGCTACCGCTCGACGCGTTTCGTCCGTTGGACTTCCTGAAGAACATCGCTTCTATGATGAGCCAGTCCACCTCTTAAATCTTCCACTGATCATCCAATTTCAATCGGCAGCGGTACTCCGAAATCCCGGCAATCAACGACGAACATGCTCCCGATGTGCTCCTCGTTCGATGACGCTAGTATAACCAACGTCCTACAGCGGGCACCTGCCACTCTGTCACATCCCCAGGCGCCATCTTTGAGGAGGAGATCGGTCGGCATCCTCGCATGCGCCTTCCCAACCAAATCCAATTCAAACATTGAGCATCAGAGAACACAAGCACAAAACAAAGTATACTAAAACTACAAACAAAAGAACATGTGACGCAACACACTTACGCTGGGTCGCATCACTTTGGGAAGACCTGAGGTTTTAGCATGTTTGGGGGACGTGTAAAGTTGGTGGCACGAGGTCTAAGAACTAACCGGGACTGTTGGCACGAGTGAGCGAGGATCATCCGAGGAGGTCCCATTTCCAACATGTGTATCAGACTGATCCCGCCCATGAGGAGCAGCCCAGAGCAGAAATGCCCGGCTTGTGTCCCCTGCACAAGAGAAAGCAGCAACAGAAAATTATGGTGGACTTCATAGGGTTTCTTCACATCCATGTGTGTGTAGTTTTTCAGGTGTTTTTTGTGTGTGTTGCTTTTCTTCTCTTTTATAGTGCATTATTGAATGGTGACTTTATGGTCCGCCGGTAAGAATAGGCTCATGGTGGTGTCTATCTGGTAGAGCAGGTCTAGACATGGTTAAAGCAATGGTTATTATCCCTATAATTAAAGGAGGAAGCGCACAGTGAGTTCCTGAAAACAGGAAGGTGGGAAAAGCCGTGTAATGGTTGAGGATAATTTGGGAATTTTTGCAGCCCGTCTCATGTTCCTCAGCTTCCTTTCACTCCTCCACCAACTCATTGCTTGGCAAATAATAACCCCTCAGTGTCGCCCAGTCCCACATCCATCCGCAGTGCCCGATCTCGAGCGCCCCATCTTTTCTGTTTATTTATGGGATTTGATTTGAATCTTTATGCTTGGAGGTTTCTCTGAAAAGAGGTAACGGTTTCCTGGAGATTTAATAGCAGTTTACACCACACACTTGTTAATAGGTGTGAAAAACTTATATATCTCAAATATATATCACATTTTTATTTTTGTTTTTTTACTTAAAATTTTTATTTATTTATTTTTGCAAATTTATTAAAGTTCTTCCTGTTTTTTGTTTTTCCGCAAGATCGAGGACAGAATGTCGTCCTTGATATCGAAGTTGTTTGGGTCTCCTAGCTGGGTGTTGTTGCACGCAACTGTTTTGGAATGTGACGTCTAAGGCTGGGGTCAGACGAACGCGCGTGCAGCTGCACTTTATCACGGCCGTAGTAGCAGCAAATCACGGCCATTGACGGGCAATATATGAAGTACGGCCGCACGAAAGTTCAGCCGGGCAACGCAAGTGGCAAACAAATGCATTTTTTCGAGAACGTCAAACCGCTAGTACTGACGTACAGAGTGCGCTGCGTCCGCTAGCGGCGTGTGTGTGTGATTAGGAGATGTCAGACGCTGCTAATGTCCGGCCAACATAACGTCCAGACGCAAAAAGTGTTTTATTGATGATCCGTACAAAATCACGGACGAAAATTTCGCATCGTATGACCGCTATCGCGTATTCCGCGAAAAAATGCATCCATTTGTTCGAACACACTTTTTCACGGCCAATGCAAAAAAATGCATTCGTCTGACCCTAGCTTAAGACCCTTCGCCGAGTAATAAAAACCGGACAGATTTTTAAGGGGTGGAGCAAATAGTTCCCAATCTCCAGCGCTGCACAACCTCGCGAAATCACGCAGGGATCGCAGCCTAGAAGCACAAACTTTTATGGAGTCCTATGGACTCCGGGAGGTGATACTCGTGGAAGTGCTACCTTGAGTATCCCAGCTGTCAACGCTGCCTTCCGGGTCAAGGTGCCGAGGTAGCGCCTGCCCCAGAATCTCACACTAAAATGGGGGCGCTACAGGGAATCCTGCCGGCACAGATTTTCCCCGTTAGCGACGCGTCTCCCCATTTTAGCGTTAAACAGGGATTAGGTCCCGCTGTTTTTGCCACCCCCCCCCCCAGTTGCAAATTGACCCCGAGCAAAGGCTTCAGATATAAAGTCTACCTGTGCGTCATTCAGGTTAAATACCTGCCACCACGTTAGGTTGCGAAAAATGGAGAGTCCAGATGAAACATGGATCTGACTTGTGCCGCTTGTATGAATGGACACTCAAAGATGGCATAGATGGTTTTTTTTTCCTCTTATATTTTTTTTATTATTTTTCACGCTTTTTATCCCATTTTTTTTCTTTGCTTCCATTTTTTTAAAAATATATATTTAATTGGGTTTAAAAGCAAATTTTGTTTTCGTGCTATATACTGCTCAAATGTCCTCATTTTATTATATGTATAGTGAGTGTGTTTGTGTGACTATAATGGGCCCTATGACATTCTTTGTGCAAACTTTAACGCCTGCGTAAAAACGCATTAACGCGAGGGGCAAAACCCTTTGCGCTGAACGTCGTATCACAATGTCTGCGCAAAAAATGCATATTAACATCTACCGCGGGTGAACCTGCGCGAACCCTTTGCGAGCGTAATGTACTGCGTGCGTCCTATACTTAACATTGTGAGCGCAAATGCGTTTGTGCGCTGGTAAGCGGATGGTATTACAATCTATGCGTAAAATGTAACGCACAGCGTTTGCGCGCATAATTTTAACGTCTTTTAAAAGCTGGCGGTAACGGCAAATCTGAACGTTCAGGCCAAACCCAAAAACACCAGCACAAAACAAAATACAGCAAAGTATAGTTACACATTCTACACATACCCAAACAATAAAATGGAGAATTTATGCGTGTTTTTATTATTGCTGCAGCATATATGCGCAGATTGATTTTTGACAGGCGCAAAAAGTTAAAGTGAGACAATTGTGGTTCTTAATTCTGATTGGCTGAATTGCGTGAAAAAACTGTCCGCCCACCGATTTATGCGCGCAACGTTAATGCGTGCGCGTTTTTGCGTGCGTTATTTTTTGACGGATGAAATAATGCGCGAGGATCGTAATACCAGCGTTAATTTACGCGCGCTAACGCTTAATGCTTCGCACACAATTCACGCGTTTACCATGCATTTTTGCGTGAAGAATGTAATAGGGCCGTGTGTGTGTGTGTGTGTGTGTATTTTGTGGGGTTTTTTTTGCTACGGTTCGGTGTTTAATTATCAATTACTGCTTAAGGGTTAATCTCCTGTGCTTTTCTTTTCTGATTAAAGATTTTTTCCTGGTTTGGACACGTGCATTACTTTTCTGCCAGGTTTTTTTTCTCCGTTAAGGCTGGTGTCAGACGAGCGCATTTTGTACGGACGCACGTTCTGACGGAAGACTCGGTAGTGGCCACACGGTCCGTTATTTTTGACTGATGTAGAGAAAAAGAGGGACCTATGGGAAATAATATTAATATGAAAAATGATACAAACTTGATACATGATATCAAAAAACATTTTGTCCGTCCAAGGTGCTGGACCGTCTGACTTCCTCCCATCACTCACACACAAAGCTATGCGGACGTGGCGCAGTCTGTGCGTCCATCCTAGCGGATTGACGTTCACGCCTAACTTGCGTCCGTTGTGCGTCTGCAGTTCAGTGCGGACGCACTTTGTGTGTTGTTCCCTATTGCTCATAATTCTATGCTACCACGGACGTTAATATGTGCGCAAAAACGGACGTGATCACTGCGTTCGTCTGACACGAGCCTTAATCCTATCACTGCTGTAGAGGGTCTGCGCGGCTCATCTCTCCAAACTCTTTATTGTCTGATTTTATGAATATCTTCTGGGTTTCTTCTTGTAGTTATACGAATCATTAATAAAATTTTTTTTATTTTTTTTTCTCGAAAGGGAACAGATTTTATTTACTTTTTATTTCTGTACTTCTTTGTTGCGTCTCCTTTGCGCGCGCTACCATGCGAGACCCGCTTTTTAATATAGATGGGTGCATGCGTTGGGTTCCTTAGCTCAGCTGTATTGTAGGTAATGAAAATCGTTTCTGGGGTCCGTGCTCCGTGACACCGCGACGCAGCCTTAGAAATCGCTTTCAATCCACCGGTTTATTGGTCGTCAAATTCCATTATCTCGCATCCGATGCTGGAACATAAAGCAATGAGAAATTGAACAGTTTGGCTTTATTGAGACGGCAATAACTATTTTTAAAATTCTCTGCAGAAATTCTTTATAAAATGTAAAAAATGTCATATGTAGTTTTTGCAATTTCCAGTTTTTCTTTTTATCATTTTTTTTTATTTTGCACCGGTTGGGCTCATTTGATAAAGGAATCCCTTCCTATGTGTTCGTTGGTGTGTCTTTTGGTAGAGAATGGAGGTTGTATTGGTTGGAACCTTGCTTCTAGCCCAATAAACGGGTCTGTTTACAGATTGGCATGGCGGGCTCCTTCATCTTTTATTGAATGTCCTGTGGAGTTTTGTCATGTCGCTCCTTGGTTTCTGCATGGGTTTTTTAACGCATCCACCATTAATTTGAATTGACTTCGTAAAACCTGACACCCAATATCCATCACTGCCGACCAGACTCCCTTTCACTTTCTGCAGGCAGGTGGAAACCAGTAAATAAGAGTCGCCTCCCTGCTGCGATCGTCGCCGGTGCAGGAAGTCCCCCTCCCAAGCACAGAGAAATGCTCCATTCTTCAGGCGGTGGCCAGGACTTCCTTCCTGACATTGTCTGTTTATCTCAAGTTATATAGACGTCTCTTCACTTCAACTGGTGATGGGGGGGTGTTGGGTAAGTCCTGCTAATGTATGGATTTATTATCATTCGAAGCCGAGCCATGGCAAATACCCGACTGTCAAGCCCCCACACCTAGAATTATATGGTGTCATCGTCCGTTCTTCCTGGGGTTACCAATGGGCTTTCTTTCCCCAAATCAATTCGGCATGTTCCTCGTTCCTTTCCTAGGGCTTATTCCAATCTTCCTATCGACTCAAGATTCTGTTCTAGCCGAGCTTATCGTGTAGATTGGACACTGCAGCTCCTTACTGTAAATCAATGGCTCCATTACTTTGCACAGGAACTTTTAATTTGTGGCTAGCCGATGAACAATGCGTGCCAACCTGGCTCCTTCCTTATTGGCTCAAGCCGTTATTCAGGAAAGATTAACGACTCTCGAATTATTTGATTTTTTTTTTTTGCTTTTGCCCACGGAGCAGGCGCCGGGTCGATCTGGCTGCAAGCATCGGAAGACTGGGAACTAGGCACAAATGATACCCATTTTATTCTTCCACCCTCCCTGCATGATGCCGCGCATGCTCATGCCTGGCTCCCTTGTGTCCTATGGACTTTAGGACCTTATAATGGGGATTGTGCATTACCGTTACCAACCAGAATCCCACAAATATTCTGACTCGAGACACTCATACAGCGGCTTGGTTGAAACAACAGAGGTTTTAATAACGAGCCACCAAAAGAAAATGGCTTGCGCTGGGTTTTTCCGTGAAGTAAAACACATGCGTTAAGTTGAGGGAGACATCCGCCAATGGCTAACTTCTCCACCTCAAATATATAAATGAAAAGGTAAGTACTACATACTAGATGTAAGTTAGAGAAATGCTCGTTTAACCTGATGTAATCAAGTCCTAAAGCCTCTACAATGTCCCTCTTTGATGAAAAGGAAGCCGCGAGACTGGGCACTCGGAAACCCGAAGTCTTCAGTTTATTGGATATTAGCTGGACAATGTGTTTTGGCTGAAACATCAGACGAAACTTTTCTCCGTTAAATTTGCCACCAAAGTGCCCAGTGTCCCTTCTACCTTTGGATTTGACAGCTGAAGGCCACGCTGGATCTCCATTATGTAACTACCGTTGAATGCATTGACCCTTCCCTTTCTTCTGCTTTTTAATGAGTCAGCGCAACCCTGCTAATCGATCCCGTGACCGGTTTTGCAATGGTGAGAGTGCTTTGTGCTTCACATACTGACCACCATCATGACAGCAGTTTTCCATCAGTCCGATTGCATGCGTTGATGAAACGGTCCCCTCGACAAGACCATAGTGCGGGGGACCTGTTCCTCTTTCAGCCCTAATTTCAATGCAGAATAATGAAACGATTAATCGACAACTAATCGATAACGAGAATAGATGACAACTATTTTCATTATCGATTAAATCGATTTTGTGCACAGCGCACAATGTTTAGTCAGACTGTGTTAAACGTTATAGTCAGGTCCAGAAATGTTGGGACATTGACACAATTCTATCATCTTTGGCTCTATACACCACCACAATGGAGTTGGAATGAAACAAACACAATGTGCTTTAACTGCAGACTGACAGCTTTAATTTGAGGGTATGTACATCCAACTCAGGTGAACGGTGTAGAACTTACAGCAGTTTGCAGATGTGCCTCCCACTTGTTAAGGGACCAAAGGTAATGGGACAGAATAATAATCATAAATCAAACTTTCCCTTCTTAATACTTGGATGCAAATCCTTTGCAGTCAATCACAGCCTGAAGTCTGGAACGCATAGACATCACCAGATGCTGGGTTTCATCCCTGGTGATGCTCTGCCAGGCCTCTACTGCAACTGTCTTCAGTTCCTGCTTGTTCTTGGGGCCTTTTCCCTCCAGCTTTGTTTTCAGCAAGTGAAATGCATGCTCAATGGGATTCAGGTCAGGTGATTGACTTGGCCATTGCATAACATTCCACTTCTGTCCCATTAAAAACTCTTTGGTTGCTTTTGCAGTATGCTTTGGGTCATTGTCCATCTGCACTGTGAAGCGCCGTCCAATGAGTTCTGCAGCATTTGGCTGAATGTGAGCAGATAATATTGCCCGAAACACTTCAGAATTCATCCTGCTGCTTTTGTCAGCAGTCACATCATCAATAAATACAAGAGAACCAGTTCCATTGGCAGCCATACATGCCCACGCCATGACACTACCACCACCATGCTTCACTGATGAGGTGGTATGCTTAGGATCATGAGCAGTTCCTTTCCTTCACCATATTCTTCTCTTCATCACTCTGGTACAAGTTGATCTTGGTCTCCTCTGTCCATAGGATCTTGTTCCAGAACTGTGAAGGATTTGTTAGGTGTTGTCTGGCAAACTCTAATCTGGCCTTCCTGTTTTTGAGGCTCATCAATGGTTTACATCTTGTAATGCACGCTCTGTATTCACTCTGGTGAAGTCTTCTCTTGATTGTTGACTTTGACACACATACTCGTACCTCCTGGAGATATCACGGTTCCCAGATCCCACCACGCAGTACTTAACGCCCCACACTCCACAGAACCCAGAAGCTACCAACAGAGTAGCCGTGAAAGATCTAACTGTCTGGTCCTTAGAATTGGCCAGGTAAACTAGCTAGACAGATAGGGTTAACAACACGGGGAGTAGTCAGCCGAGCCAGAATCAGGAATACAGAGTTCAGAATGGTCAAATGGAATAGCCGGGTCGATATCAGAGCAGTAGCGTAGTACAAGAAAATGGTCTAGGGCAACAGAAGGCAGAATAGTCAGAAACAAGCAGAGGTCAATAACGGGTTAATTCAATATAGCAGTCAGGTACAAGGAGCTCAGGTATGGATAACCACGATCTGGCAACTGCTGAGAATACACTGAGGGTTTTTAAAGACCTTCACCAGGCCACGCCCCCCACTCAAGCCGCGCCTCTTGCAACCACCTCCCTGCCTGTCTCCATTTAAACCCGGCTTTGGTCAGCGAGCAGCATCAGACATGCTGCCCTCAAGCACACAGGTAGGGCTGGAAGCTCCCAACGTTACAGGAGAGTGTTCTTGATCTGGCCAACTGTTGTGAAGGGTGTTTTCTTCACCAGGGAAAGAATTCTTCGATCATCCACCACAGTTGTTTTCCGTGGTCTCCCGGGTCTTTTGGTGTTGCTGAGCTCACCGATACGTTACTTCTTTTTGAGAATGTTCCAAACAGTTGTTTTGGCGACGCCTAATGTTCTTGCTATCTCTCTGATGGGTTTGTTTTGTTTCTTCAGCCTAATGATGGCTTGCTTCACTGATAGTGACAGCTCTTTGGATCTCATCTTGAGAGTTGACAGCAACAGATTCCAAATGCAAATAGCACACTTGAAATGAACTTTGGGCCTTTTTATCTGCACATTGTAATTGGGGTAATGAGGGAATATCACGCACCTGGCCATGGAACAGCTGAGAAGCCAATTGTCCCATTACCTTTGGTCCCTTAACAAGTGGGAGGCACATCTGCAAACTGCTGTAAGTCCTACACCGTTCACCTGAGTTGGATGTACATACCCTCAAATTAAAGCTGACAGTCTGCAGTTAAGGCACATTGTGTTTGTTTCATTCCAACTCCATTGTGGTGGTGTATAGAGCCAAAGATGTTAGACTTCTGTTGATTTCCGAATATTTCTGGACCTGACTGTAATTTGTCAAATTCTTCTTCGTCCTGTGTCACCACCTCAACCTGCCTGTCACCTCCTTTTTGGTCTGCAGCTGCTATTCTCGCGCTTTCGGTCCCTTCCCTCACAATCCCTCCCTCACTCGGGTCCGGTCTTTTGCCCAAACCCACTCTCTTTCACACTTGGGTCAAGTCCCTTGCCCAAACTCACTCCCTTCCACCTCCGGACCTTCCTCCCGCTCAGTTTGTGCATGAAATTATTGTAAAGGGACACTAATAAGCTAAAGTGGTCAGGATGCGTGGAGTGTCCCCCTCCCCCATTCTCGCCCTATCTGATCGCTTGTAGCAGCATTCGTTTGGGGAGAAAGCAGGCATGGGCTTAAGCTGCGTACGCGGCATCAATCCATCACTGTGACCAGTTGCTCGTGTACTTTTTTGTGTGTGAAAAATATGCAATTTGCATAAGTTTTTCTTTTATCCAATTAATCGAAAAAATAATAATTGGCCAACAATCGATTTTATGAAAATAATCGTTAGTTGCAGCCCTAATTGAAATGTCACCCCTGAAAACAACACCGTGTGGCTGTTTCTTGCAGCGTTTGGGCGTTTTATAACAATCATTTCCTGACAGGAAATGTGTTTTGCCAAGTACGACTTTTCTAAAAAAAAAAAGAGTGATAAGCAGCGGCCCCATTCTGTTTATCGTACACCGTGGCAGGAACAGTTACGGCCGCGAGAACTCTTACTATTCTTTGAATTGGCCAATTAACCTTTAAAAATCTCCTTTTTGATCGCGTCCGCCTCCTCCCGGATCGATGTGGCCGTCAGTTTGCGGAACTGGTGGTGAGTCCTTGGCTTTGTGTGCGGCTTGTGTTTTTGGGTGGTTTTACCATGCAGGGGAATTCTCGGCGTAACCGCTTTGTTGCCGAAATATCTCTTATCTGTTAGACGTCCCAGAATTCATTGTTACATTAGGATTAAAAAAAAGTAAATGTTCCTGGTCTGAGGTTCCTTGCTGGCCTGGGAATCCAAATTGGAAGATTTTCCGCATCACGATGTTCCTCACAAGATCGGGGATCAAGAAAGTAAGATTTTTTTCTATTTATTGTACTTTTAATTTGGATTAGAATTGGAAATTTCTCTGTGGCTCTCCGTAACGTGCACGTCAAAGATGGCGGCCAAATTGGATAGATGCACCACATGGACTGGCTCGGTCACGCGTGACGCATCCCGTGTTACCAAGATGGAGAAAAAAATTCAGAGTCCCTTAAATGGCCAAACCAAACGTTTTTATTTTTATGTATTTTGCTTATAAGAAATAAGAAAGCTGTAGAAAGATGCAATCAGTTTTCACATCTTCTACAAGATCAAGGGTCCCCAAAAAGTAAAGTTATAGGGCAGCAATAGCAAACCTTGGCACCCCACATATTTCTGAACTACATGTCCCATGATGCTCTGCCAGCCAGGCTTAAGTGTGACTAAGCATCATGGGATATGTAGTTCCAAAACATCTGGGATGCCAAGGTTCGCCATCACTGGGTTACATGGGGAAAGACTGGACGGATATACCTCTGGGAACTGCATATCCCATGAGGCTCAGCCAGCTTAATGAGTGTCTGAACATCATAGGAGAGCAGACAGCGGTCCAAAACATCTATATGGCCAAGGTTGCTTACCCCCCTGCTCTAGACAATCCACTGGGAAGGAGGGGGGGGGGACAAAAACGGGACGTGTGATTTTATTAACATTTGACAACCCCACCTAAAGCGGATTTGTACGGCCCACCCCACTTTTTTTTTTTTTGCGTGCGTTACATAACTCTGTTTGCACTGCGTTCTCCTAGCA
Organism: Leptobrachium leishanense; assembly: GCA_009667805.1. Classification (NCBI taxonomy): domain Eukaryota; kingdom Metazoa; phylum Chordata; class Amphibia; order Anura; family Megophryidae; genus Leptobrachium; species Leptobrachium leishanense. The sequence goes on along the minus strand of CM019067.1, from coordinate 40,751,252 downwards.
CGGGGAGGAGGCCTGGGGTAGATTTCACTGAGAATTTGTGTGTAGAGTGCATTGCTGAACTGGGGAATTGAGATCCACTGACAGAGGGGTAGAGGAAGGCATTTAAAGGAACAGTTGCCTAAAACAAATGTGCTCTGGGTGGGAAGCACTCAATGTTTCTCCCTAGGTGCATGCACAGCACCAGTTCTCATCTGTCATCTCCCACAACATTCGCGGCTGCAAGCATTCAGATACGGGATGATGTCAGCATGCAAAACGTGCTGACCTCATCAATCCCAGAGTTGGTCCTTGACAGGATATTCAAATCCCATCTGCTGAGTGACAGGTGTGCGGGTAGAGGAAACTATAGTGGCCAAACGGGGCTGCAGGGAGGCGGACACTCTACAGTACACACCCTGACCCTTCAATTCGCTAAAGGGGTCGGGGTGCGATCAGCGTCGATCTTAGTTTGAAATGCCCAAAGTGTCCCGACTGCTTGATTTGTAATAAAATAACGTGCAAACCCTTTCAAAGAAATAAAATCTCCTTCACCGCTAGATTTCCGCTTTTATATATTCTTTTTCAGTCCGTACCCTATTGCATTCTCTTGTATCCCGTGCCTCTCGTCTTGCAGCGTTTTCTGCCGCCGTGCTTTTGAAACGGGCACGTGATTGGCTGATAAATCTCATGCTGCTATCGACGGTGGGAAAAGGAAACCCGTATCATTCGCTAAGTTCCAGACGGCTCGATTTATTTGAAGGAAAAGATCTGTAATTTTTTTTTTTTCTTCTCCAACATATTTTTTTTCTCTAGGAGTCCGTGTAAAGGTCTCATTAACATTTTGACAGCCTGATGCTCTGCTGGCGCCGGCCTGCGGGCGATTCCGCTTTGCAGATCAATGCGTAGCATTAACCAGCTTTAATTGTAGCTCGATATTATTGGGAGCGCGAGGTTTCCTGCCGTCTCTCCGGTGAAAAGTGCCCCATATCCAAATGTCAAGCGGCACGAGAAGATGTTTCTATTTGGATGGTTTATGTCCTGGCAGGTTGCGTCACAGCGGGTGGGGGGGGGTGGCAATATGGCTGCCAATTAAAGGGAACGACTGCCTGATTCATGCCGGTGGCTTTGAGTATTTCATACTGGTCAGACTCCGACCCATTATGAGGGTCGCATTAGGGGCTCACTTTGCGGCCATAATGCGCTCTGGTAGTCACCTCCAAATCGAACAAATTCTATTTTTCTGACTTAAAACGGACTGAAGCTCCTTCTCCGGAAACCTTGTGACTGCTACAGAGATCACCTCTCCGCAAAACCACTTGGCACTTCCAAAGAGAGAACCTGTCTCGGCTGGAAACCAAGGGTGAAGCCGCCACTAATCGTCCCATAGACTCCTTTGCCCCGGGGATGCGATGATTTGCATGGATTACTAGTTCAGACTTACACGTTGTTTGTTGTAACGAGACCTGGCAGCTGCGCGGATCTTTATGTAAGCGGCGCTTGGTGGGCTTGTGGTGGCACGGTGCCAACGGCGGGCGTCATCAATGAGTAAGCAACTTCTAAATGTAAAATAATCTCGGCTCAAACAGCGCTACAGGAACCACGGGATACAAGAAGCAAAAGAGAAAACGCCCTTGGGCGATATATATATATGTGTGTTCTTATATACATTCATGTTGTCAATAGGTTTGCTTCACTTGCCTGTTGCACACATTCCCAGGGAGATACAAGATTGGGTGTGTTGATATATATAAAAAAAAATATATATATTATATGACACACAATAATACCTTGGATTGCGAGCATAATTCGTTTCGGAAGCGCGCTTGTAATCCAAAGCGATTATTATTATTTTTTTTTTTATTGCGCCCCCCCCCCCCCCCCCCCATAAGAAATAAAGGAAACAAAGACGATTGGTTCCACCAAAAATTATTCATATGAAAATGATTACAGGAATACAAAATACTGTACAGTATAAAGTAAAAATAAAACCAATTAGGCCGAGGTCACACGAGCACGGAGGGAACGGGCGTTCTCTCCGCTCGGACGCCCGTGTGGCCACCTCACCGTGTGCACGTTCGTGCGTTCAGCCCTACAAAGGCTCCTATGGAGGATCGCACTTTGTAGGCCCATCGAACGTCCGTCGTGGGTTTTCGACGGGGGAGGGTTTCAACACGTCCGGTGTAACGTGTGATACTATTACGTTGAGCCGTCTAAGGCGGGGTCAGACCAGCGCACTTTTAACGTGCGTTCTGGCGCACATAATTACGGCCGCACTAGCAGCAGATGACGGGCAATGACGGCCAATATACGATGTACGGCCGCACAAAAGTCCGGCCGTGCAACGCAAGTGGAATTCGAACGCATTTTTTTGAGAACGCTGAACCGCTAGTACTGACGTACTGAGTGCGCAGCTGCGGCATAGCGGCGTGTGTGCGTGATTAGGAGATGTCAGACGCTGCTAATGTCCAGCCTACATAACGTCCAGACGCAAAAAGAGTTTTATTGACGATCCGTACAAAATCACGCCTGAAAATGCGCGTCGTCTGACCGTTTTTTGCGCATTCTGTGAAAAAATACGTCAATGCGTTCGGACGCACTTTTTCACGTTCGCGGGGAAGAATGCTTTCGTCTGACCCTAGCCTAAATTCTGCGATGGACGCTGGGAGGAGAGGTCACAGTCGGTAGGCAAAGCGTACGTACTGCTCGTATTGCAAGGCAAGACCTGGCTCGTTTATCAAGTTGAGAATTAATAAAAAAAAAATTGCTCGTCTTGCGAAACGCTCGCGAACCAAGTTACTCGCAATCCAAGGTTTCACTGCGTGAGTGTGTTACGGCCACAAACCAATTTATTGCATCATCTCTCGCAGAGTCATTAAGGTCACAGTTCTAATTATGACCTGTTTAACCCCTTAGGGACCGCTGACGTGCCATGTACATCCTGCCCACGGGTCTCCCTTAGACCCGTGGACGTACATGGTACGTCAGTGGCTCTTAATCTCCCTCCCGCCCGATACTTACCTCCCTCACTGGATCCTTCACAGATCTGGCAGGGAGGAAGCCTGTCCCCGTCATCTAGATGGGCCGGCGAGCTCGATGAAGTCACCACACTGCGTGGTGACGTCATCAGCAGACACCCCCATTGAAATCAATGGAGGGGAGGGGGGGCTCATTCGGAGCCCTCTATCTCCCCAATCAATAAAGATGGAGCGCTGCAAGCTGCACCGCTGGAAAGGGGGGGAGTCTCCCCTTTTCAGCAGTGTGCAGCATTAACCATTTCGCTGCCGGATTGCGATTCAGCGCCAAATCGCGATTCAAACCTGGAGGGGGCTGACATTGTGGATGTCAGCCAAGCCTCCTGGTCATCGCCCACCCACTGACATCCCCACCGTATGTGTGAGGATGTCAGTGGGCCAGTTAACCCCCTAGCTGCCAAGGGGAGATGGGATCCTTTGGATCCCGTTATCTCCCGATCCGTAGCAGCTAGTTGGTCATCATTGGAAAGGCCTGATCATGGCCTTTCCAATGATACCAAACATGACTAGGTTCAATGTAAAAAAAGCTAAAAAAAACAAATAAAAAAAATGTGTTTTTTTTTTTTAAAAAAAAAAAATTGTCTGGGGGGGGTTTAGTTAATGAGCTCAGCGCACATAGGTGAACTGGCTCATCAATGAAGGGGTTATAAAGCACAAACATGTAAAAATTGGGTATTTCTAGTCTCGGGACAAAATTCTGAAACTATTTAGGCGGGGTCTTTTTTTTTGGTGGTTGTAGATTTTGGGGATTAAATTACGAAAAAGTGTGTTTTTACCATTTTTTTTTTTTCTTTTTTCTTTTTTCAGATTTCATTTTTTTTTTATAGTAAATTTGATGGAAATAATGGTATTTTTAGAAAGTCCATTTAATGGCGGGAAAAACGGTGTATAATATGTGTGGGTTGCATAAACGAGTAAGAGGAAAATTTGACCTAAACACTAAGGCCGGGTGCACACTAGACTAGAGTAGACGTTTTTTTTAACGCACTAACGCGCGTTAAAAAAAAAAAACATCGTACCCGACGCTCGTCCACGCCCCCTTGCGTTATCTTCCATAGGAGGATAGCGGAGCACCCGTCGACGTGAATCCTAGCGTTCTAGAATGGCGATGCGCTAGGATTCGCGTCGACGGGTGCTCCGCTATCCTCCTATGGAAGATAACGCAAGGGGGGTAGACGAGTGTCGAGTACGATGATTTTTTTTTTAACGCGCGTTAGTGCGTTAAAAAAAACGTCTAGTGTGCAGCCGGCCTAACAGCGCAGAAACGTAAAAACAGCAGCGGTCACTAAAGGACGGATTTGTGTAAAACCGGCCAGTCACTAAGGGGTTAAATAACGATGGATATTAAATGAGCTCACCTATCGGATCGCCCATCTGGCCGACCTCTCCACATGGGCGCACAGAGACTCTGAGTGAAAGCCGTGTGACATCACTACACGTCCCGCGCGTTTTGGTTACGATAGAAATAATTAGAAACATTCTTGCGCCGTTAAAATCCAAGCATTAAAAACTATTCTTGGAGGATAAATTCTATAACGTTATTATGAACAAACTGATATTTTAAACCTCGGCCATTTTTTCCTGGGCACATATATCATTTATTCATGCTGATGGGCAGTGCACGAAAAATGCCACCCCGCTGCAGGTATGGAATCCCAGGTGACCTGCCTTGATTTCTTTCCTGCAGCATATGAATTATACATGTTGCAGGGCAGCACTTTTCCCTGTACTCTCCCTCTGCCTGAAATAGTCACAGGAGTCCAGGAAAACATGGCCGACCTGGCGACCCTATTGACATACCTTAATTGCAAAACCATCTGTTTGACGTTTGTGCTGAACCTCGGTCTATGTGTTCTGCTCTCCGTCCCATATGACCTTGAGCAATAGGTTCGTTTTTTCTGAAACTAAAGTCCACCTAGCAGAGGGATCCTCACCATTAACTGTTCCCAGTCAATGAGCAAAAAATTCCCCTGGGATTAGAATCCGGCAGAGAGACGCGGTTTATTACTGTCCTATTCCTGCAGACATTAACATATTTTGGAGAGGAAGTTCCCTGAAGAAAGCGCACAGGTAAATGCATTATGGGCCATATTGCATTCCTCGCGCATCGGTTTTGCACGCACGCAAGTGCGCATTTGCGTGAGGACAAAACCATTTGCGCAGAACGTCGTATTTCAACGTTCGTGCAAACGATGCACGCGTTATCGTTTGACGCGGATCGACCTGCGCGAGCGTGATGAACTGTGCGCGTCCTATACTTAACATTGTGAGCGCAAATGCGTTAAGCGGATGGTATTTCAATAGATGCGCAACTCCCTACGAACGACGTTTGCGCGCATAATTTTAACGTCTTTGAAAACTTGGTGGTAACTGCAAATCTGAACGCTCTGGCCGAAACCAAATACACCAGCACGGAATAAAAAATACAGCACAGTATAGTTACACATTCTACACATACCCAAACAATAAAATTGTGAATTCGTGCGTGTTTTTTTTTATTGTTGCAGCATACTCAGATTTACTTTGACAGGCGCAAAAACATTGAGTCGATTAAGGTTCTTAATTCTGATTGGCTGAATCCCGCGAAAAAAACAGTCCGCGCACTGATTTACATGCGCAACATTACTGCGCAAGTATTACACTTCGTTTTACGTGTTTTGTTTTTTTACTAACGTTAATTTTTGACAGATGAGAATGCGTTCGGATCTGAATATCACGTTAATTTTCGCACGATAACGCTGGACAGTGAGCGCAAAAAAAATTGCACTGCGCGAGCGCATTTGCGCAGAGAATGTAATATGGCCCTATGTGTGTGATAAGGAATAATTATCCTTGTTCTCCTGTTGTCTGGAATTATCTCAGCCATTAGCTCTCATTTACTTCCTTGTACCCGGCCGGGCCTTTTCCTTGTTCAGAGTTGTAGAAAGCATATTCCCAATGTATACATTGATTATGAGAAATGAATTGAGCTCAAGACGCTGATGTCACATCTCTTTACTATTCAATATCTGCTGGTTTCACAGTTTTCACAGCGTTAAATACAGAAATACACGTCAGACTTAAGACCGCCCCTCAAATACAGAATTGGATAAGCTTTAGGCGCATTTTCCAAATTGTCTCAGACAAAGAACTTGGATAACAATACATCCTTCAAATTAACCCTAGTCATTGACACTTTACACATCCTGTTACACCTAATCAATGATCAGTTCCTTACATCAAAGAGAGCTTAGGCCGGTAACTCTTAGAGTCTTTGTCTCAGGCCACAAGGATGTTGAGTTAATGCCTCCTTCCTCAATAAATGCAAGGATTGAGGCAGGTGTTCAACATCTGTTTCCTACTCTGACCCAAATAAGACTTCAAGATAAAGAGTTTATCTGAGGATCAATTTGATATAAGAATATGCATACATAGAAAGATTAAAATATTCCTCAACAGTGTGTGTCTGAGTTTTAGTCGTAGTCCTCTGACTAGAATGCCATTTAGTGTTAGTCGTAGTCCTCTGACTAGAATGCCATTTAGTGTTAGTCGTAGTCCTCTGACTAGAATGCCATTTAGTGTTAGTCGTAGTCCTCTGACTAGAATGCCATTTAGTGTTAGTCGTAGTCCTCTGACTAGAATACCATTTAGTGTTAGTCGTAGTCCTCTGACTAGAATGCCATTTCGTGTTAGTCGTAGTCCTCTGACTAGAATGCCATTTAGTGTTAGTCGTAGTCCTCTGACTAGAATGCCATTTAGTGTTAGTCGTAGTCCTCTGACTAGAATGCCATTTAGTGTTAGTCGTAGTCCTCTGACTAGAATGCCATTTAGTGTTAGTCGTAGTCCTCTGACTAGAATGCCATTTAGTGTTAGTCGTAGTCCTCTGACTAGAATACCATTTAGTGTTAGTCGTAGTCCTCTGACTAGAATGCCATTTCGTGTTAGTCGTAGTCCTCTGACTAGAATGCCATTTAGTGTTAGTCGTAGTCCTCTGACTAGAATGCCATTTAGTGTTAGTCGTAGTCCTCTGACTAGAATGCCATTTAGTGTTAGTCGTAGTCCTCTGACTAGAATGCCATTTAGTGTTAGTCGTAGTCCTTTGACTAGAATACCATTTAGTGTTAGTCGTAGTCCTCTGACTAGAATGCCATTTCGTGTTAGTCGTAGTCCTCTGACTAGAATGCCATTTAGTGTTAGTCGTAGTCCTCTGACTAGAATGCCATTTAGTGTTAGTCGTAGTCCTCTGACTAGAATGCCATTTAGTGTTAGTCGTAGTCCTCTGACTAGAATGCCATTTAGTGTTAGTCGTAGTCCTCTGACTAGAATGCCATTTCGTGTTAGTCGTAGTCTTCTGACTAGAATACCATTTAGTGTTAGTCGTAGTCCTCTGACTAGAATGCCATTTAGTGTTAGTCGTAGTCCTCTGACTAGAATGCCATTTAGTGTTAGTCGTAGTCCTCTGACTAGAATGCCATTTAGTGTTAGTCGTAGTCCTCTGACTAGAATGCCATTTAGTGTTAGTCGTAGTCCTCTGACTAGAATGCCATTTCGTGTTAGTCGTAGTCCTCTGACTAGAATGCCATTTAGTGTTAGTCGTAGTCCTCTGACTAGAATGCCATTTAGTGTTAGTCGTAGTCCTCTGACTAGAATGCCATTTAGTGTTAGTCGTAGTCCTCTGACTAGAATGCCATTTAGTGTTAGTCGTAGTCCTCTGACTAGAATGCCATTTAGTGTTAGTCGTAGTCCTCTGACTAGAATGCCATTTAGTGTTAGTCGTAGTCCTCTGACTAGAATGCCATTTAGTGTTAGTCGTAGTCCTCTGACTAGAATGCCATTTAGTGTTAGTCGTAGTCCTCTGACTAGAATGCCATTTAGTTTCAGTCATATTTCAGTTGTCTGAATTATTTTAGTCGACTAACCCGGAGTAGATTTAGTAACTACAATCTAATCTAAGTATATTCTGCATTAGTTAAGCATTTCTCTGGAATTTCCGCGCTCCTGGAGTAACATCTTATCTGAATATAGACAATTCATCATTTCCCTCTTACTGGAGTTTAGTTCAGATTTTATTTTCCCAAATAGCCCCTCCCTAACATTTTACTCTAGTTTTTATTAGTCGACTAAAATGTTTTATTTTTGGCATCGTTTTCGTCATCCCCTAGCTTTCATTTGGCTTAAATCACAAAAAAAATTAGTTGACAAACCAGGCTAATCAGAGAGAGCCGATCGGCGACATTTCGGTGCTCTGGAATAACCCTGAAAGTCTTTGACCCAAATTATTAGGGTGATAAAATTGTGTATATATAATATAATCTAATATTATATTATATTATATTAATATATATATTATATTTATATATACAGAATTATTGCTTTTGGACCTAAAGAAGAATAAAACTAATTTCTTAAATTCACATACCCCAAATCCAGATTCTCCCCTATTCAAAAAAACATTCAGGGTTATTCAAAGAAATTCGAAAAGTCACCGCACGTTCGGTGACTTTTCGTTCTCTTCAGTTCAGTTCCTTTTGCCGATCCCATTTCGGTGACTCTGCGGTGTATTCAGCAAGCGCCACAGGGCCCCGAATTGCAGGGAAAAGCTACCGCAAAACCCAGCGAATGCACGCCAAAAACCCTCAAAAACATCTGGATTAACCCGTCGAAGACGCCGGAAAAACACAAGCAGGAGCCGATCACACGCAGCGAAGCCTCCGGAGAAAGCCAAGACCGCAGAGTGAAGTGAATAAATTCGCAAAACCGTTTGCATGAATTATTGAAAAGTGAAACACTGTTCGCAAAGAAACTACTGAGCGAAAATGTCTAAAATTTACATATAAAATCCAATGAATGATAATAAAGAGGGCTGTTACAGAAAAATAAGTAAACTTTAAGCATTTTTCTGATTTTTTTTTTTAAAGTATCCTAACAAATCTATAACTAAAGAGACTCTTTACTGCAGAATTTTATAATAAACGGTTTATTAGATATTGTATTAAAACGGGAATATTTTTAACATTGAAGCCTATGGGATTCGCCTGAATAAATTTGCCGAATTAAACCACCGAATGGCAGGGCATTAGGGGAACCTTTCACTGCTGGTTTGTGTTCTCTGAATAGCCGAAGCAGTGCTTTTCATGGGGATTCACTGCCCTCGAACAGGCACCGAACAGGCACCGTATGTTCAGGCAATTCGTCAGGATTTGGCGAATTGCCTGCTCTCTGAATAGCCGAATGGCCAAGAACGGTAACCGAACGCTTATTTTCAGCCTTTCTCAAGCAATTCGGATCTCTTTGAATTACCCTGATTGTGCTTTTTTTTTTTTTCCTCAATTCTTTGAGAATTTTTGTATTTATGTATATATTTTTATATATACATATGTAGATACTCGAGTATACCACTAGATTTTGGTGCCAAAAATTTACCTTTTTAAATAGGAGGGGTCGCGTTATATTCGAGACATCTGCATCGCATGAAAAAAAAAAAAAAGTAGTACCGGTAGTCTCGCTGAAGTTAATGCGGGACTCCCTGATGCTTGCAAACACTTCAGGAACTCCCGGATTCGGGAGAGGTGGGATCCATCATGCCCAGAGGGCACACTTGGTTTATGCCAATCAATCACCTCGCTCACCTCCGCCGGCCATCTAATCGCTAGTAAAGAAGACGGGTGGCCGGCGGCTTCACACTTCGTAAAAGCTGCAATCATTCTAGAGCAGAACACCCTGGCCTGAGGGGTAGCCTGACTGTGTTACGAGAACCTAGAAGGATTTTAATTGTTTACTAGTTCAGTAACATTTTGTTCCTTGCGTTGTATTCGAGTCTTGAGTATTTTCTCATTTCCATAATAAAGCTCTATCCAACGCGTTATATTCGGGTCGTGCTATACTCGAGTATCTACGGTACATATTATATTATTAAACCTTATTTTTTTTAAATAAATCTATACAACTAATAAGATTTCTGGGTTGTACGTTTGTAGGATTGTCATGGATGGGAACTGCATATATACTATTCAAAGAAAGGTGAACCTCAGAAGAATGACTGGAGAAGTGAAAATCCTAGCAGGGTTATTCAAAAACCGGACACTGAAATTCCGCGAACGGTGACATTTCAGGGCCATTCGGCTATTCAGAGAGCAGGCAGTTCGTCAAATGTTGGCGAATTACCTGAATATACGGTGCCTGTTCGGTGCCTGTTCGAGGACAGTGAAATCCCCATAGAGAAGCAATGCTTCGTCTATTCAGAGAACACAAACCAGCAGTGAAAAGTTCCCGAAATGCCCTGCTGTTCAGTGCTTTCATTCGTCAGGTTTATTCAGGCGAATCCCATAGGCTTCAATGTTAAAAATATTCCCGTTTTAATTCAATATCTAATAAACCATTTATTTTATTCTGCAGCAAAAAGTCTCTACTTTTTTAGATATTTTTTTTTTAGGACCTTTTAGGCATTTTTTGGGATTGTTTTGTCAACATTTTTTTAGTTTTTAAATCGTTTGTTCTTTTTTCTGTAACAGCCCTTTTTATTATTCATTGGATTATATGTAAATTTCAGACATTTTCACTCAGTAGTTTCTTTGCAAACAGCATTTCACTTTGCAAACATTCAAGCGGACTGGTTTTTTTCTTTGTTTTTTTTTTTTCACTCCATCGTCTGCTGTGTCGGCTTTTTCCGGCGGCTGCTCTGCGCTGTGATCGGCTCCTGCTCGGGTTTCTCCGGTGTGTTCGCCGGGTTTTGCGGTGAGTGTTTGTCAGGTTTGCGGCGGCTTTCCCCTGCACTACGACGGCCCTGTGGTGCTTGCTGAATACACCGCAGGGTCGCCGAAATGGGATCGCCAAATCGCACCGAATTAAAGCAAACGAAAAGTCCCCAAACGTGCGGTGACTTTTTCGATTCTCTTTGAATAACCCTGTAGGTCAAAATAGCCAAACCAGAAAAAAATCTCCCATTTATCTCACTTTCCAAATCGTCTATTTGGTCGAGATTGTTCTAATCTCCTGCCAGTTCTCCTGGTTCTCACCTTTCTCTGAATAACCCTGTTAGAATTTATTTTTTCGTCAAAATTGCTGCATTTATACAAAAATAATAATATTCCAGCTCTTGTATTCCGTGACATCCGTATGACCTGAAATGTACAAATCCCCCTGTAAATGTCCTCCCGCTCACCTTTGATCCGTGTCTGTGTGTTTATAGAGCTTGTTTTTAGAGGGATATGCACTAAAGATAAAGACAAACTGTGTCACTCTGCCAAACAGGAATCTAAAGGAGGGGGTGGGATCGCCCACTTATTCTGAGTGTCGTCACCCGGCCCCTTTTTTTTAAATTTTAGAAAATACATTGGGCCCTGAGTGCGAACGATAGCGTTAACGTTAGTTCTGGTGGCCCTAGCACGGACCGACCATATTACAATCTGAATGCTAATGCTTTAACCACTTCCCGACCGCAGGCGTACCATCTACGTCACGCCCATGGATCTTCCTTAGACCCGCGGACGTACATGGTACATCAGCGGGCTCCTAACCTCCCTCCCGCCGATACTTACCTCCGTCGCCGGCTCCTACGGCGTGTCTGGCAAGCTGGAAGCTTGCCTCGCCTTTTCCTGGGGGCCGGCAGATACGATGACGTCATTATGCTGTGTGATGACATCACTGGCAGGTGCCGGTGAGTAAAATTCAGGAAGGGGAGGGGTGACTCATTTGGAGCCTTCTGTCTCCCCAACCGTTAAAGGTACAGTGATGTAAGTTGCACCACTGGAAAGGGGAGAGTCTCACTTTTTCAGCGGTGTACAGCATTAACTGTTTCGCTGTGGGATCGCGATTTGGCGCCGAATTGCGATTCAAACCTGGAGGTGGCTGACATCTTGGATCCTGATCACGGGCTTTCCAATGATACCAAACATGACCAGGTTTGGTGTAAAAATAAAATAATTAATAAAAAATAAATTATTTTTTTGTCTGGGGGGGGGTTTAGTTAAATAGGATCTAGGCTGTTATCTAAAAATAATGAGCATAAAACGGTCATAATGAGCTCAGCGCACATAGGTGAACTGGCTCAGCAGTGAAGGGGTTAAAAAGCAAAAACATGTAAAAATTAGGTATTTCTTTTCTCGGGACAAAATTTTGAAACTATTTAGCCGGGGTCTTTTTTAGTGGTTGTAGATTTTGGGGATTAAATTACGAAAAAGTGTGTTTTTTATTTTTTCATCAGATTTCATATTTTTTTATAGTAAATTATACGATATGATGGAAATAATGGTATTTTTAGAAAGTCCATTTAATGGCGGGAAAAACTGTATATAATATGTGTGGGTTGCTTAAACGAGTAAGAGGAAAATTTGACCTAAACACAAACGGCACAGGAACGTGAAACAGCAGCAGGCACTAAAGCACGGGTTTGCGTAAAACCACCCGGTCACTAAGGGGTAAAAAAACCCGTTAGTGATTCGGATCTTGCGCTTTCATTGCGAGCTTTCTGTACTTTGCGTTCCCTATGCTTAACATGGGCTTCTAATAAACCAAAACCGCTGTAACAACTTAGTAATGCTATAATCTAGAGATCAGTGGCGACTCTAGGAATAATATATAGGGGGGGGGGCACACAAGATACCACAGTATAAACTGGGGGGGGCACTAATAATTTTTGCTACTAAGGCTAATGTCAGATGAACGCAGCCTGAGCGCACTGTGCGTGCGTGCATAATGGACAGACGTACTGACGGTAGATACTGTAGACACCACACGGTCAGTTTTTGTTGAGGTATGTAGAAAAAAAAGGGAAATATGGGAAATAAAATTAATATGAAAAATGATAAAAATTGCTCATACACACTGCGCTGCACATAACGGTTTTATTGTTGTGTGGCTCTGTGGTATGCTCATACAGACTGCGCTGCACATAACGGATTTATTGTGTTGTGGCTCTGTGATCTGCTCATACACACTGCGCTGCACATAACGGTTTTGTTGTGTGGCTCTGATCTGCTCATACACACTGCGCTGCACATAACGGTTTTGTTGTGTGGCTCTGTGATATGCTCATACACACTGCGCTGCACATAACGGTTTTGTGTGGCTCTGTGATCTGCTCATACACACTGCGCTGCACATAACGGTTTTGTTGTGTGGCTCTGTGATCTGCTCATACACACTGCGCTGCACATAACGGTTTTGTTGTGTGGCTCTGTGATCTGCTCATACACACTGCGCTGCACATAACGGTTTTGTTGTGTGGCTCTGTGATCTGCTCATACACACTGCACTGCAGATAACGGTTTTGTTGTGTGGCTCTGTGATCTGCTCATACACACTGCGCTGCACATAACGGTTTTGTTGTGTGGCTCTGTGATCTGCTCATACACACTGCGCTGCACATAACGGTTTTGTTGTGTGGCTCTGTGATCTGCTCATACACACTGCGCTGCACATAACGGTTTTGTTGTGTGGCTGTGATATGCTCATACACACTGTGCTGCACATAACGGTTTTATTGTGGTGTGGCTCTGTGATACAATCATATACACAGCACAGTACTGTGAGTTTTATTGCTGTGGAGGCTCCACAGCAAAGCTCTATGATAAGATCCATGGGGGGGAAGGGTGCATATTCTGGTTTGTTTTTCTTTTACTTTATTGTCTTCCCAAAATACTACAAACCAATGAAAATCCGCAAAACAAATAATTATTTTCTCCAAAATAAAATAAAAATCATTAAATTTGTCCGCAGGTGGAAAGGTAAATTAATGATTTTTTTTTAAATCTTATTCTGGAGAGGACAAATATACTTTATTTGGCCGCCTGGAAAAAGAAGAAAAAAAATAAATATCCAGGGAAAATTAAGTCAGTCTGGGTTTTTTTGTTTTGCTGATTTTCAGATATAATACAATTTTTTCGTCAGGGTTTTTTTTTTTTTTTTTTTTAATAAACAGTTCAGGGGGTGATCTCCGCTCGCTCACCAGGTTTGTCTGTCTCAGTCTGGTGGTGCTGCTGCTCTATCCAGTCACGTTCTCCCCTGATCTGCTCCTCTTCTCTGTTCCCGTCTCAGGCAGTCTTAGGTGGGTGCGGCCCGGACAGGGCATGCGGCTTGGCGCGAAGATGTCTCGAGGCGCACCTGCTGTGACGCGCACTGAGTGGGCTGGCCGGCGGCCGGATGTTGGCCTGCCTCCATCTTTAGTCCTACGCTGGTGGCCACCGCTGTAGTCTGCACTGCAAGCGCAGCGGCAGTCGGGGGCTGGATTTCAGCAATGAGATACATCATGGCAGGCAGCCTTTGACGATTTCTGGGGGGACCAGCCACACTTCAAGTGCAGCGGCCGTTTTGTGCCTGCCGTCTGTGCTGCTGATGGATCATGGCATCTGGTGGCAGGCCTTTCCCGATTTCTGGTGGGGGGGCAAACGGGGGGGCAAGGTATAGCCTAGGGGGGCAATTGCCCCCCTGTAGCGACGCCTATGAGTGGAGTGCTATAATAATGCTATAATATAGAGATCAGTGGAGCGCTATAATATAGAGATCAGTGGAGCGCTATAATATAGAGATCAGTGGAGCGCTATAATATAGAGATCAGTGGAGCGCTATAATATAGAGATCAGTGGAGCGCTATAATATAGAGATCAGTGGAGCGCTATATATAGAGATCAGTGGAGCGCTATAATATAGAGATCAGTGGAGCGCTATAATATAGAGATCAGTGGAGCGCTATAATATAGAGATCAGTGGAGCGCTATAATATAGAGATCAGTGGAGCGCTATAATATAGAGATCAGTGGAGCGCTATAATAATGCAGTCTGTTGTCAAATTGCAGCGTGAGTCTCATTGAGGCTTTAAAAAGGTTTGCCAAATAATAGCTATATATTTTCTTCTATTGATTTACTGCAGCTTTTGTTTAGTGTTTTTACGGTTAAGGCTAGGGTCAGATGAACGCAGTATTAACGTGCGTTTAGCCGCACTTAATCACGGCCGTGCTAGCAGCAAATGACGTCCAATGCCGGGCAGCATACGAAGAACGGCCGCGCAACGCAAGTGGCAAACGAACGCATTTTATCGAACGTCAAACCGCTAGTACTGACGTACAGAGTGCGCTGCGTCCGCATAGCGGCGTGTGTGCGTGATTAGGAGAGGTCAGACGCTGCTAATGTCCGGCCAACATAACGTCCAGACGCAAAAGGGTTTCATTGATGATCCGTACAAAATCACCACCGAAAATGCGCATCGTATGACCGCTATTGCGTATTTTGTGAAAAAATACGTTTGAACGCACTTTTTCACGGACAACGCGAAAAATGCGTTAGTCTGACCCTAACCTAAGCTCGCTCTGTTCCTCCATCCCTCTGTAAGCTGATCTTAGCCCTCCTGTACAAGTCCTATAATTCATGCCCAATAGATACATGTATCGCTTGGGTGGTTTTATTAGATTTTTTCCTTTCCGCGTAACATGCTATAAGTTGCCAGCTTCTATTTTTTTTTCCCCTCGGTGTGACACTCGGCCAGATGCTCTCCCGGAGCCGTATCGTCTGCTTCAGTCGAATGAGTCAGCGATTTGCTGTAGATTTGGCAAAACGAAAGGATAACGTTTATTTGCAAGAACAAGACAAAACATGAAGTTTCTCGAAACCTGAAGGGAGACGTTCTACAAATCGCTGTATTGTCCACGTAGAGAACAGAAAACTGAACGAAACACGGCTCTGGGGCTATTAGGCTTTTTTTATCCAAAAAATCGGCCCCTTCGTCCACTACAGAGCTTAACTTGAAGACCCTGTGGTAGGTGTCCTTTTCTTTCCTGAAGACCAACTTTCAGAAAACCTCGGTTTTTCTAGGGCAGCCTGTTTTTTGACATTCAAGGGACCTGCCTCATTTTTTTTCCAGTTGCCCCATGGGAGTTGCATTAATCTTGCTGATGCCCTGAGGGATCTGCTTCATGATTCCAGATGTCCTGGATGGACTTTCTGCTTCTTTGCAGACATTAACGCCTCCTGACCCTCTCCGTACCCTACCCATTTATCCCTTTTAGATTGCTTTGCAACTCTTCCTTCCATTGACGCACTCCCTCGGCACTGCTCCCGTGTTGACATGCTGCTTGTAAACGGCAGCATGCTGCACGACCATGAGGTGCAGCCATTCAATGCTATTGGTGAGACCTGGTTCCTAAAGGTCTCAATAGTCAGGAACCAGGACTAATCCCATGAGTTCAGAATGCTGAATTGGCCTTCAGGAGGCACCCCAGACGGGTGAGTGGGGCAAAGGCACTCAGGGCACTTTGACCACTCGAATAACGTTGAGTGGTCACTGTGCCTAGAGCGTACCTTCAATAACCAAAACGGTTTACATAAAGCGGCGCAGTTAATACCAAAGATATTTTTACAGTTACTTCACAGCTATAAATAAACTGAATACGCAAGTCTTATCGCTTCATCCTGACACCGTCTTGTACTGGTACGGACTCGCAGTCATGAACCATTTCAGTTTCAGGGAGGAAAGAAGATAAAAACTCTGCTTTCAGTACAAATATGTTCAACGAAGCGTCGCTTAGAATAAAACAGCCCAGGCAGGACTCCCAGATCTCCCACCACATAGTGTGATAAAGGGCGACTTCTACACTATCCCACAAAGTATATTATCAACTGCATCATGTTTCCCTTTATATCTGTGAGAACGCTCGCCAAGTGCCATTATTTACCATTTTAGCTGGAAAAAAGCGACGTCTCGCTAGAAGCAGATGGCGGGGCAGGCACGGAGTCCAGCAACCTGTCCCTTAGCGATCGCTAAGCTTTGTGGATGATGGGGCATCGCTACAGCGCCATCCTGACTTGTATAGTTAGTCTGGCCCAGCCCCATTCCCTGTGCAACAAAGCTTTACTTGCTTGCTTCATTCTATCCATGGAGGATCGTGAGTAGTAGCATCCTGTTTATACTGGGCAGATGCATTCCGTTTTACCTTCCTCCTACTAGAAAGTGCACCAGAGAAAGCTCTCTCTACCTATCCTCCTCCCATAACAAAGCATACACCA
The DNA here is from genome assembly GCA_009667805.1 of Leptobrachium leishanense. Classification (NCBI taxonomy): domain Eukaryota; kingdom Metazoa; phylum Chordata; class Amphibia; order Anura; family Megophryidae; genus Leptobrachium; species Leptobrachium leishanense. The sequence continues at coordinate 40,734,267 of CM019067.1, read as the reverse complement.
GAGAAGCTCTCTATCCACCTTCCTCCCATAACAAAGCCTAGCAGGAGAAGCTCTCTCTATCCACCTTCCTCCCATAATGAAGCATAGCAAGAGAAGCTCTCTCTATCCACCTTCCTCCCATAACAAAGCATGCTTCAGAGAAGCTCTCTACCCACCTTCGTCCAATAAATTCATATGTAATTATAGCTCAGTACACGTGTTTTTCATGGAACCAGATTCCAGATTTGGTTCCCCCCCAATGCTTTTTACTTAAAATGGATTAGTCCGCTCTCCCTGTGGAACGCACAGTTATTTTGGTCCACCCTAATTTCCTGCTTCAGCCAGTTGCCAATCCCCCAGTCTACCATAGAGGCATGTGAAGAAAGATCCTGTTCTGTAGCAGGTGATTGCATCCTGTTTTTACCTTCTCCCCATAACAAAGCATAGTAAGAGAGAAGCTCTCGCTATCCACCTTCCTCCCATAAGCATAGCAAGAGAAGCCCTCTCTATCCACCTTCCTCCCATAACAAAGCAAAGCAAAAGAAACCCTCTCTATCCACCTTCCATAGCAAAGCATACCAAGAGAAACTATCCACCTTCCTCCGATAACAAAGCATAGCAAGAGAAGCCCTCTCTATCCACCTTCCTTCCATAACAAAGCAAAGCAAAAGAAGCCCTCTATCCACCTTCCATAGCAAAGCATAGCAAGAGAAACTATCCACCTTCCTCCCATAACAAAGCACAGCAAGAGAAGCCCTCTCTATCCACCTTCCTCCCATAACAAAGTGTACTTCAGAGAAGCTCTCTATACCCATCTTCCTCCCATATCAAATCATGCTTCAGAGATCTCTACCCACCTTCCTCCCATAAAAAAGCGTACTTCAGAGAAGCTCTCTATACCCATCTTCCTCCCATATCAAAGCATGCTTCAGAGAAGATCTCTACCCACCTTCCTCCCATAACAAAGAATGCTTCAGAAAAGCTCTCTCTGCCCATCTTCCTCCCATAACATAGCATGCTTCAGAGAAGCTCTGTCTACCCTTAAGACACCTTTTATAATGCTGTTACTTTCTCAATAAAGTGAAGAAACATCTAAAGGACTCTATGCTTTCAAAAGGGGATGAGTTAAGCTATCTGACTTCAGTCATATCCTGCATGTGACAGTAACTTCTTGCATATGACCTTGGGGTTCCAGAATGCGCACTCATGGCTCCAGCAGCTGCTGTCGTTTTTTGTTTGTACTTTCTGCACTCTTTCATGTGATATATATTCTTGCTGCAGACGGTTCACTTCGCCCCTCTAGCAGCTTTGTACATCATGACCGTGCACGTGTTGCTTTATTGTCTGTGAAAATAAAGCCGGCACAGTGGTATAGTGCAAAAAGTCTGAATCCTTTTTTTTTTTACGTTTATTTCCTGCCAGGTGACCCTAAATGATACCCTTTTAAATTTTGCATATTGGATTTCATACACTCCTAAGAGCACAGAGCTAACATATGACTCATTGTTTTGGTCGCAGCGTCTCCCCTGTCTGTTAACGTCTCCTTTTCTGTGGAAAATGCTGTCATAAAATCTACAAATTATGATGAAGTGGTTCATTTTATTTCATTTTTTTAAAAATTATATTTATTTCTATTTTGCTGGTTTTGGGCTGAAATTCCTGTGGAGTTGCAAATCGATGCATTTTATGTTGCTTCCGTAAATCTCGTGGCCGTGCCATCCTAATGCGTAATTTAACCTGCAAATACATTGGGTTGTTCAGAAAGCCCTGGTGTTTGCCGTTTTTGCAGACACGTGCGAAAATCACCGTTGTGACGGCAGCAATGCCGGCGCTTCACAAAAGAAAACCTCACAGAGCAGCTGGAGAGGTTTCACCGTCAAGCTTCTCCTGCAGCGGTTTGGTTTTACCTTCTGTGAAGCACGGGTGTTTGTCACCGTAGCAACGTCAGCCATTTTTGACTATCGGCAACATCGGCGCTTCCTGCATAGCCTCAATAGCCTTATTAAATAACACCAGATGACTAATGTACAAAAAAATTAAAACATCCTGTCTCTTTCCCCATGTAGGAAACAGAAAGATAAGGAAAGCCCAGATGCACACGACGCAGTTCATCGGAAAAACCATCACATGTCCATGTTCCGTGCTGTCAGACTATTTTGTTGTGCAGAGACACTCCATTATCCAACATCGGTGCGTGTTGTGATCTACAGCTCCTTTGGAATAAGTGTGATCAGAGGCATCTGCATCAGATAAAAGCGAAAAAAGGATCTCCATAGGAGAGGCCTTTGGGTCCTCCAACTTCTCTTCCCTTTGGCCATAAAGGTGAAAACCTATTCCAGCCGATTCCTCGCAGTCTTCGGATCGAAGCTAGAAGACAAGACATGGCTATCATCATGCACAGGAGTTTCAAACGCTTCACCCTCATCTTGGCCTTATTTGCCGTCACCTCGTTTCTTGTAAATTACACCCAGAATTCGGGGTTGAGCATGTGGAGCCCTGACAAATACTTCTCCAGGTTCTCGGAACACTTTCGAAGGTTCATGATGATGTCGAGGAGGCTTTGCGACTGTGAAACGTGTGTGACTGAGCCAGAAATCTCGCTTTGGTTTGATGAGAGGTTCAATCAGTCCATCCCTCCCCTACTGACCAAACACAACAACTTAATCCCGGAGAGTGTATACAAGTGGTGGGTGGTAAGTTATCAGCGTCCACTTGTTTTACTATGTTTTGTGCTTCAGTAAGTTCCGTAGACTCGTGCATTCGTTTGCGGTGGATTTGCCATTCGTACGAATTGTCAGTGGTTCGGCAAAATGACGGAAATTAATTATGTACCACAACTTCTTCCTCCTGTGAATAAGGGTCCCCAAGTTCTAGTAGGGATAGACCAATATCATTTTTTCCAGAGCCAATACCGATTATCGGCAGCCATTCTGGCCGATATCTGGAGCTGATTATTCTGTAAATTTAATGTGGTGAAAAAACAACCCAAATCTGACTTTATACCATTAGCTGAAGGTGACCGTGGCCCACCAGATGTTTTGGAATTACATCTGCCATGATGCTAAGCTACTAATTATGTTCTTAAAGGGTGCCGGACAAAATCCCTACAGCCAGGTTCCCTAATGCCAACATCCCGACGTCCAACTTCCAGACAGAACAAGTGCCGGACATCCCAACTTCCCTACACAGCCAACTTCCAGACATCCATAATCCCAGCGGCTAACACTAATACTAACACCCTAACCCTAGGTTTAAGGGGGTTAGGGCTAGGTTTAGGGAGGGTAGGGCTAGGTTTAAGGGGGTTAGGGTTATGGCTAGGTTTATGGGGGTTAGGGCTAGGTTTAGGGGTTAGGTCTAGGTTTAAGGGGTTAGGGTAGGGCTTGGTTTAGGGGGGTTAGGGCTAGGTTTAGAGGGGTTAGGGCTAGGTTTAGGGGGTTAGGGCTAGGTTTAGGGGGTTAGGGCTAGATTTAGGGGGGTTAGGGTTAGGGGTGGGGGTTAGGGCTTGGTTTAGGGGGGTTAGGGTTAGGGCTTGGTTTAGGGGGGTTAGGGCTAGGTTTAGGGGGGTTAGGATTAGGGGGTTAGGGCTAGGTTTAGGGGGTTAGGGAGTAGGGTTAGTGTTAGCCACTGTGATTTTGGATGTCTGGAAGTTGGCCGTCAGGGAGTTGTCTGTGTAGGAATGTTGGCCGTGTAGGGAAGTTGGCCATCGGGGAGGTGTCTGTGTAGGGAAGTTGGCCGTGGGGATTTTGTCATTCGGGAACCTGGTTGTAGGGATTTCGACCCAAACCCGTTCTTAGAGCCTCATGGGAAATGTAATTTCAAAACATTTGGAGGGCCAGGGTTGCTGACCCTGTTGTAGGAAATGGGTACCAGAAATACAGAGGACAATAGACCCCTGCATCTCCTGTATAGGAAATACCCTGCCAGATGGTGTGAGGTATTTCACTTGTCATCACACTCATGCACAATACTGTCAGTGGGCAGAGGAAGTCCTACAACAAGAGCTGTCAGCCTGCTATGGGAGAAGCCCCGAATCGGCACCGGATCTGCAGCGATTTGTGGAACTTCGTGTGTAGCGGCTGCAGTGAGCCAGCTTGTCCAATTATCGACAAATGAAAGGCCAATGCCGATATCTGTAATCGGTCTATCTCTAGTTCCCAGCCACTCCCCCAACCCCCAATTGAAAATGACTACCTACCCAATTGACCGCCATATTGATAAGGGGGGCCCAATAATATTTAACATCATTTTTTTTTCTTCTTCTAATCTTCATTTTCAGCCCCCCAAAAAAGGTTGAATAAAAATTCAAGCTTCTGGACCAGACTTCTAAAAATATAAAAAAAGTACTGAAAGCTAAAATCTCCAAAGATAATAAAACCATAAATACTGGGCTCCAAAAACCATCCTGTTCTTCGACCATGGAGGTCGCAGGGCAGAATGTCTCTTTGGGGCATTGAAGCACCTAGTATAGAGCCCTCCGGTTGATATCAGAGATGAAGAGCCATTCTGTGGGGAGCTCTCCATGGGTGAAGAACAGCACTTTATTTTTATTTTTTTTAGTATTGAATTTTTAAAGTTTCATCTGGTGTTTTTGATTTTTAGCTTTGGCTTTTTGGGACCCAGAAAGAACTTAAGACGTGATGGCAAGTCAGAAGGGGAAGGGTTCTAGGATTTTTAAAGCCCCCACCCTATACATGTGGGAGGGGGGCAATGGCATATTCTCCTTTTATTAATGGCCCCATCTATCATACATGGGTGGGGGCTGGTGGTAATAACGTTCACCCTCCAGTGTTTAAATAGCCCTTCACCCAGTGCCAAGGATGAGAGTGCAGAGGGTAGTGACAAATCCCCCATTTATTAAATCTCCCACTTGTCATCCATGGGTGGCAGCTGTTGGATAGACTGTGGCTTGTCCACATCCATGTGTATCCGATACGTCTGCCTGATGTGCATGCGGGAGAGCTGTGGCATGTGCCACTCACTCTGGTCCTTCGTGTCCTCCCCCCTGGGCCATTGTGGTCTCCCCCCTGGGCCATTGTGTTCTCCCTCCTGGACCATCGTGTCCGCCCCCTGGGCCATCGTCTCCCCCCCCAGCCACCGTGTCCTCCCTCCTGGGCCACCGTGTCCTCCCTCCTGGGCCACAGTGTCCTCCCTCCTGGGCCACCGTGTCCTCCCTCCTGGTCCATCGTGTCCTCCCTCCTGGTCCATCGTGTCCTCCCTCCTGGTCCATCGTGTCCTCCCTCCCGGTCCATCGTGTCCTCCCTCCCGGTCCATCGTGTCCTCCCTCCCGGTCCATCGTGTCCCCCCTCCCGGGCCACTGTGTCCTCCCTCCTGGGCAACCGTGTCCTCCCTCCTGGGCCACCGCGTCCTCCCTCCTGGGCCACCGTGTCCTCCCTCCTGGGCCACCGTGTCCTCCCTCCTGGGCCACCGTGTCCTGCCTCCTGGGCCACCGTGTCCTGCCTCCCGGTCCATCGTGTCCTCCCTCTTGGCCATCGTGTCCTCTTTCTGTCTTGAGCTTCTCCCTTGGTGCCTGCTGATGTTTCCTTGTTCCTCTTGCTATCATTATCTCAGTCCTACATATTCTTTCTGTTTAATATTTTATTGCTTTTGTACACTTATCTGACGGCTTTGAAATCTAAGGTTACCCCAACCTGTATTATTTATAATAAAATTATGGAGGCAGTAACCCCAGAGGCGTCGTAACTTCCTTTCCCACCCGTCCACTGTGTCTGTCCTTCACCTTCTGCTCATGTCGATGCGGCCTTCACTGAATCGCAAGCACAAACAGGTCCGTGTTTCTGAAATGTCATAACAAGCCTTGGAACTGACCTTTGCAAACCCGATACCGAACGCAAAACCCCCACGACCCATTGATTTTTCTTTTAAAATGCGTTTCAGGAATTCGCTCTGACCCAATCCCGTAAAGGTACGGTGAAGGAAAAATGACCAGGAGCTGTCATTCTCTAGGCTTCTCTGCCGGCCTCTTACCGTGCCGCTGGTCTATCCAAGGTCCACCAGTTACAAGAAACAACAAAAATATTTAAAGCAAACTGTGCCGACAAAATAATAAAAAAAAAGTATTTTAAAAATATAAACGTTTTTGTAAAAAATAATAAATGGTCCTTAAAAAAAAAAAGTTACATTCTATTACATTAAAACCTATTGGATTCGGTTTAAACCTGTTGAGCCGAAACACCGAAAGCGGGTCATTTGCTGCCGAATTGTGGCAAAATGCACCGTATTTCACTGTAAATTCACCTGTATTTGGCAATTTTTCACAGCTAAGGCTAGGGTCAAACGAATGCATTTTTTCCCGGAAGATGTGATAGCGGTCATACGATGCGCACTTTCGGCCGTGATTTTTTTACGGATCCAAACCAGGAAACTTTGGGTGTCTGGACGTGATGTTGGCCGGACATGAGCAGCGTCTGACGTCTCCTGATCACGCACACACGCCGCTATGCGGACGCAGCGCACTCTGTACGTCAGTACTAGCGGTTCGATGCTCTTGAAAAAAATGCGTTAGTTTTCCCCTTGCGTTGCGCGGCCGAATGTTCGTGCGGCCGTACTTCATATATTGGCCGTCATTGGACGTGATTTGCTGCTACTACGGCCGTGATAAAGTGCGGCTGCACGCGCGTTCGCACTGCGTTCGTCTGACCCCAGCCTTAAGGGGTTATTCAGAGAGCACCAAAATGGCACCAACATTTCGGTGCTCTCTCGTTCCCCGCACTTTGGGGAAACAAATTGCCCGACTCTGCGGTGAATTCAGCATTCACTGCAGAGTCCCCAAAGTGCAGGGAAAAGAGGATAAACGGATCCAAAAAAATTGGCGAAAATCCGCCGATGCGATCCAAAATGCTGCAGTTAACCCTCCGAACTTACCCGACGATCTGCCGCAAAGCCACGCAACATGTCCAAACAAAGCCAACGATCCACCGAACACAGTGCCGACCAGATGCCGGAAAAATAGACAAGCCAAACTGGGTAAAAGAAAGAAACAAAAAAAAAAAAACACAATTTGAAGGTTTCAAATATGAAACGCTGTTTGCAACAAACTACTGGACGAAAATGTCTGGAATTAACATATTAGATCCTATGAATGATAATAAAAAGGGCTGTTACAGAAAATAACCATTGCTATTTAAAAAATATCAGAAGAAAATATTTTGCTGAAAAAATACCAAAGAAATTCCTAAAAAAAAAAATAGACTTTTTGCTGCAGATTAAAATAATAAACGGTTTATTGGATATTGAATTAAAACAGGATATTTTTTTTTACATTGAAGCCTATGGGATTCGCCTGATTAAAACTGAACACACTGAACATCAGGGCATTTGACTGACATTTCTCTGCTGTTCGGTGTCTCTGAAAAAGATTACCCCTTGCTTCTCTATGGGGGATTTCACTGCCGTCGAACAGGCACTGTATTTGCTGGCGATTCGCCAAAATTTTGCGAATCGCTAGCTTTTTGAATAGCCGAAATGGCCATGAAATTGCACCGTACGGGGAAACTCGCTGTTCGGTGCAATTTGGGGGCCAGTTCGGCTCTCTCTGAATAACCCTGTAAGTGAATAGATGAACTGCCCCAAAATTGCAGCTACAGTGAAATCCACCATTCGGCGCCAAACTCAGACGTTCGTAAATAACCCCTTATGGCCCACTGTCATGTCTGTGTGACACTGCGGCCGCAGTTTGCCAGTGACTGGAGAAGCGGCCGATAGATTTCCCTGTAAAATACATGCTTCAATTTATTTATTTATTTTTGTTGCTCCCAAGTAACTATTAATAAATATATATATTTCTTTTTCTTTCATGGAAAGCATCTTCAGGCTGAAAGGAACCCCAAGAATATCAACGATACCATCCAGGAGCTATTTGAAACCATCCCGAGTGCCGTGGACTTGATGGACGGCGGTCCGTATCGCTGCCGCCGCTGCGCGGTCGTGGGGAATTCTGGCAACCTGAAGAACTCGGTGTACGGAGCGGAAATCGATGACCACGATTTTATCATGAGGTGCGGAAATGAACGATTACTGAGCATTTCTGGGCTCGCTGACACTCGTCACATCACTGCTCGGCCAGAGCTCGTTAATAAAGCTCTCTGGGGAAACGGGGTGTTACTTTTGGTAATTTGTTTTATGTGTGTGTATGTGTATGTATATATATATATATATATATACTCGAGTGTATCGCTAGATTTTGGTGACAAAAATTTACTTTAAAATTGGAGGGGTCGCGTTATATTCGAGACATCTGCATCGCGTGTAAATAAAAAAATTTAAAAAAAATTGCCTTGCCCTGGATCCCAAGTCAGCGGGAAGGTGCGGTAGTCTCACTGTAGTGAATGTGAGCTCCCAGATACTTGCAAACATTTCAGGAACTCCCGGATTCGGGAGAGGTGGGATACATCATGGCCAGAGGGCAAGCTCGGTTGAAGCCAATCATTCACCTCGCTCGCCTCCGCTGGGCATCTAAATCACCAGTAAAGAAGACGGGTGACCGGCGGCTTCATACTTTGTAACAACTGCAATCATTCTAGAGCAGAGCACCCTGGCCTGAGGGGTAGCCTGACTGTGTTAAGAGAACCTGGAAGGATTTTAATTATTTACCAGTACAGTATAATTTTGTTCCTCGCGTTATATTCGAGTCTTGAGTATTCTCTCATTTCCATAATAAATCTCTATCCATCGCGTTATATTCGGGTCGAGTTATACTCGAGTATCTATGAGATAGATATATATCTATCTTTATTTACAAGGTACCCTCTTTTAGTATCTTTAAGTATCGTTACATAAAGTTAAGAATTTGACACGATAGAATGAAAAATTAGAACGGTAAAACACAAAATACATTTCTCAAGACGGTGTAGACTCCACAGGCTCTGATAGGTTAAAAATAAGGATTGGGAGTACTGCGAACGGACAGCGGCCTAACGGTCCTACCTATGGGTTGTCTCGGCTCAGGTCTCACAAGGTTTTAGCTCGATGGCGTCTTTACAGAGAAGACTAAACCATGGGAAAATCAGACTGTTATCACTCAAAGAGTGGCCAGAACTGAAATGCCAAGGACGTCCTGTGCTCAGGTGGTACAAGAACCCTTGACTATTGTTTTGGCCTTATTAGGCCTGGTCAGGGAGGTACTTAGGGCCGACCCGTCCATGGGTCCCGATGGTGCCATTGCTCCATGCGGCACTTTCACACTGGGGAGGGGGGGAGGATATTGCCAGAAAATGCATTAATTTAACAATATACAGTCAGGTCCAGAAATATTGGGACATGGACACAATTCTAACATCTTTGGCTCTATACACCACCACAATGGAGTTGGAATGAAACAAACACAATGTGCTTTAACTGCAGACTGTCAGCTTTAATTTGAGGGTATGTACATCCAACTCAGGTGAACGGTGTAGGACTTACAGCAGTTTGCAGATGTGTCCCCCACTTGTTAAGGGACCAAAGGTAATGGGACAGAATAATAATCATAAATTAAACTTTCCCTTCTTAATACTTGGTTGCAAATCCTTTGCAGTCAATCACAGCCTGAAGTCTGGAACGCATAGACATCACCAGACGCTGGGTTTCATCCCTGGTGATGCTCTGCCAGGCCTCTACTGCAACTGTCTTCAGTTCCTGCTTGTTCTTGGGCATTTTCCCTTCAGTTTTGTCTTCAGCAAGTGAAATGCATGCTCAATGGGATTCAGGTCAGGTGATTGACTTGGCCATTGCATAACATTCCACTTCTGTCCCTTCAAAAACTCTTTGGTTGCTTTTGCAGTATGCTTTGGGTCATTGTCCATCTGCACTGTGAAGCGCCGTCCAATGAGTTCTGCAGCATTTGGCTGAATGTGAGCAGATAATATTGCCTGAAACACTTCAGAATTCATCCTGCTGCTTTTGTCAGCAGTCACATCATCAATAAATACAAGAGAACCAGTTCCATTGGCAGCCATACATGCCCACGCTATGACACTACCACCAGCATGCTTCACTGATGAGGTGGTATGCTTAGGATCATGAACAGTTCCTTTCCTTCACCATACTCTTCTCTTCCCATCACTCTGGTACAAGTTGATCTTGGTCTCATCTGTCCATAGGATCTTGTTCCAGAACTGTGAAGGCTTTGTTAGGTGTTGTTTGGCAAACTCTAATCTGGCCTTCCTGTTTTTGAGGCTCACCAATGGTTTACATCTTGTGATGAACCCTCTGTATTCACTCCGGTGAAGTCTTCTCTTGATTGTTGACCTGATTGTCCACCTGAGTTGGATTTACATACCTTCAAATTAAAGCTGACAGTCTGCAGCTTAGGCCCCCGGCACACGAGCGTATTTTACGGCTCATGTGCGCCCGCAATTCCCTGCGTCCGTGCGTTTTTGACGGGGAAAGCCATCCACCGGACGTGAAAAAGCCCTCCCCGTCAAAAAGCTAAACGGACGCTGACAGGATACAAAGCGCGATTCTCCATAGGAGGATCGCGCTTTGTTTTTTTTTTTTTATTGTAATAAAAGTTTTATTAAGGTATTTGAAAACATACATTACTTGACATTAAATGCATTACCACATATACAGTCAATCGTGAGTCATGTGAAACGTAATCTTCTGGCAATAAAGTGTGCATTTTCGATACTGCGTCTCTGTGCGCTTCACATATAAATACAGATAGTACAAATTCAAGTAACAATGAGGGAGAGTAGGGGTACAACTTGTGACAGGGGAACAAAAGGAATAGGTGGGGGCTAGGGAGTTTGGTCATTCATTTGTTATTCCGCTGCAATTAAGAAAGGTCTACCGAGTTGTGGGGTGGGGAGCGGGCTGGCACGGACCAATAGAACCACCGTCTCAAGTGTTTGGCGGAGGTACCGGAGGTTTGGTGTATCAGATCCTCTACATCTCTTATGCGCTGGACTTCGTCTAGCCATTCTCGGAAAGTGGGGACTAGTGAAGATTTCCAGTGTCTGGGTATTACCGCTTTGGCGGCATTCAGTAGCCGAATATCAAGTGAGTTCCTGTAAGTGTCTGCAGGCAGCGGTGTGTGGTGTAGCAGCATGGCCGCTGGCGTGTAGGAAGGTGGAGTATCAGAGATGTTGCTAATGGCATCATGAACCAGTGTCCAGAAGGGTTGCAACACTGGGCAGGACCACCAAATATGCAAGAGATCTGCGCGCTGTGTTCCGCACCTCCAGCAGGAGGCGTCCGCCGTGACGGAATATGTAGCAATTGTGGTGGGTGCTCTATACCATCGTGACAGCAGCTTGTAAGACGTTTCTTGTGTACGAGTAGCAATAGAACACCGAGTATTGAGCGCAAACATTTGGCTCCACTCCTCCTCTGTGAATGTTTGGCGGAGTTCCCTCTCCCACTTCGCTACGTAGGGAGGTGTGGAGGGGGAAAGATCTTGCAGGACCCCGTACATAGTCGATATGCCGTGTTGGGGAAGGGTCTTACGGGTGATCACTTGTTCAAATACGGTCAGTGGGCGGGTGTATTTTTCCAATGGAGCTAGGGAGCGTAGATAGGTAATGAGGCAGTGCATATGAAATATCGTAAGAAAGGAATCGGGGTGGGTCAACGGTACATCCTTCGGGGCTTTAGGTCGGTTCCCATCTATGTAAAGGCCCGGCAGTGGGTGTCGTGGTGGAGCTGCGTCAATGAGAGGTAGCAGACGTGGCGAGAAGGCCGGTAAGTGGTTGAGAGGGAGGAGTGGAGAGGGCCAAGGGGCTATTTGTGTGAGCCTCTGCAACCGTCGCCAGATGGTCAGTGTGACCGAAACTGTCGGGTGTGTGGGGATGTCAGTAGATGCAGTGGTGCCTAAAAGCCAAGGGAGGGAGGTTAGCGAGCGTCCGGCCAGTTCATGTTCCAACGCCACCCATTGTTTACCTGAGGCACCCAAGCTCCACTCCACCATTCGCAAAAGATGAACAGCCTGGTAATAGCGCTGCAAGTGCGGCAGAGCTAGACCTCCACGAGAGCGAGGAGCTGTCAGCAGCGCTACACTCAGCCTTGGTTTACTCCCGGCCCATACATATCTAATAAAGAGAGACTGCAAGGAGCGGAAGAAGGCAGACGGGACATGTATCGGCAGGGTCTGCAATAGATAAAGGACTCTTGGGAGAACATTCATTTTGAGGACACTTATGCGTCCAAACCACGTGATGTGCGGGATGGCCCATCGAGTAAGGTCCTTTTCCAGGACCCGGAGCAGAGGGACAAAATTTGTGGTATAAAGATTTGATACCGCTGGGGTGAGGTAAACTCCAAGGTATTTAAGGGAGGTAGTACACCATCGAAAGGGGAATGTGGCTTGAATGTGTGTGCTGAGGGGAGCAGGTATTGAAATGTTCAGAATTTCCGATTTTGACATATTAATTTTGTAATTACTGAGTGAGCCATATTCGCGTAATAGTTCAATGAGGGAAGGCAAGGAAATCTGGGGTTGTTGTACAAAAAATAGCAGGTCATCTGCATATGCCGCCACCTTATATGTGTGGCGTCCAACACAGATACCATGAATAGAGGGGTTGGCCCTGACAGCTTGAAGGAGGGGTTCCAGAGATAATGCAAATAAAAGAGGGGAGAGGGGGCAGCCCTGTCGAGTGCCGTTTTTAATGGTGAAGGGGGAGGACAAGGTGCCATTTAGATTAATGCGAGCGGTAGGTGAATCATATAAGGCGGTTATCCAGCGCATGGCGTTGGGGCCAAATCCCATATGCTGTAGGGTCTGGAATAAGAAAGGCCAATGTACCCTGTCAAACGCCTTCTCAGCGTCGGTGGAGAGGAGCAGGGTCGGACCGGTATCAGTTCTCTGAGCGGCGTGAATCAAATTAATGGCCAGCGTAGTATTATCTCGCCCCTCCCTCCCTGGGATAAATCCCGTCTGGTCAGGGTGGATCAGGTGTCTCATATGGTTTGCGATTCGCAGCGCGAGTACCTTAGCAAAAAGTTTCACATCCTGATTCAGGAGGGAAATTGGTCGATAATTGGCACAGAGGGCGTGATCCTTATCAGGTTTGGGGATTAAGGTGATGGTGGCAGAAAGTGTTTGTGGGGTAATGTGGGATGTAGGTTCAGTCAGTCCGTTAAAAGCAGCCAACCAGGCGCTAGAGAGGAGCTTTTCGCACGCTTTATAGTATTTAAGGGTAAAACCGTCAGGCCCCGGTGTCTTACCCACTGGCGTTCGCTTGATCGCTTCGTGCAGTTCTTCCGCAGTGATTGGACCTTCAATAGAGGACCTCATGTGCGGCGTCAGTTTGGAGCGTAAGTGAGTGCGAAGGAAGCGCTGGGTGGCATCAAGAGCCGTTTGGGCGGGAGCCGGTGTGAGGCCATATAGCGAGGTAAAGTAGTCACGAAAGAGGCCAAGCATATCTTTCGGGAGGGTGACAGTTTTACCCTGAGGGGTGCGCAGATGAGTGACATATAGAGCCTGTCGGTGGGTTCGGAGGGCATTAGCTAGGAGTCTGCCGCATTTATTGCCATGTTCATGAAAGGTTTTACGCACTGTCAGGAAGGCCTTCTGGGCCCTGTTATTAAAAAGTGAACGGAGCTGTGACCTAAGGTCCAGCAATTCGGCGTAAATGTCATTGTCAGAGTGCAGTTTATGGGATCGTTCCAGGGCCGCAATGCGCTGCAATAGTGATTCCTGCTGTTCAGTGCGCTCTCTCTTTCGCCGCGCGCCCTGTTGTATAAGGTAACCCCTGATGACAGCCTTATGTGTCTCCCAAATAATCTGTGGGGAACAGTCGGGTGTATCATTCTCCGTAAAATAGTTGTGCAGTGCGTCGTGAAGGCCTTCTTTAATCTGGGGGTCAGTGAGAAGGGATTCGTTGAGGCGCCAGAGTTTCTCCCTAGGGCGGGCGAGAGGGGAGGAGAGCGTGATCAGAACCGGGCAGTGATCCGACCAGGTCATGGGACCAATGGAGGCAGACTCCAAAAGGTGCATACTACCAAAAGGAAGGAAGACATAATCAAGGCGCGTGTAGAGCTGGTGCGGGGCGCTATAGTATGTGTAATCCCGTGTGGAGGGGAAAAGCGAGCGCCAGCAATCCATCAATCTCAGGGAGTGTAGCGCAAGTCGAGTGCGGCGGAGGACGGAGTGTGGGGTGCTAGTGACACCTCTAGAGGTATCCAGGCGAGCATCAAGCGGCAGATTGAGGTCACCGCCCACCACCAAGATACCCTCCTGGAAATCCTGCAGTCGACGAAATATAGTGCGAATGGCGGAGTGTTGCTGTCGATTCGGGAGGTATATGGAAACAAAGGTGTACCACTGCGCACCAATTTGGCCCTTCACAAACGTGTAACGACCAGCGGGGTCTAACAGGGAGGCCGAGTAGCTAAATGGGATTGAGCGAGAAAACAACACCGCTGTTCCGCAGACTTTACCAGCAGTGGCATTGCTAAAATAACCTGTAGGGTATTTGTGGCTTTTGAGAGAGGGAGGTCGGGCCTGTGGAAAGTGGGTTTCCTGCACCAATACTACATCCGCGTGTAGCGAGGTAAATTCCCTAAGGGCCGCATGGCGCTTTTCGGGTATGTTCAGACCTTTTGCGTTAATGGAGAGAACTTTAAGAGTGCGGGGGGCGGTGGCCATGGTATAGTCGTGTGAGGGATACCAATATGAATGGACCAGGAAGGGGATTTAAGGGAGCGCCCAGTAGGGCAGACCAGGTACAGGGGGAACAAAGACAAATAACCAATTACAATGGTACAACTATATACACAAGGAGCACGTGCCTGAAGAGACTATCCACCACGTCGCCGAGTGGGCGCGGGGGAGTCTCAGGTCACAGAGGGGGGTGCGTACACCACCACACACACTGTGTAGGCACTGACTCGTGGGGGTTACCCGGCGGGGAAGGTCAACAGTGGAAGTCAAATATTATAACAATAAATTGAGAGTGCAATTTAACGACAGGTATTGTTGTCAAAAGGTTCTAAAAGAAAAGTCAAAAATCACTCAGAAAGCGCTGAACGCGCGTCTCCCCGTTCAGATACATACACGGGTGTGCTCAGGAAAAGAAAAAGAAAAATAACAGTTCGCCCAGGCCGCCCCTGAGGCTCATGGAATCTTGCAGAGCGTTAGGCCGTAAACGGGAAGTGCAGGCTGAGGTAGGGTCGAGGATGTAAAAGAACCTCGCCTCCAGCCTTATTGCATAAGTCAGCCGGGGAGGGGGCTTCAGCGACCAGGCGCACCTCAGGCCCAATGACATAACATATACGGGCCTTTCAGGCCAAGAAGCATACATAAGCAAAAGGATACTGACGTTAACCAGGGCATCAAATCGGTTAAGTGCCGGTGCCAGATAAGGGCGGTGTCCGCTTCAGAAAGGAGAGGTCCAGCGGTCCCAGGACCACGTAAACGGAGCCAATGGAAGTCCGTTCAATTCACCGGTGCCTGCGAGGAGGAGGAGCGGCGTCTGCGGCGGGATCGTCGCGGGCGTGTTGGGGCCTGCTCTGGAGGCATATATAACAGTGCCAGGTCTGGCCAAGCCGGAAGCGTGTCCGGTGGAAGAGAGAGTTCCTCCAGAAACAGCGGGAGGTCTAGCTCACTGCGAAGGCTGAGAGGTCCCGATGGTGTGCGAACTTGAAGGCCAAATGGAAATAGCCACTTATATTGAAGTTTCATGTCCTGTAAGGCAGCCGTGAGCGGACGTAGCATTCGTCTGGACTGCAGGGTGGCGGGTGAGAGATCCTGAAATAGCGAAATCTTAGCCCCCGCATAATCAATGGTGCGAGAACCTCGGGTCGCTGCCAGTATGGAATCTTTCAGCGGGTAGCGTAGAAGGCAGCAGATCACATCACGTGGGGGAGCGTCAGGTGGGCCCTCGGTCTCAGTGCTCTATGATAGCGTTCCATTTCGATAACTGTAACCGGGTCCCGTCCCAAGACTTCATTAAATAAAGCAGTGAGGGTGCATTTCAATTCTTCCTGCGTGTTTTCCATTTCCGGGAGGCCTCGAATCCTGATGTTATTCCGGCGGTTTCTGTTCTCCACATCTTCCAGATGGCGAGCCATCATTTGTAGGGCCGAGCGCTGTGTGGTTATGGCAGAGGAATGGGCCGCTATCGTAGCAGACTGTTGCTCCTGCGTCACCTCCACGTGTTGCAGTCTGGTTTGAATACCGCCAAGATCTGTGCGCAGCGCGCGGATTTCTGTTAGGAGGGAGGCTCCCAGTTCAGTGGTGGCAATGGCTAAGTCCTCTTTACTGGGGAGATATTGTAGGAGCTGGCGGAGGTCATTTGGGGGGTCCCAGACACTCACCGAGTGCGTTGGAGAGCTGGAGGCTGAGGAGCATGCGGCGGCGGCCATCTTGGATTCCGGGTCAGTGTGAGGATCGCGCTTTGTACGCTGAGCGCAGAGAGTGGAAGGAACGCCCACTTTCACGGACGTTCCTTCCTCTCTCTGTTAACGCTCGTGTGCCGGGGGCCTAAAGCACATTGTGTTTGTTTCATTCCAATTCCATTGTGGTGGTGTATAGAGTCAAAGATGTTAGAATTGTGTCGATGTCCCAATATTTCTGGACCTGACTGTATTATTTGAATGTATTATTATTTTTAATATTTTATTTAATATAATTTGTTAGTATAGATTTTAATATATCATATAATATATCATAAAAACACACAATGAATATATTTAGTATTTGAACTTATTTTGGTTTAAGTTATTTTTTATTATAAGTACTTGACTTTGTAATTTATAATAATCTAGAGTTTTTCTTAGTTTTATTATTGTGGAGCTCTGTGATACGCATGGTTAGGGGGAGGGGGCGCGTTTCATCCTGGGACCCCGGCAGCATAATGTCTTGGGCAGTTGTGTTCCGTCGGGCAAAGCAGATCATCGGATAGTGCCTCCGACGATCTGTGCATGCGCTGCCGTGGTGTCACGTCTGCTGATCTGTCAATCAGCGGGTGAGCAGCTGGTGTGACGTTTGCGCAAATCTGAGGAGGTGCTGTAAAATACAGATTGTCACTTAATGCCTCCTCCGATCTGTGCATACGTCGGCATGTCGACATGCCAGCCCAGCGCCATGAGCGCACAAAGCACTGAGGCAGCATCTGACCTGAGCTTGGGCTTTGTGCGCATGCGCGTGACGTCATGGAGGAGGAAAATCTATCTTTTTATTCAAAATCACGTGCCTGCTTTAAATCATGTAAAGGCAGCTGATTACCCCTTGCCAACTGCTATAGTGGTGCTCTATTTTATTATTATGATACATTTATTAATTGAATAGAGAATAAAACTACTTTTACCTCCTCCGTGACGTCACGGGCAAATCCTACGGGTTAAGCATCAAATAGCAGCAAGTTACGGCCTATCTCCTGCTGATGAGGGTATAATAAGCCTGAAACCGCTGTCCAGAAGTGGCTGTGACTCGTTGCATAACCTGACCTTGGCAAAGAGGATTTTGTGTTAAAACAGACCCTGGATGCAAAAAAAGTGGGGAATTGCAGACTTAATTTGCATGTCCTACCCAGAGTTCCTTGCTGCATATGGGGAATGTAGCACATGAGCACTGTGGGTAAAGCAGTTCTCTGAATTGCTGGGATGTGTAAATGTCTTCCGCAGGAACAAGCTTGATTTATATATATTAATACTAATAAAAAGTCATGTAAAGGGAGTTGAATCACTCTTTGACATAATACCAAATACAGAAGCAGTGAGGATCTTTGATGTTTCCTTGTGCTGCTGTCCCCTGGCACTCGCAGGGTTAACCTAGGAGCTTTGACCGTGTGTGTCAGCGTCGCTTCGCTCAGGCACAGTTTGATGCACAGGAGATGAAACGGGGGGTAACGCGGTGCCCAGTGATGGGATTTCATTGTTGTCTGGTATTGACAGCTTTCATCGTGTCTCAACGAATTTAGATTGAAAAATAAAAGAAAGAAGACGCATCATCTGGCGCCGCGGCGGCTATAAATAAAAACATCATCTCCTTATTTCCGAGTCTCACAGAAACTCCAGTGCATTGGAGAAATTGCTGTCATTTCTTGTTGTCGTTGCATGGTTTGGTTCCGTTGATATAGCGGCATCTGCTTGTATACTTTGCCCACTTAAAGGGGCACGTACATAAACTGTAACTAGGTTACGTGTGCATTGTAATAAAAACACGTTATAAAGCACATTATAAAACACACGCTGCTGTTTTTTTTCCTTTGTTTAAAGTAATTTCATGTAAAAAAAAAAAAAAAGGAAAATTAAAGTTCGGTTTTAATCTCCTGTTAAATTTGTGGATTTTTCCCATGATGCAACATTTGGCAAAAGTGTGCAAAAGTTTTGCTTTACTGCTGTGCTTTATCTAATCTACAGTATTTACCAGTTCATGAGGTGGAGGAGGGAATGTTTAGATAAGGCAGCAGGGTGTGTATTGTGTTCTCCGGGCTACCTGAGATAAGAGCTGGAAGCTGAATGAGATAAGACAGGGATCTTAAAATACTTCTAAGCTACCCCCTGGCGATGTCCTTTGAATACATCCCACACAATACAATGATGTGAGTCTGTGACTGACCCATTCACTCCATTCTATGGCCAAAGCCGCACAGTGAGGAGCAAGTGATAGAAAAATACTATGATGGGTGGGGCAGTTTACAACACAAAATATCACACCATTGTGCACCCAGTGACACATATAGAGGAAAATATCACACAATGGATGCACCCAGTGACACATATAGAGGAAAATATCACACAATGGATGCACCCAGTGACACATATAGAGGAAAATATCACACAATGGATGCACCCAGTGACACATATAGAGAAAAATATCACAATGGATGCACCCAGTGACACATATAGAGGAAAATATCACACAATGGATGCACCCAGTGACACATATAAAGGAAAATATCACACAATGGATGCACCCAGTGACACATATAGAGGAAAATATTTTCTTATCTTACATGTGATTGTTTTTCTCTTATGTTTAGTTATCAGCAAAATCAAATAAACACAATAAGGACATTGCATTTTTTTGTGGTACTGGCCCTTTAATGCAGTTGACTTGTCTATACACTGCATGCAACGAGTTGCATTTGTTGGTTTTTCTCCAAAGAGCCTCATGAAAAACACTGGGGAATTCAGCTATAATAGACATTTCAGTTTGTAATTGTCCGAGACGACGCTTTATATAATTACACTGCCGTAACTCACAATTAGGGAATGAAGCCTTTGAGTTTTGTTGCTGTGGAGCTCTGTAATATGCTCATACACACCGCACATTAGTGGGAGTTCGATGGCTGTGGATTCTGTAATACACTCATACTACCGCACATTAGTGTGAGTTTTATTGCTGTGTAGCTCTGTGATACGCTCATACACACTGCACATTGCTGTGAGTTTTATTGCTGTGGAGCTCTGTGATACATTCATTCACACCACACATTAGTGGGAGATTTATTGCTGTAGAGCTCTGTGATACGCTCATACACACTGCACATTACTGTGCATTTTATTTCTGTGGAGCTCTGTGATACACTCATACACACTGCACATTAGTGGGAGTTTTATTGCTGTGGAGCTCTGTGATTCATTCACACCACACATTAGTGGGAGATTTATTGCTGTAGAGATCTGTGATACGCTCATACACACTGCACATTGCTGTGAGTTTTATTTCTGTGGAGCTCTGTGATACGCTCATACACACTGCACATTGCTGTGAGTTTTATTTCTGTGGAGCTCTGTGATACACTCATACACACCGCACATTAGTGGGAGTTTTATTGCTGTGGAGCTCTGTGATACACTCATACACACCGCACATTAGTGGGAGTTTTATTGCTGTGGAGCTCTGTGATACATTCATTCACACCACACATTAGTGGGAGTTTTATTGCTGTGGAGCTCTGTGATAAACTCATACACACTGCACATTAGTGGGAGTTTTATTGCTGTGGAGCTCTGATACATTCACAGCCTGCACTGCCCTCAGCACAGCTTTCTATCGCACTCAGCCTGCACTACTTCCAGCTAGTAAGCACTTTCTCGATACCTTTGCAAGGAGGGGATATCAAGATGAAGATAACTGCTTTTTCCTTGCGTCCTCCATCTGTCTCGTCAGTTGCTTTGTGGGCGCCGCCCTTTCTATAGCCAGGAGCCAATGATGGGATCGTGTATAACGAGCGGACGTTTGACACCTCTGTCCGTGTGGATACATAGTGGCTGGAGGGCAGGACCCTCTTTAAAGACACAGCGCGTGTAAAATGCTCTCGCACTGGTCAAAGTCACTATCTGACATGTAAAGCACTTACTATGCACCTGCTCTCACCCCCAAGATGTAACATGCTAGCCTTGCGACTACATTATAATATATACATTGATTTTTACCCCAATAAACTGGTGGGGCACTGCCCCTACTCCACCAATGGGCAGGTATTGTATGGAATGAGGTCAATGTGTGCTGCGCGTAATTCCAGCCCCATACTGTGCTGCTGGGTTATTTTAGGTTTCCTCTATCCGTGGTGATGCATTTTTCATGTATTGAACGGTATCTCTTCTGCTCCTCAGGATGAACCACGCTCCTACAGCCAAGTACGAGGTGGACGTGGGGAGGAAAACCACCCATCACTTTGTTTACCCGGAGAGCGTGCGCGAGCTACAGGACAACGTCACCATGGTCCTCATACCTTTCAAGACGCTCGACCTCCAGTGGGTCGTCAGCGCCCTCACGAATGGGACCATCAACCAGTAAGTGTGACGAGTCCGCGTGGTGAATACTCATCAGAGCACTCCGCCATTGTACCGCTACCAAGCATCGGTCATATATCTGCACGCACACTACCTGCACAGCTCCGCTCACACACACACACGGCCATTCATCATGTGAGCGCGTGTCGCAGACAATACGGCATCTGTTAGGTGTTAATTAGAATTCACTCGCCCGTCCTAATTAATGAAGCCATGATGTTTACTAAATACTTTGTATGTTTACCCTGCAGTCTGTGTGATGGGTATGAGGCTAGGGTATGGATCAAAGGAAGTAACCTTCTACACGACCACCTTAAAGGGACACACGACCACTCGAATAAACTGTAACTGAATTACTTGTGCATTACAAATAAAAACACCTTATAAACACATTAAATAACCACCTTATAAACACATTAAATAACCACCTTATAAACACATTAAATAACCACCTTATAAACACATTAAATAACCACCTTATAAAACACCTTATAAACACATTAAATAACCACCTTATAAAACACCTTAAATAACCACCTTATAAAACACATTAAATAACCACCTTATAAAACACATTAAATAACCACCTTATAAACACATTAAAAAACCACCTTATAAAACACCTTATAAACACATTAAATAACCACCTTATAAACACATTAAAAAACCACCTTATAAACACATTAAATAACCACCTTATAAAACACCTTATAAACACATTAAATAACCACCTTATAAAACACATTAAATAACCACCTTATAAAACACATTAGAAAACCCTTATAAAACACATTAAAAAAACTTATTTATGTTTTTAATGTGTTTTATAAGTTTTTTTTATGTGTTTTTATAAGGTGTTTCTTAATGTGTTTATAAGGTGTTTTAATGTGTTTTATGAGGTGCTTTAATGTGTTTATAATGTGTTTTATAAGGTTTTTAATGTGTTTATAAGGGTTTTTTAAATGTGTTTGTATAAGGTGTTATGTTTTTAATGTGTTTTATAACCCCTTATACACACACACTTAAAAAACCCTTATAAACACATTAAAAAAACACCTTATAAAATACATTAAAACACATTAAAAAAACACCTTATAAAACACATTAAAAAAACTTCTAAAACACATTAAAAACATAAATAACACCTTATACAAACACATTTAAAAAACCCTTATAAACACATTATACACATAAAAAACCTTATAAAACATATTTAAAAACACATTATAAAACACCTTATAAAACACATTAAAACATTAAAAACAAAAATAAGACACGTAAAAAAACACATTAAAAATACCTTTATAGGGGCGTGGCCGGCTGTGCAGGGAAGAAGACTCATCTCACCAGAGCTCCGTCGGGAGATGCTGTAAAGGTTTTTTTTTTCGGGTGACCCTCTCAGCTGAGAATCCTCTGTGGGGTCCCTGGGCGGTTGGCCATCAGGGGTGTACTCTCCGGAGCCTGCATTGTCCCACAAAATATGGCCATAAATTGTTTAAGCCTGTCACAGCATCAATGTGTCCCATCAATGACAGGTCCTGCACTAAACACCTAAGGGGTTATTCAAAGCCTGACAAATTGGCCACCGAATGGTGAATTTCCCGGCTATTCAGAAAGCCGGCAATCTGCCAAATACTGCCAGCAAAATACGTGCCTGTTCGCGGCAGTGAAATCCCCCATAGAGAAGCAATGGTTAATCTATTCAGACACCGAACAGCAGAGAAATGTCTGTGAAATGCCCTGCTGTTCGGTGGTTTCATTCGGCAGGTTTAACATATCTTTTATGTATTTTTTGCCGGCTGCTACATCAGATTTCCTTTTCTTGGCGGAGGTTGGCACATCTTTAGCTCTTGCTATAATTAACCCTTTCTTTTCCTGTGGGTGAAGTTACTCTCTCTCTAAATGATGGTCGCTTCTTGTACAGTTCTGTTAATGAGCAGGTCGTCATAGATGGATCTTTTTCTTTAAGTGTTCGTCAGATTTGCAACAATAAAGGTGTATGATGGAGTCCGCGAGGTCGTGTTAAAGGCCTTAAACAAGTGGGGAAAGTGCTCGGTTTCTGAATCGAGGACTGTCAAATCCCGCGCGTCTACAAAGCATGTTCTCAAGGGGGGAAGATCTAGCATAAGAGGAGGAATTACCAAAATAAGAGCAGGCGCGGGAACGTAGTCTGGTCTACTAAATGTCCACAGGCGAGCCCGCCTGCTTTCTTACCCCCCCCCCCCCCCCCAGGAGCGAGCAGCGCAGCTGGGTGAGAATGGCAATCGGTGCTTCTTTACCTATTCATTCAGCCCTCGAGGGGTTAATCCTAATTATTCAGCAGGCTTCTGAGGTGGCATACTGCAGACTCCACTTCCTGCTCACAGCAGGGGTGGGGGCGTCTCGGTGTTGAGGTGCAGAGGGTGAAGATCATCTTAGGCTAGGGTCAGACGAACGCATTTTTCCCGTTGTCCGTGAAAAAGTGCGTTCGAACGAATGGACGTATTTTTTCACGGAATACGCGATAGCGGTCATACGATGCGCATTATCGTCCGTGATTTTGTACGGATCATCAATAAAACCCTTTTTGCGTCTGGACGTTATGTTGGCCGGACATTAGCAGCGTCTGACGTCTCCTAATCACGCACACACGCCGCTAGCGGACGCAGCGCACTCTGTACGTCAGTAGTAGCGGTTTGACGTTCTCGAAAAAATGCGTTCGTTTGCCACTTGCGTTGCACGGACGAACTTTCGTGCGGCCGTTCGTCGTATGTTCCCCAGCATTGGAAGTCATTTGCTGCTAGCACGGCCGTGATTTCCTGCGGCTAAACGCATGTGAAAAATGCGTTCGTCTGACCCTAGCCTAAATTAGGGATGGAGTAAGAGTTAGAGACTCGAGATGCCGTCTTCAGTGATGAACATCACAGGAGGGTCACATTGATCCCCACTGAGGAACAGGATTCACATTAACCTTTTAATGTCATGTACCTGCATTGTTGTATGGCGAGTATCTGAGTAACCCCCCCCCCCCTTCCCGGGTGACAGGACAGGAGTGTGACTCCCCGTGTCAGGCGCAACGTCTGACGATACTCGATGTTCCCAATTTATTTGTTTATCATTAGATTCCTTCATTTGCAAGTCCCGTGCCCGAGGCGCCAGAACCCGTGGAGGTCGCATGTCTGCAGAGACGCGCGGCGCGGTGACAGCAGATTGTCACAATCATTTCCAGCTCTTTAGCAATGCCAGGGAAATGCCCAAAAATCTAAATAAACACACAGTAAATTCCACAGGGTTTGGGAATGTCTGTGCGGCTCCCGCAGCTTCCTCTGAATCACTGACATTCCCAGAGAAATCTAACTGTATATAAAATATACGTGACCACACAGACACACACACACACACAGACACACACAAACACAGAGAGACAGACACACAGAGACAGAGACCCACACACACAAACACAGAGACAGACATAGTGACAGACATAGAGACACAAAGACAGACCCACAAACACAGAGACAGACACAGAGACCCACACAGATACAGAGACCGACACACACAAAGGCAGAGACCCACACACACAGAGACAGACCTAGAGACACAAAGACAGACCCACAAACACAGAGACACACACACACAGATACAGACACACACACAGACACACATACAGACACAGATGCACACACACAGATACAGACACAGATGCACACACACACAGATACAGACACAGATGCACACACACAGATACAGACACACACACAGATACAGGCACACACACAGATACAGACACACACACAGATACAGACACACACACAGATACAGACACAGATGAACACACACAGAGACAGACACACTATTTTATCAGTAAAGAAACACCCCTCATTGTGTCGTCTTTTTCTTTTTAATGTTATTACAGGGAAAAGTAATATGAAAATATAGAAGTTTGGGGTGAAGTGGGGGTTTTTGTGTTTTTACTTTAGTTTTTTTGCCCAAAAATGAGAGAAATCTCGAGGTACTTTTCCGTGCGAATGATCCCCTTTTTGAAAGTCTCGGGTTTGCTGTAAAGCTGCTTCTCCTCTGGGCACCAGGAAGTGGCTGGTGTTTTATAGCCAATCCTCCCCATGTGATGATTTATCCAGAAGTTGGTCACTTGCTTCCGATGAAGAGAAACGACTCCTAAATCTATTCCTGTAAACACGTGTATCCGTGTAAGGCCTTGTGTGGATTTTGTGGACTCGACAGGTGGTTTAATGTTGTTTCGGGGGGGTTTCTGTTTTTTTTCTTCTTCCCACCCAGTCCCCGTGCACCCCACTACTTCCCTTACACAGCTATTTACCTCTCCTACGTGTGTCACCGCTCTGCTCGTAGATTGGAAGCTCCTCTCTACTACTCTTTTCACTATCAGGGTTATCCAAAGAGATCCGAACTGAACAGTGAAAATCAGCGTTCGGTTACCTTTCCTGGCCATTCGGCGGCTATTCAGAGAGCAGGCAATTCGCCAAATCCTGGCGAATTGCCTGCACATACGGTGCCTGTTCGGTGCCTGTTCGAGGGCAGCGAATCCCTATAGAAAAGCACTGCTTTAACTATTCAGAGAACACAAACCAGCAGTGAAAGGTTCCCGAAATGCCCTGCTGTCCGGTGTTTTCATTCGGCAGGTTTATTCAGGAGAATCCCATAGGCTTCAATGTTAAAAATATTCCCGTTTTAATTCAATATCTAATAAACCGTTTATTATTATTTTCTGCAGTAAAGAGTCTCTTTATTTATAGATTTTTTTTTTTTTTTTTTTAGGAACATTTAAGCATTTTTCTGTTTTTTTTTTTTTTTTTTTAAGTTTACCGCTTTTTTCTGTAACAGCCCTTTTTATTATCATTCATTTCAGACATTTTCGCTCAGTAGTTTCTTTGCAAACAGCGTTTCAAATCAAATCAAATCAAAATAAGCTTTATTGGCAGGACCAAATACATTTTAGCATTGCCAAAGCATATGGGGTGGAGGGGGGGTAGTGGGACATATATGGGGGGGAATGGACAAGTCCATGGACATTATCAGGGGTAAGGGATAATATGGAGGAGGATGGGGGCGAGTCCGTGTTGGGGATTTATAAGTCCAGGATCTCTCATGTTCCTCTCAGTCTGTGACATTCTGCGATGTATTGGGCAGATATTTTCACCGCCGGCTCCTCTTCTCCCAGTATGATGTGGAGTTTCCTGGTCTCTTCTCCCAGTATGATGTGGAGTTTCCTCATCTCTTCTCCCAGTATGATGTGGAGTTTCCTCATCTCTTCTCCCAGTATGATGTGGAGTTTCCTCATCTCTTCTCCCAGTATGATGTGGAGTTTCCTCGTCTCTTCTCCCAGTATGATGTGGAGTTTCCTCGTCTCTTCTCCCAGTATGATGTGGAGTTTCCTCGTCTCTTCTATAGAGGTGAAGTCCGGGATGAGAGCGGAGAGTCTCTGGAAGTGAGTGTCCCTCAGTGCTGAGTACTTGGGGCACTGTAGGAGGAAGTGGACCTCATCTTCCAGGGCCCCCTGGTCACAATGCTGGCACAGTCTATTCTCCCTGGGCTTGTAGGTCTGTCTATGCCGCCCTGATTGGATTTCCAGGCTGTGGGCGCTCAGTCTGTACCGGCTCAGGATCTGTCTGTCCTTGGGGTCTTGTAGTAGCTCCAGGTATGGGGCCAGTTTGTATTCCCTCTGTAAGGATTGGTAAATGGTGAGTTTCTTGGAGTTTGCTATATCATGTCTCCATTCTCTGATATAGTTTTCCCTGGAATCGTTAATTAGGGCCTTTATTTGATATTTTGTCAGGTTGCCTTCATGGGGGCTTTGGATGATCAGGGTGGATATGAGTTGTTGCAGCCCACATGGTTTGGGATGGTCCTTGTTGGCCAGTAGGGCTTTATGGTGGTATGAGTTGAGGCTGCTGATGTTTAGGTGGTCCCAGTATGATAGCGCCCTCTTCTGTACTGCAATAAGTAAGGGGAGTCTGCCCAGCTCGGCCCGGAAAGCATTGTTAGAGGTGCTCCGATGGACTTGGAGGAGGTGCTTGCAGAATTCCAGATGGAATATTTCACTTTTCAAACATTCAAGCAAACGGTTTCTCTAATTTATTCACTGCATTCGTCTGTGGTGTCGGCTTTTTCCGGCGGCTTTGCTGCGGGTGATAGGCTCCTGCTCGGGTTTTTCCGGCGTTTTCGGCAGGTTAATCCAGATGTTTTTGCGGGTTTCGGCGTGCATTCGCCGGGTTTTGTGGTTAGTTTTCGTCGGGTTTGTGGCGGCCATTCCCTACAATTTGGGGACCCTGTGGTGCTTGCTGAATTCACCGCAGGGTCACCGAAATGGGATCGGCAAAACAAACCGAATTGAAGAGAACGTGCAGTGACTTTTCGATTCTCTTTGAATTACCCTGTATGTCTAACCTGTACGTATATTTGTAATTTCCCACCCGTCGTACAACGCTACGGGACATGTCGGTGCTTTATAAATACTTTGTAACTGTTTTGATTTTATGGAGGAAGGTAATGGCTCACTCATGAGATGATGTGGCTCCTAATGTGATGTGGCTGTGGTGCTGGCTCCCTCATGGGCTCCTGAGGTAGTGTGGCTGTGGTGCTGGCTCCCTCATGGGCTCCTGAGGTGATGTGGCTGTGGTGCAGGCTCCCTCATGGGCTCCTGAGGTGGTGTGGCTGTGGTGCAGGCTCCCTCATGGGCTCCTGAGGTGGTGTGGCTGTGGTGCAGGCTCCCTCATGGGCTCCTGAGGTGGTGTGGCTGTTGTGCAGGCTCCCTCATGGGCTCCTGAGGTGGTGCGGCTGTGGTGCAGGCTCCCTCATGGGCTCCTGAGGTGGTGTGGCTGTGGTGCAGGCTCCCTCATGGTTGCAAAACTACTTGGATATAGATTTGCAGTTTACTTGACTTTGTGACTAAATCCCTTTTTTCCCTTTTCAGTACATACGCTCCGGTGCCGCGTAAAATCCGGGTCAGCCGGGAGAAGGTAAGATCTCCATCCTTCATTCCTGCTCTTATGTCACTGAACACGTTCTTTGTCACAATGTATCAGGCTCGATGAGCTGGCGCCACCTAATGGCCTTATCCCGGACTCAGGATCTCCCGTTACTACATTAACAGCTCCGTGTAGACCTAGTCCATACGGCCCTGACCACCTCTTTCCATCTCCCTCCTGGTTTTCTTTCTACTCTCCTCCCTGGCTCTTTCATACGTGGTCGTCCAAACCTCCTGTTTCTGTCCAGCTCCTGCTTCTTCTTGCACAAACACCCTCATTTCTCTCCCTCTCTCTCACCTTCTCAGCTTGTTTGTTTCTGTGTTTTAACCCTCTCCCCCATGTCTCTCGTCCTCTCTCTCCATGTCTCTCGTCCTCTCTCTCTCTCTTGTCTCTCGTCCTCTCTCTCCATGTCTCTCGTCCTCTCTCTCTCTCTCTGTCTCTCGTCCTCTCTCTCTGTCTCTCGTCCTCTCTCTCTCTCCATGTCTCTCGTCCTCTCTCTCTGTCTCTCGTCCTCTCTCTCTGTCTCTCGTCCTCTCTCTCTGTCTCTCGTCCTCTCTCTCTGTCTCTCGTCCTCTCTCTCTCTCTCTCCGTGTCTCTCGTCCTCTCTCTCTCTCCATGTTCTCTCGTCCTCTTCTCTCTCGTCTCTGTCTCTCGTCCTCTCTCTCTCTCTCTGTCTCTCGTCCTCTCTCTCTCTCTCTGTCTCTCGTCCTCTCTCTCTCTCTCTGTCTCTCTTTCTCTCTCTCTCCATGTCTCTCGTCCTCTCTCTCTCCATGTCTCTCGTCCTCTCTCTCTCCATGTCTCTCGTCCTCTCTCTCTCCATGTCTCTCATCCTCTGTCTCTCTGTCTCTCGTCCTCTCTCTCTCTCCATGTCTCTCGTCCTCTCTCTCTCCGTGTCTCTCGTCCTCTCTCTCTCTCCGTGTCTCTCGTCCTCTCTCTCTCCTCCGTGTCTCTCGTCCTCCTCTCTCCGTGTCTCTCGTCTCTCTCTCTCTCTTCTCCTCTCTGTCTCTCGTCTCTCTCTGTCTCATCGTCCTCTCTCTCTCTCGGTCTCTCGTCCTCTTCTCTCTTCCTCTCTGTCTCTCGTCCTCTCTCTGTCTCTCGTCCTCTCTCTGTCTCTCCGTGTCTCTCGTCCTCTCTCTCTCTCTCCGTGTCTCTCGTCCTCTCTCTGTCTCTCGTCCTCTCTCTCTCTCTCTACGTGTCTCTCGTCCTCTCTCTCTCTCTCTACGTGTCTCTCGTCCTCTCTCTCTCTCTACGTGTCTCTCGTCCTCTCTCTCTCCGTGTCTCTCGTCCGCTCTCTCTCTCCGTGTCTCTCGTCCTCTCTCTCTCTTCCGTGTCTCTCGTCCTCTGTCTCTCGTCCTCTGTCTTCTCGTCCTCTCCTCTCTCTAACGTGTCTCTCGTCCTCTCTCTCTCTACGTGTCTCTCTCGTCCTCTCTCTCTCTACGTGTCTCTCGTCCTCTCTCTTCTCTCCATGTCTCTCGTCCTCTCTCTCTCCATGTCTCTCGTCCGCTCTCTCCGTGTCTCTCGTCCTCTCTCTCTCTCCGTGTCTCTCGTCCTCTCTCTCTCTCGTGTCTCCTCGTCCTCTCTCTCTCTCTCCGTGTCTCTCGTCCTCCTGTCTCTCGTCCTCTGTCTCTCGTCCTCTCTCTCTCGTGTCTCTTCGTCCTCTCTCTCGTCCTCTCTCCTCTCCGTGTCTCTCGTCCTCTCTCTCAGTGTCTCTCTCTCGTGTCTCTCGTCCTCTCTCCGTGTCTCTCGTCCTCTCTCTCTCCGTGTCTCTCGTCCTCTCTCTCTCTCTCCGTGTCTCTCGTCCTCTCTCTCTCTCTCCGTGTCTCTCGTCCTCTCTCTCCATGTCTCAAGTCCTCTCTCTCTCCATGTCTCTCGTCCTCTCTCGCTCTCTCCGTGTCTCTCGTCCTCTCTCGCTCTCTCCGTGTCTCTCGTCCTCTCTCGCTCTCTCCGTGTCTCTCGTCCTCTCTCGCTCTCTCCGTGTCTCTCGTCCTCTCTCGCTCTCTCCGTGTCTCTCGTCCTCTCTCGCTCTCTCCGTGTCTCTCGTCCTCTCTCGCTCTCTCCGTGTCTCTCGTCCTCTCTCGCTCTCTCTCTCGTCCTCTCTCTCTCTCTCTCCGTCCTCTCTCGCTCTCTCCGTGTCTCTCGTCCTCTCTCTCTCTCTCTCTGTGTCTCTCGTCCTCTCTCTCTCCGTGTCTCTCGTCCTCTTCTCTCTCTCTCCGTGTCTCTTGTGTCTCTCTCTCTCTCTCTCGTTTCTCTCGTCCTCTCTCTCTCTGTGTCTCTCGTCCTCTCTCTCTCTCCGTGTCTCTTGTGTCTCTCTCTCTCTCTCTCTCGTTTCTCTCGTCCTCTCTCTCTCCGTGTCTCGTCCTCTCTCTCCGTGTCTCTCGTCCTCTCTCTCCGTGTCTCTCGTCGTCTCTCTCTCTCCATGTCTCTCGTCCTCTCTCTCTCCGTGTCTCTCGTCCTCTCTCTCTCTGTGTCTCTCGTCCTCTCTCTCTCTGGGTCTCTCGTCCTCTCTCTCTCTCTGTCTCTCGTCCTCTCTCTCTCTCTGTGTCTCTCGTCCTCTCTCTCTCTCTCGGTCTCTCGTCCTCTCTCTCCTCTCCGTGTCTCTCGTCCTCTCTCTCTCTCTCTCTCTCTCCGTGTCTCTCGTCCTCTCTCTCTCCGTGTCTCTCGTCCTCTCTCTCTGTGTCTCTCGTCCTCTCTCTCTGTGTCTCTCGTCCTCTCTCTCTCGTGTCTCTCGTCCTCTCTCTCTCTCTCTCTCGTCCTCTCTCTCTCTGTGTCTCTCGTCCTCTCTCTCTGTGTCTCTCGTCCTCTCTCTCTCTCTCCGTGTCTCTCGTCCTCTCTCCTCTCTCCGTGTCTCTCGTCCTCTCTCTTCTTCTTCTCCTTCTCTCTCCCGTCCTCGTCCTCCTCTCTTCTCTCCCTCGTCCTCGTCCCTCTCTCTCTCTCTCTTCTCTCTGTCTCTCGTCTCTTCTCTCGTCTCTCTTCCTCTCCGTCTCTCGTCCTCTCTCTCTCTCTCCGTCTCTCCGTCCTCTCTCTCCGTCTCGTCTCTCGTCCGCTCTCTCTCTCCTCCTCTCTCTTCCTCTCGTCTCCTCTCCGTCTCCTGTCCCTCTCTCTCTCTCGTGTCTCTCGTCCTCTCCTTCTCTCTCTCTCTCTCTCTCCTCTCTCTCGCTCTCTCCCTCTCTCCTCCTCTCCTCTCTTCTCCCTCTTCCGTGTCTCTCGTCCTCTCTCTCTCTCTCTCTCTCTCTCTCCGTGTCTCTCGTCCTCTTCTCTCTGCTCTCTCCGTGTCTCTCGTCCTCGTCTCTCTCTTTTTCCGTGTCTCTCGTCCTCTCTCTCCTCTCTCTCCGTGTCCTCTCGTCCTCTCTCTCTCTCTCTTCTCTCTCTGTGTCTCTCGTCCTCTCTCTCCCTCCGTGTCTCTCGTCCTCTCTCGTGGCTCTCTCTCTCTCCATGTCTCTCGTCCTCTCTCTCTCTGTGTCTCTCGTCCTCTCTCTCTCCGTGTCTCTCGTCCTCTCTCTCCGTGTCTCTTGTCCTCTCTCTCTCTCCGTGTCTCTCGTCCTCTCTCTCTCGTGTCTCTCGTCCTCTCTCTCTCCGTGTCTCTCGTCCTCTCTCTCTGTGTCTCTTGTCCTCTCTCTCCGTGTCTCTCGTCCTTTCTCTCTCTCTCCGTGTCTCTCGTCCTCTCTCTCTCTCTTGTCCTTCGTCCTCTCTCCGTGTCTCTCGTCCCCTCTCTCTCTCTCTCTCTCCGTGTCTCTCGTCCTCTCCTCTCTCTCTCTCTCTCTCTCCCCGTCCTCTCTTCTCTCTCGTGTCTCTCGTCTCTCTCCTCTCTCCGTGTCTCTCGTCCTCTCTCTCTCCGTGTCTCTCGTCTCTCTCTCTCTCGCTCTCTCTCTCCTTCTCTCTTGTCCTCTCTTTCTCTCCGTGTCTCTCGTTCTCTCTCTCTCTCCGTGTCTCTCGTCCTCTCTCTCCTCTCTCCGTGTCTCTCGTCCTCTCTCTCTCCGTGTCTCTCGTCCTCTCTCTCTCCGTGTCTCTCGTCCTCTCTCTCTCTCCGTGTCTCTCGTCCTCTCTCTCTCTCCGTGTCTCTCGTCCTCTCTCTCTCTCTCTCCGTGTCTCTCGTCCTCTCTCTCCGTGTCTCTCGTCCTCTCTCTCTCTCTCTCTCCGTGTCTCTCGTCCTCTTTTGCCCCCCATGTTGCCCGTCCTCTCGTCCCATGTCACCAGTTTTCTTTCATCGCCCATTCTCTCGCACCCCATGTCACCCGCTCTTTCTTGCACCCCATGTCACCTGCTCTCGCACCCCCATGTCTCCCGCTCTCTCGCACATCCATGTCTCCCGCTCTCTCTCACACCCCATGTCGCCCCCCTCTCTCGCACCCCCATGTCGCCCCCTCTCTCGCACCCCCATGTCGCCCCTCTCTCTCGCACCCCCATGTCGTCCACGCTCTCTCTCGCACCCCCATGTCACCCTCTCTCTCTCGCACCACCCATGTCACCCCATCTCTCACCCCCCATGTCGCCCGCTCTGAGTGCATGATAGACACACTTGCTTAATATTCACCTTTTTATAAACCTTACTGAACGCGTTGCTGTCATTCACGACTCTGCATTGAATTTTCTTGCATGAGACGCACGTGAGCGTCCGTAATCACTGGAGATCTATTGCCCTTTGCAAAGCGCGCGTCTCGCGTTGACCTTCAGCGCTCGGGACGGGCACTCGTGTCCTATTAATAATACACTGTTTAATTAGAGCCGGGCTCTGCATAATTATCTTGAGGTACTTCACTTGGAAACGAATGCGTTGAAGAGGCAGATAATGAATTCCTGAGTAACTCTGAGAAATGACTGTACATTTGCTTTTAATGTGGCGGCCGGCGATAAAACCCACTGCTAACGCGCCAGCTCTTCACGCCATCGAGCATTCGTTTGCAGTCGGCTCTGCATCTGTCTGGGACCTCAGACGGGAGAATTTAAAGGGGGTTTTTTGTTAATCTTGAAGTTCATATTATCGCCAAATGCAGCACCGTTTGCCGGAATTAATTACTTACTCTCGTTAAGTGTGCAGTGTTTTTTGTATGGCGTTAATTAAAATGCACAGAGTGCTGTGATGGGCAGGAATACAAAACACGAGAAAATTGAGCAATCTGGCGAGATTACCCTCTCATTACCACAGACGGATTATTCGCTAAACGACCACTAAATTCCCCCTTAATTATTCAAGCAGGAGGGGGCGGGCTGGCCACGATCGTTCAGGAAGGGGCGGGCTGGCCACGATCGTTCAGGAAGGGGCGGGCTGGCCACGATCGTTCAGGAAGGGGCGGGCTGGCCACGATCGTTCAGGAAGGGGCGGGCTGGCCACGATCGTTCAGGAAGCGGCGAGTCGCCTTTTTATGTTTTGCTTATTGGGTGATTGATTCAGGACCCCTCGATTCGGCGGCGTCTTTCTCCACGGTCAATGAACATAAAATTAAATTCCCGATGGCGCAAATACACGTATAACACGAGACACGGTAAAAAGTCTAAAATAACTTTATTAATCCGATCCCAACATAAACGAACATGCTTCCGGCTCCCCACACGGCGAGTTGTTGTTTTCAGCGCAATCGCGGTGACATGAAGTGTTGTATAAAATGAGAGTACACCTCATATCTATGGCGCATTATTGTTTTCTCTTAATCGGTGTCAATTTCACAGACAAAGTCCTTGACGAAAATTATTGGTAGCCAAAAATTTTTTGTGACAACTAGACTAGAACAAAATAAAAACGAAGCCACGACGAGTAAAACTACGACGAAAATCCACTGACATTTTGGTCGACTAATAAAAACTAGACTAAGATATTTTTTGTTGCTCGTTGCAAAGTCGTGTGCGACCCCGTCGCGACCCCATGGACAATGTTCCTCCAGGCCATCCTGTCCTCCACCATCTTCAGGACTTAGACATTCGGGAGGAGCTATTTGGGAAGGGAACCAATCAGAACTGATCTTGAGAGAAAAGCGGAATTTTCTATATTTAGATAAGCTGTTACTCCAGGAAAGAAGTGGTTTGAGGTGGGATCAACGCTTCCTTCAATGGGGTCCCCTTGTCAATTCAGCCTCCTTCGCTATTCGTTCATGCGTGCCTCAAATAAAACATAGAGATGCCATGGTGCAGTATGCAGAGGTAAAGGGTGACTTTTTAAGCAAAAAAGAAGGGGTACACTCACATTTTTCGGTGTCTCAATCAGACACCAGATGTTCTTCCGGCCGACGATGTTTTAAATAGGAGCGCCGGACCTCCTTGCAGTTTTTGGTTCTCTCCTCCGCTCCACAGGAAATGGGACCAGATGGATTTTTTAAAAGAACTCGTTGAATGAACGAATAAATAAATAAAATACAGGGATATACACCTAAACGCACTTCGCGATGATGTCGCTTCCTCAGTAGGTGTGTACTCCAGGAAATGCTTAAATAATGCAGAATACACTTCAGGCCGGAATCAGACGAGCGTTTCTGGGAGTGGACCTTCCTTCCACTCAGACGCCCATCTGGCCACCTCGCTGAGCGCAGTTGGTGCGCTCGTCGCTGCATGGATTAATCCTCCTACGGAGGATCGTGTTTTGCAGCCCCGACGAACGCTCGTCGTAGCGTTTCGTCAAGGGAGGCTTTAATCACGTCTGCTGTTGCGCGCACAATTCATGCGCGCGCTACAGCCCGTGGCCGGCCCCGTTGCAACGCTGTAATAGGCGCCGGGAGGCACGCCAGTACTGGCGCACGTAGTGCGCTCGTCTGACCCCGGCCTTAAATCTATATTTAATTGTTGTCAATTCACCAAATACTGGCGCATTGACAACGAAATACGCAGTTCGCCTCAATTCGGAGATCTTTTAACAGCAGCGAAAATCCCTATAGAGAAGCAATGGTTAATCTATTCAGATACCGAACTGCAGTGAAATGCCCTGATTTTTGCTGGTTCAGTTCGACGGTTTAACTGACAGTTTTACAATTTTTTTTATAGGACTTTTTTTATTATTTAGACACGTTTTCAGGCATTTTTATTGGTTTAAACACCTATTGGAAGAACAGCAGTGTTCCATGTCCCCCCCCCCTGCAGTTCGGTGGTCTGGTCAGCAGTCGGCGGCGTTCTCCGACGGCTCCACGGCAGTGAATTCACTGCAGGGTCGTTGAACTGGAATGCGAACGCGTGCCGAACGAGAAAGCACTGAAATTTCACTGAAGTTTTGGGGTTTTCTGGATAACCCCTTAAGACTAAAACTTAATAACAAAAAACTGTGACTAAAACTAAATAAACATTTTGCAGTAAAAGTTATCAATGCTGTTAATTTAGTTTTTTTTTCTTCCAGATTCTTGTATACAGCCCGGAGTTCATGAAGTATATCTATGACCGGTGGCTGCTCAATCATGGCCGATATCCATCCACAGGCCTTTTCAGCGTGATCTTCGCCCTTCACGTGTGCGATAAGGTACTAACGTGGTGTTTATAATGGAGAACATATCCTTATTTTTCTCTCATTTCCCTCGGTCGTTAACCGCCACCCTTGCTCGTCTTTTTTTAACTTGTAGGTGGATCTCTACGGCTTCGGCGCGGATAGCAAGGGAAACTGGCACCATTATTGGGAGAACAATCCGTCAGCGGGAGCTTTCCGTCAAACCGGAGTCCACGACGGCGATTTCGAGGCCACCATTATCGGGAACCTCTCCTCCATCAACAAAGTCACTATTTTTTATGGCAGATGACCCTTCAAAGAAGACGGAACTTTGCATTTTGCGACTCATCCCAGGTGTCGTCCGTTTTGTGGAACGTGCTAATGACCAGTTTGGGTTGGGACCGTTGTGATGCATACTTTTTATTCAATGCTGCAAGACACCGTTTTCTTAACCTCTTTTTTTTCAATGTGGAAATGGACTGACTTCGGAAGAACCTCCTGGTGGGCCCTTGTTTTGTCTACGTCTACGAAAACACATAACGATTGTGGATGTTCAAAGATATTTGTGGGTGTAGAACCAAAATGGCCTTCATACAGAGCGACGTGGGCATCTATGTTCTACTCAACTGTATCCATACCAATGTCGTCGTTGTCATCCGTTGAGCATCGTTGGAGTTTCCTTTACGTGGTGGCACGATGCCGTATCCCTCTTGCGTATCAAGTATGGAAACCCCCCCAAAAAAGGAAGTACCACGCGTGTCCATGCGAGCTCAAGCCCCAAAAGTGTTCCGGAAAAGCATCTTTTCTAATCGTCCATGATGAAGAGTTGAGGCGATGGATTTTCATTGCTGCTTTTGGATCATGGTGGAGTTGTGTTGGAGTATTTATGTTCCGTACAGGGGCCGATCGTTTTGGATCTACGGCTCCTGTAGTTTATTTTTCTACAGCTTTCCTCTTTTTTCGGCTAGAAATCGGCTGAGATTTTAGGAGGAAAACAAAAAATGTAAAACTATAATCAACCTCTTGCGCGTCGTGGCTTGAACCTCAACTCTTCGATCTTTGAAAGCCTCGTGAGAAATCTATATTTTGTTTATACGATAAACACTTTGGATTTTTTTTTAATCCCACTGTGTGTGGGACACATTTAGGACTGTTCCACGCGGAGCAGATTTTTGCGGTCTCTAACGGACTATAAACAAAGCGTAATGTAACAGGGTTGCCATTATTACACCCTGGAGGTTTATTGAAGTGGAAGGATTTCGTAGGTTACGGCATATGGTATTATTGCTTTAAGTAACGTTTATCACTCTATTTTATAATGTCACAATCATTATTTTATTTATATTGGGGGGGATTTATGTTAATTATTCATAAATACCACTGACAGACACAGTGTAAACATTAATTATGTTGGGTGGGACGGGGGGGGTGTTTAATTTATTATACAACCTTTTTTTTATGTAGCCCTAATATGATGCATTCACTACACTTTGTATCGATTTTTATATTTCTTATTTTTCACTTTTTTTCTCCCCCCAAATGACAAAGCTTTACGGACTATTTTATTAACTGTGTGGGGGAAGGGCTAATCCGTGCATTTGTGCCTGTAGATGTGTAGTCGGATTCTCTGCCCTGTGAGAGGGTGGCTGAGTTTTGCTTCGGCAAAAGGTTGATATAACTTGGATTGACCATTGGTTATACCTACCAGAGGGAGGTTGTAGTTTCAGTTTTTTGGATTAATTTCCCCTCTGTTCTGAGGTAGTTATACCTGACGGAGGACAGTTGTTGAGTTTCACCCCTTTAGTAGACCTTTACCTTCCGTAAAATCATGGGGGTTTCTGATGAAAGGAGCCAGATATATTTTTGATAGGGGGGGGGGGGGGGTTGTGCCTAACAGAGGTTAATTTTCTGTTTTGAAAGGCAATGTTTATACCGGTTGTTGAGATATTCCTTTTATACCAAGTCGTTCTATTTTGCAAAAAGGTGGGTGACATTACCAGAGAGTAGGGATGGGTTATGGCCATGATTCAGCCCGACTTGAATCAAGGTCAAGCACGATTTTACTCTTGCGAAGATCGGTGACACTGGATTTGTTAGTTGATGGCGCGTCTGTCCGAGCATCGGAAGGTTCAGGGAGGTTCCCTCAGAACCTTTCATCTGTTCTCTGCCAATGACTGGATGGACACTCCGTCAATTAACAAATCCACAATCGTCGATGATATCAAGCGTAAAATCGCGGTTGACTTTGACTAAATGGCGGGTATTGGCTAGCCCTACTAAAGACTAATTGTTAAGTTTTGCCTTCGAAAACCTGTATTTACACCTTCCCAAAGGGTAATCAATGAGGGTTTCCCTTTGGTGGCTAGATTGCTGGTGAAAGGTGGGTTATACTTTCCACAGGATAATCGTAGACTTTTCCATTTGTGCAAAGTTATATCTTCCAGTGGATGGTGACAGAGTTTTCCCTTTTATAGTAAATAGGTTGCTATGATGAGATGTTTTTGTTCGAAAGAGCTTTTACCCACCAGAGGGTTTTCACGCAGTATTTCATCGATGTGAGGTGATCATACATTTGATAGATGGTGGATATGCCTACCAGAGAGTGTGGCGGAATATTCCTTTTGAATGGAAGGTCTTCGTACCTACCAGAAGGCCAAGGGGTCTTTTCTTTGTCTCAGAATGTGAACTGGTCTTTAATAAATGGATATACGATCCAGAGCATGTTTGATGACTTGTACGGAAGGTGGTAGGTAATGCGTATCCGCTTGGTGTAACGAGGCACTGATCCCCTTTCACGATCGAGTTAACGCTAGCTTCAAAAGCAGCTGCTGAGATCGAGTTAACTGGATCGGTATATATTTTGGAGGAATGCAAACAAATCACATTTTTTTGCAACAGAAATCCGTTTGTGTATGGATTCCATTAACGTTTCAGTACTTCAGACATGACGGCCGACCTGCTGGAACTTCCTAGTCTCCTTTAGAGAATAATGGCAGTCCCAACTGTATTAAAGCTGCCGAGCCACGATTTGGCCTGTAAAGGGGGTCCTCTGCCTGTCCTATAGATCATACTGCCTGTAAACGTACTATAGGAATTCCTAACGGTCTGTTGAAGTGTCTAGTTAATGTAGAGTGGTTTTCCATAAAGCCACCGGTTCCTACCAGTGGTTTTACGGAAAACCTTGTGTTAACATGGATTAAAGGCCCCACAACACGCAAAATGTTTATCTTCTCTGACGTCTGAGAGAAGCTCAGTAAAATACACATGGTAAAACCATTTCCAAATGTCCCATGACCTTTAAAGACCCACTCGAAGAACTCGAGCCAGGTATCATGGAAAAAACACCACAGCATCATGTAGTCACAATCGTTATGTGCCCTGGTCGAAATGATTGTGATTATTGAGCGTTTATTTTGCAATGAAGTTATTTTGGAACTACAAGTTTACATCGAAGAAACCAACAAATAAAAAAATACAAGTGAAGAACGAACTTGTTAGTTGATATAAAACTATCATTGGGTCAGTTTATCGTTAAAAGCCAACACAAAGCGGTCTTTTTGGGAGTTGTTCTCTTACAGGCAAAAGGGTTGACCTTTATTTTGCAGGATGAACGATCATTAAATGGAGCTTTGAGATGGAATATATAAGTATTTCTCTGATAATGTGGTTTTGTTTTATATTATTGGCTTAAGAATGTCCGGAAAGAGATGTACGAAGGTGCAATAAGTCAGGCTAGAGACGGACACGCCAGGATAGTTCCTATACATTTACATTATCCGAGGGGGACAATCTGAGTGGGGCTGTCAACTGATAGACAATCATTATTTTCAGTATGGTGATGCGTAAACCCAACTGACACAAAATGGAAAGCAAGGAGCTAGCTGGTGGACAGAGGAGCATGACTTAGCCGAGCTTTATCGTGAGCCTGATGACACAGATTTTGCACACTCCCCAACCATCCCATAAGTAGCAGGACCTTCCTCTGTTGCCTTGACTTGCAATATCCCCTTTCTGGTCTTCTCTCATCATACGACAGATTTAAAGGAACACTCCACTGAACAGCAGAGTGTCTTTTTTTGCCCTTAAATCATTGGGCAGAGGCTGCAGACATCCTTTGTCCTATTA
Source organism: Leptobrachium leishanense (assembly GCA_009667805.1). NCBI lineage: Eukaryota > Metazoa > Chordata > Amphibia > Anura > Megophryidae > Leptobrachium > Leptobrachium leishanense. The sequence goes on along the minus strand of CM019067.1, from coordinate 40,695,099 downwards.
TTTTATTTAAGCCCATTTTACTCAACTTTTGTCCCTCGTACGCAAGTTCCGTTGCGTCTGCGCAGAACGATGGATTGGAGTTGTGTTCATGCGCAGAGCCGATCCATTACGACCTCTCTTGAGACCGATTTGAAGACGCGATCGGTCTCAGAGATGGTGATGTCGGCATGATGTGTGTGTGCCAACGTCACTAGTATCTGATCTAGTAACCGGCAACCGGGAAATTCAAATTCCTCCGGTGCTGGTGACGCTGGGTGGGATGGAGCAAGCTCCTCCACTTCACCCAGCCTTTTAACCAATTTGGCTGGGATGAGAAGGGGGGGCCCTCCTCACATGTGTAGAGTAGTCCTACAAGACTGGTAGCCAAATAGGCACACAAGGGTCTTTGTCATGTTGATTGTCTGTATTGTACATTCACTCCTATGCTCTATGGTATAATGAAGGACTCCAAAACTAAGAGTAAGAGTTTTATTCCATCAAACCGGACCTGAGCAATGTTTTGATTATCTTTGTCAAGACTAACCTAACTCTCATCCTCTAAGCTGGACACCATAACATTCACAGACTGTCTCAGAATATCACGTCCGAGTGTTCGGTTCGGTGATAACACAACTGAACGCACAATCCTAACATTATACACAAATCATTTCAAATCCCCACTCTTTGTGGCAGAGGTCTTCAACTACGGCCCTCCAGATGTTTTGGGACTAGATCTCCCTCGATGCTTAGCTACTTGTACCAAAACATCTGGACGGCCAGGGTTGCTGACCTCTCCCCTGTGGCGTGACTGAAGTACGAGATTTTGAGATGACCATGAGGAAACGGCAAAACCCTACTTCCGACACGTCAACAGCGGCGGATTGAACGCTCGGCATCTTATGGCACCTTTGTACATCTTGCTCTGCAGCTCCTCTGGTCTTGACTTGACCAATTCTTGGACAGACACCGATCTATGCACGGTTCTGTGATGCTACAACTCGTTTTATTTTTACAAGTGATTTTCATCTACCTCTTTACATATCGAAGTCTTTTTTTAGATACTTTTATTCTTTCCAAACCACTTTGCAAGTATATTATAGTATTAAAAAATGGCGCGCTCTGCTTCCATCCGCTTCTACAAACGAGTTGCTTTAACTTGATCTCTGGTCAGCACGTAACGACCATGAGTCGATCCAATGGTGGATATGGCTGACTCGTGTGCCGGTTGGCTGTGTACCAGTTAGAGCATGAGTTAAAATGCCTTTTAATCCCTTCGTTGGGGTTTAAACACACTATTGCTTGGGCACTTTGGTTAAAAGATCATGGCCTTTTGAAGCGGAGCGCGCCATTTCGTCACTAGAACGACCCTTTAACCAGAGGGCTGTTGCCTGTGCCAAATGTGTGCACGAGAACTGTGTAGATATGGGATGTGTTTTTTTGCTGCTGTCACGACCTTTGACCTATCGCGTTCCATGGATCCGGAGCGACCAAGTATTTGTGACGCCAGAGTGAACTCCTTAAAACGTCTGTCAACTCCCCCGAAATTCTTTTTACGTAAATCTGCATTAAGCTGCATCCTGTACGGATTCGTGGTGTTTTCCGCTAGACGAGCTTCGGGGAAAACGCAGCTGTAATTACGATTTGATTCATCCCTAATGAGATACTAATTCACACCCGAAACGATGGCTGTGGCATCACAAATTACACAAATAAATCGGTAAAAGCAGCGGAGGTTCCGTTGGGTTATTTAGTGTTTACGGTCGGCGCTGCCTTGTTATGTTGCTCTTTTATGTCTTGCATGTTTTATTGTTCGCGTCGCTTTAGTCATTTGAATTTTATAACACATTCATCTTATTGAAGCATTAAGCTTTACATCAAAGGCGGCAAAGTATACGCAACACAAGACTTGCGTTTTATTGCACATATTGTGCAACGTCCTGTTCACCTGCCGTGTCAGTACCTCGTGCATCTAGTGGAGGTCTTTGAAAAAGTCTATTGGTTCGATTGGTCCTCTTGGGCCAAATCTGTTTGTCAACTGGAGAACTTGTTCTTGACTTGGCTTCCTCCTCATCTGGAGGCACCTACAAGGTGATGTGACCCAACAGACCTCTAGGAATGATCAGGAATAATAACCTCGTTCTTTCATCCCATCTTTTTTTTTGCCGGCAACTTTTCGACATTTGGCCCAATATGGCCCCAATGTCTGTTGTCAAAATGACACTGATGTGCATTCTCGATGCACCGAGCCACCGACCCACTATTATAGTTTGGTCTGAACATGACGCAAGTCAACAAAGATTCTACCAAAACTGACGCTGGCCAAAATGAAATTTCACCGTGTCAGACAACTCTCTGTGCAATAGATCCCTCGTATAGCGCATTATTAGACCATTTTCTCTTCTACGCAGTGGTTCTCAACCCTGGTCCTCAGGTCCCCCCAAGAGGCCAGGTTTGCAGGATATCTGAAGCACAGCACAGGTGATATGATTTGCTGCTCAGTGATTGCAGGATTCAGTCTGCTTTTCCTCAAGGCGATCCTTAAAATCTGGCCTGTTAGGCTAGGGTCAGACGAACGCATTTTTCGCGTTGTCCGTGAAAAAGTGCGGTCGAACGAATGGACGTATTTTATCACGGAATACGCGATAGCGGTCATACGATGCGCATTTTCGTCCGTGATTTTGTACGGATCATCAATAAAACCCTTTTTTGTGTCTGGACGTTATGTTGGCTGGACGTGTGCAGCGTCTGACGTCTCCCAATCACGCAAACACGCCGCTATGCGGCCGCAGCGCACTCTGTACGTCAGTAGTAGCGGTTTGACGTTCTAGAAAAAATGCGTTCGTTTGCCACTTGCGTTGCGTGGACCAACTTTCGTGCGGCCGTTCTTCGTATGTTACCCGGCATTGGACGTCATTTGCTGCTAGCACGGCCGTGATTTCGTGCGGTTAAATGCACGTTAAAAATGCTTTCGTCTGACCTTAGCCTTAGAGGAACCTGAGGACCACAGTTGGGAACCACTGTGCTACCTCCATGATCATGGTATTCTGATCCTCCTCAATACAAGTGGGTACCAATCATAACTCCGGTTGACATTTCTGGACATATTGGGCTGATCTTCAATCTTCACCCAGTTCCATTGAGTTCTTCTTCAATAAACCCCCACTTGTAATCTAAAATACATACTTTTTAGTGACTGTTATAATATGTAAAACAAGGCCCCTCAGGCCCGCTTCTCCACGCACCACCGGTATAGAAGTCTTTTCGGTACCTAGGTTGTATGAATCCTCACAATCTGACCACTTAAAGCGAGAGTGGGGAGCCTTTTTTCTGCCAAGGGCCATTTGGAGATTTATAAGATCATTCAAGGGCCGTAAAAAATGAACAACATAATATGTAGCCGCTATATTTAGGAAGAAATTTAACTGCTTCTCTTTGAGGTGCGTGATGTTAACTGGTACAGATGTTGCTACTTGCATTTTTCCAGGTTTGCGCCCCTCCCCATTTGATTCAATTCACCCCCTCCCCATTTAATTCATTTCACCCCATCCCCATTTGATTCAATTCACCCCCTCCCCATTTGGTTCAGTTCACCCCCTCCCCATTTAATTCATTTTACCCCCTCCCCATTTGATTTCACCCCCATTTAATTGGTTTCACTCTCCTCCGTGAATTAAATGGGGAGGGGGAGAAATTAAAGCGGGAGAATGAAATTAATTGGGGAGGGAGATAAATTAATTTCAACCCCTCCCCATTTGATTTCACCCCCATTTAATTGGTTTCACTCTCCTCCGTGAATTAAATGGGGAGGGGGAGAAATTAAAGCGGGAGAATGAAATTAATTGGGGAGGGAGATAAATTAATTTCAACCCCTCCCCATTTAATTGATTTCACCCCCTCCCCATCTAATTCATGTCATCCCCATTTAATTCATTTCACCTCCCCCCTTTGATCTCACCCCTCCCCATTTAATTAATGTCACCCTCCCCGTCTAATTAATTTCACCTTTAATGCAATTCACCCCCTTCCCCTCCGCGGCCCGTTTACCGGACCTCTGCAAGTAGTAGAATAAGGGGACGGGCACAGCGAGTGAGTGAAGGAAGCGACAATAATCCCCGCCCCCTAATTTTACTACTCGCCGGGAAAAAAGGGCCGCTGGAGGGGGAATTTGCACCACCGTGCTATGGCGCTCTTGGGGCCGGATCAATCTATTCCGTGGGCCTTATACGGCCCACGAACCGGACGTTCCCCACACCTGACTTAAAGGGACACTACCACTTACAAAAGTTGTAACTTTATTACTTGTGCATTACAAAACAAAACACATTATAAAACACATGCTGCTGTTTTTTTCTTTGTTTTAAGTAATTTGCAAGTAAAAAGGAAAAATAAAATTAAGTTTTGAGCTCCAGTTTCCATTTCATGGATTTTTCTCGTGATGCAACATTTACCAAAATCTGAGCAGATGTCTAACTTCACAGCTGTGGTTTAGGATAAAACAGTAGTAAAGAGGCAATGGGGTGGGGGCGGTGAATGTTTAGGCAATGGTGAAGGGGATCTATTGTGTTGTCTAAGCTACACAAGATATGAGATGACAGCTGGATGAGATCTGATAGTGGACTCTAAGGCTTCTAATGGATGCACCCAGTGGCACATATAGAGGAAAATATCACACAATGGATGCGCCCAGTGACACATATAGAGGAAAATATCACACAATGGATGCACCCAGTGACACATATAGAGGAAAATATCACACAATGGATACACCCAGTATCACACAATGGATACACCCAGTGACACATATAGAGGTAAATATCACACAATGGATGCACCCAGTGACACATATAGAGGAAAATATCACACAATGGATGCACCCAGTGACACATATAGAGGAAAATATCACACAATGGATGCACCCAGTGACACATATAGAGGAAAATATCACACAATGGATGCACCCAGTGACGCATATAGAGGAAAATATCACACAATGGATGCGCCCAGTGACACATATAGAGGAAAATATCACACAATGGATGCACCAGTGACACATATAGAGGAAAATATCACACAATGGATACACCCAGTGACACATATAGAGGAAAATATCACACAATGGATGCACCCAGTGACACATATAGAGGAAAATATCACACAATGGATGCGCCCAGTGACACATATAGAGGAAAATATCACACAATGGATGCACCCAGTGACACATATAGAGGAAAATATCACACAATGGATGCACCCAGTGACGCATATAGAGGAAAATATCACACAATGGATCAACCCAGTGACACATATAGAGGAAAATATCACACAATGGATGCACCCAGTGACACATATAGAGGAAAATCTTTTCTTAACTAAACATAGAAGAGAAAAACAAAACACATGTAAGATATCAGCAACATCAAATAAACACAATAAGGATGTTGCATTTTTTTGGTGGTACTGGCCCTTTAAGCATGAAATAAAACGACACGAAAAGTCAGGTTTATGACAGAACCTCCTCCAATACACAATATATTACACCTGACACAATGTATTGTCTTTTTAATTATTTTTTATCACTCTGGCTGGTTTGACTCCGGATCCTCAAAATTCTAAGAAAGCATGATGTATAGGATAAATGTTGTTTTTTTTTAAGAAAAATGTTTTTCTATTTGTTTACATGTGCCTTTTGTATTTTACGGAAGAAATATACATTTTGTACAAAAAAAAAGCGATGATTGCTGAAATTACAATTTCTTTATGTAGAAAACCAAAGTTTCTCTCTGTGAGATATTGCTTTTTTTATTGTTTTTATATACAGAATTGTTATACACGCTTCTTCTACTTGAAATAAAATGATGAATGCATCGACCTTTTACCTAATGGTCTGGTTTTTGGGTTTTTTATTCGGTACATTCAGATTTGCTGTTTTAATGTTGGATTGCTTGAAAGGTTATAATAAAAAGGTTTTCCTATAGGAAAAGGAACAAATCTACTATGGGGGCTATTCAGAGAGAACCGAATTGTCGCCGACGTTTCGCTGCTCTCTCGTTCCACGCACTTCCCTGCACTTCGTGGAATCAAAGTTCCAAACCCTGCGGTGAATTCAGCATTTACCAGAGGCTCCCCGCAGTGCAGGGAAGCAGCCGCCGGATGCTGCCGCAATCCTGTCGCCTGCCAACCTGCCGAACATCCACCGCAAACACGCTGGAGGGCCGCCAAATGCAGCAGACAAGCTGTCAAGCATAGCACCGACCAGCCGCAGGAGAAAGCTGACAAGCCGCCGGACGGGTAAAAAGAAAAAAAAAAACAATACGATTGAATGTTTGAAAAGTGAAACGCTGTTTGCAAAGAAACTACTGAACGAAAATGCCTGGAATTTACATACGATCCAATGAATGATAATAAAAAGGGCTGTTATAGGAAAAAGAAAAAACGCCATTAAAAAAAAAAAACGTAAAAAATATTTAGCCGAAAAAACGCCTAAAAGATCCTAAAAAAAATATCTATAAATAAAGAGACTTTTTGCTGCAGATTAAAATAATAAACGGTTTATTAGATATTGGATTAAAACGGGAATATTTTTAACATTGAAGCCTATGGGACTCACTTGAATAAACCTGTCGAATGAAAACACCGAACAGGGTAATTCTGCAACTTCTCTCTGCTGTTCGGTGTCTCTGAATAGACGAAGCATTGCTTCTCTATGGGGGATTTTGCTGCCCTCGAACAGGCACTGTACTTGCTTGCTTTGCCAAAATTTGGGGACCTGCCTGCTCTCCGAATGGCCCCGAAATGTCACTGTACGGGGAAATTCCCTGTTATTAACCTCTTTATAGATTTTGCATTGGCGAGTAAGGAGGTGACGTGATGGAAAACGATCCCCAGAGACGAATCTCCAAGGGTCTGCGGCCTGAATCCAGACGTACCATATTGTGCCATGAACTGAACTCGGTTCGTCCGAATCGGTTTTGGAAATATCGAGATAGACCGAATTGTTTTTGTCTCGTTCAACTGTATCTTTTGAGCTGCGGAGCTCCTCCAGCACCTCGCGGCTCTCTGACGTGCTCGGGTTCTGTACGTTTACAAACAACTTCATGCAGACCCTGATTAGAATTCCACCGACGGTGCAAGATAACGCCGAAATAAACCCGTTTCATTTAAACCCATAATGTTATTTCAGTTCAAGTGAGAACGGTGGCTTTTTATTTCGTGAACATCTGTTTAGGTGGGGGGGGGGTGAGTTTAACGATGCTCGTAAATGACAGCTCGTGATGGATGTTGATTAGCTGACGGAAAATTCTAAATCATAGGAAGAAAAAAGATTAATTTCTGTTTGTACCGGGGGCGATTACGCTATTAGAATTACAAAGCGCCAGATAATTCCAGCTGCCGCTTTGAATATTAACCCTTTCGCTGCTGAGCCATTTCACGCCTGTGTGCTGAGCTCATTTTTACCGCTTTCGCTCATCGTGTTTAAACGCGATTTGAAGCCACGTTTTTTTTATACAACCCAGACCTATTATATATCTTTCTTTCCGGCAGACTCGGCAGATTCATAATATATCATTATTATATGTACTCGTCATGTCCTGTCTGTATATTATAACAAATAATGCGATAAAATTAGAATTTTCAATAATCTGCAGCGTGTAAAGCCGAGCGCGTCCTTGGCAGCCAAGTGGTTAACGGGGAATAAAAAAAAATGTATATGCAGCAAACGAACTTTAAAAATCAAAAATCTATAGGGGTTATTCTGAGAGCGCCAAAGACAGCCCACGTTGCCACATGCACTCTGCTATTTCACATTGTCTATTAACCCTCACCTACTGTGTCACTCCTATCCTCTTAGATTGCAAGCTCTTGAGCAGGATCCTCTCACCTACTGTACTGTGCGTTTAAACTGTATGTTTATTTGTTGTTCTGCCTCCCACTGTACAGCGCTTCGGAACTTGTTAGCGCTTTATAAAAACTTTAAATGTAACGGTCTGCCGAGTGCCGCCGAACTGACTGCCTTCTAATCAGCCACCAGATTGGTTAAAAAAAAAAAAAAAAAGCCGGAGCTCTGCAAGTTTAAAACAAAAAATCTAGAACTAATAAAAAGGTCCTATGGAAAATAACACGGTTTGTTACAGAAAAGAAAAATAAACGTCAGTAACAAAAATGGAAATCAAATATTTTGCCGAAAAATTACCAAAACTAAATCTAAAGATAAAGATTTTTGCTGCAAATGAAAAGAATTGAATTAAAAAAAATAATAAAAACGCAAATATTTTTTGACATTGAATCATATGGGATTCGCCTGTTTAAACCCGTCGAACTTAAGCACCGAAAATTTTGCATTTCCCCAACATTTCGGTGCTGATCGGGATTCTCTGAATACATTAACCATTGCTTGTCTGTTGGACAATTTTACCGCAGCCGAATTGCGATGATCTGAGCGAACTGCGCTGCTTTCTTTTTATTCTGTAACAGTTTTATTATTTTTTTTATAGGACTTTTTTTTATTATTTACATGCATTTTATTTTTGTTGTTTTTAAACCCCTTTTTTAAAATTCCGACTTTTTTTTTTTACCAGATCATCGGCAGTCAGTTCAGCGGAACATTTGGAGAATTGCCAGCTCTCTGAATAGCTGAACTTCCACGAAATTACGCCGTACGGTGCAATTCGGTGGCAAGTTCGGTGCTTATTGAGTAACCCTTCATGTTACATCGATGTTATCTTATGTTAAAAGTTCTTGTTTTTTTTTTTAGATAATATAATCTATAGTAATATATTCAAGCCTGTTATTTTCATGGAAAAAACCGATACAATTTTTTCAGAGCCGATACTGATTATCGGCAGCTTTTCTGGCTGACAGTACCTGGTGCTGAAATTCTGTACAATTAAATTGTGAGAAATCTGACATTATGCGTTAAATGAATGTGTTTAACGGTATTTTAAACATTACAACGTGCCCATCACATTTATTCAGGTTCACGGGAAAAAAAAAATCTATTTAACCCTTTAACGACTGGCATGGTAAGCTGTGCGGCGGGAAAGGGTTAAGCTTCTATTTTTACATGCCCAGACTCCGGCCTTTCTATTGATCCCTCATATGACCCTGTATGTAAGGCGTCAGCAACCTTGGTCCTCCAGATGTTTTGGAACTACACCTTCCATGATGCTCAGGTACTCATTAGGTTGGTAGAGCCTCATGGGAAATGTAATTCCAAAACATCTGGAGGGCCAAGGTTGCTGACCCTGCTGTAGTACATAAGGTACTGGAGATACAGGGGTCCAAAAGACCCTGCATCTCCTGTATAGGGAATTCCCTGCCAGCTGGGAATTGTAATTGACATTGAAAAGTAATTCAATGTGTAACAGTTGCCCTGCACGCTGGGTCCCAAGAAAACGATACAGGGTGTCATCATCAATAGGACCTACCCTCAAGGTCCATCAAAAAGTAACTAGCACATACACAGAGATGCACAAAAAGTAATAAAATATAACTTTTATTGAAAATCATAAAAATCAAACCATTATCTCCAAACAAAACTGTTTCAAAAATATCAGATCATACAAAGTTCTTATAAAAATAAATGAATCTACTCAATACAGACACTTAAGAGCTTATTCAAAAAGAGCAGAGTTTGCCACCGAATTGCACCGAATGGTGAATTTCCTCATTTGTGCAATTTCGTGGCAATTTGAATTTCTAGCAAAATACGGTGCAGTTCGCCTCAGAACACCGCAATTCGGCGGCAGCGAAATTGTGCCATAGAGAAGTAATGGTTAATCTATTCAGGGAATGCCAAACTGCACCGAAATGTCAGTGAAATGACCCGATTTTCGGTGGTGCTTCAGTTCGACGGTTTTAAAAAGGCGAATCCTATAGGTCAGGGCTCAAAATTTCCTCTCGCCTACTCGCGCTTGGCGAGTGGAAATTAAGTGAGGGCGAGTAGGCAGCACAATAAATTATTTTGTGCTGCGTATTCTGGCAGTGCCACCGTGCAGCCGCCCCTTCCCCAGGCTCCACGGTGGCAGGGATCAGCTGCCTAACCTGACCCAACTCCTCACTGGCAGGGGGGGTGGAGAGGAGCTTCCCTGCCTTCTCGCTCTGCACACACTGGGTTCTGATGACTGGGTATACATGTATCTGGGGTCTGATGACTGGGTATACATGTATCTGGGGTCTGATGTCTGGGTATACATGTATCTGGGGTCTGATGTCTGGGTATACATGTATCTGGGGTCTGATGTCTGGGTATTAATGTTATTTTTGTAACTTTGTTCTAAATAAAACCTTTAACCGTGTAATTTCATAATATAATTTAAGGGCAGAGTTAAGGGCTGGGTAGGGGTTAGGTGGTGCAACTGGTGGTGAGTAACTTTTATGGCCTGGTTAGTAGCTTGAGACTTGAAATTTTGAGCGCTGCCATAGGTATCAAATTGAGGGGGGGGGAAACAGTTTTTTTCCTTTTTTTATTCAAACGTTTTAAGTCTTTTCATTCGCAGCAAAAAGCCTTTTTATTTATTTACTTATTTTAGGATTTATTAGGCGACATGTTGGATTTAAATTTTTTTGCTAAATGGCGTTTTTTTATCCTGTAATATTTTTAGGCCCTTATTATTTTTCATGCATTTGTATTAATCGACTTTTAAAAAATTGCGTTGTTTTTTTTGTTTGTTTTTTTTGGCCATTGAAGTAAACGAAAACCTCCTAATTGTGTTTAGTTTTACACAGTGTTATAGGGATAAGCGCAGATGACACCCTTTTTTTATTGTTATATTCCTATTTATGATTAAAAACATTCATGTTTCCACTCTAGCGCCCCCCACCAACTAGAAATGTCACCAGCCGCCACTGCTTGCAGGATTGTGTAGGGAGTGTTGTTTCATTCATTGCATAAATTGTATTTCTTCTTTGTGGTTTTAAATTATTGTTGAATAACGCTCGATTCGAAGGATTTTCGTAAACTCGCCCTGTTGGGCGATATCCTCTGCGTAATGACTATTGCCAATCGAATATCCCCAATAAAATGTTTATTTAAAAAAAACGATAGTGAAAACATGAGATACATAAAACGATTTCGAAAATGAAACACCAAAATAAAAAAAGCCAACAAGTCAAACGAGCCAATGAAGAAGATAACAAATGTTTAAAAATGACGAACGAATACCCCAAAAAACATAATTAAAAAAAGTTTAAAAACATGTTTGTAATCTATGGTCTGTCTGGAGTCCCATCATTCACATGTAACAGGTAGTAACGGAGTTTTGTGGAGACTGCTTTGCAGCCTTTTAGTGAGAAAACGTGTTCGTCTTCCGGGTACTCGGTCATGTCGTTGGCAACCTGGGAGACAAGCTCTTCGTCAATGATGAGTCCTCGGTCCATGATTTCTCTCCTGATACACATCCTCACGTGTTGCTGCTCCAGGGGCAGGAAAGGCACGTAAAAATCTATGAGATTCTGTTCAATCAGGCTGCTGTGCCAGAACCCATCTGTACAGTGAGAGAATAAAATATGACAACTATTAACCCCTTCACTACTGAAATTGTTATTCTTAGAATAACATGAGAAATAATGTTAATTTGCTCATTTTTAATTTTTCTTGTATTCGATTCTCCTTTACAGAAATATCACTGGGATAAAATGTTCTAAACTCTAGATGGCATCCCTTATCTCACACAATATAACACAGGGTCTGCATTATCAGCATACAGGCAGAAATGGCCTTTGTGTCAGTAAATGTGCTGCAGACAGATAATAAAATGGTGAGATCTCCTGCTTTTGGGGGTTTGTAGTGATCATAATGAGATTATTAGCAATGCAATATCTGTATGTGCTGCAAATGCCTGTGTATGGCAATTACAGCAACACCTTGTATCTGTATGTGCTGCATAATGCCTGTGTATGGCAATTACAGCAACACCTTGTATCTGTATGTGCTGCATAATGCCTGTGTATGGCAATTACAGCAACACCTTGTATCTGTATGTGCTGCATAATGCCTGTGTATGGCAATTACAGCAACACCTTGTATCTGTATGTGCTGCATAATGCCTGTGTATGGCAATTACAGCAACACCTTGTATCTGTATGTGCTGCATAATGCCTGTGTATGGCAATTACAGCAACACCTTGTATCTGTATGTGCCGCATAATGCCTGTGTATGGCAATTACAGTAACACCTTATATCTGTATGTGGTGCATAATACCTGTGTATGGAAATTACAGCAACACCTTGTATCTGTACTGTACAGAGATTTACACTCATTATAACCCCCTGAATAGTAGTGTGTGACCCCACAGTTAGCCCGGTATTTTGCCCTCTCCCCGGTTATTGTAATGCAGCATTAATCTTTTTGAGCTTCTTGTTACAGTGAGGTTTAGGGCTGTTATTTGCAGCTGGTTTTCTGTCTGTCCAGAGTGCTTGGAGAGACATAAAACAAAGGATTTTGTTACTCCACAGGGGGACACAATATCCCATTTTAAAAAGGTGTAAAAATGGTCTTTCGAAATGCTAATGAGCGTTTTCAATGCAAAATCGAAATAACGCTGATTGTCTACAGGTTTATAAACAGAAATGGTCAGCGTCGGATTAAAGGGCCCAGAGCTGAAGAATTTGGTGCGTCTCTGTTGCATCCACTCTGTACCAGTGTGTCTCTGACCCATTCTTTTCACCAGTCATTGTTTCTCTGTCCCATTTTGCCTTATTCCTTTTACTTTCCTTGTGCTGGCGGCAACTGGTCCTGACATACAGGTTAACATTCTACTGGGCCCGTTTTGGGTCATGGGCCTGGAGCTACAGATCTTAACCCAGCCCTGGAAACTGTATCTACTTTCTATCACCTGAAGGTGGACAACATAAAAGTTAAACCGGGTCAAGATGGGAGGGTTTGGAGTTATAATTAAGCTTCATGAACAATGTACATTTATTTCAGGTAAACTTTATTAAAACAGTCCATCGCTCTCACCTTGCAGTCCAACGCTCTCACCTTGCAGTCCATCACTCCCACCTTGCAGCCCATCACTCCCACCTTGCAGTCCATCTCTCCCACCTCGCAGTCCATCACTCTCACCTTGCAGTCCATCGCTCTCACCTTGCAGTCCATCGCTCTCACCTTGCAGTCCATCGCTCTCACCTTGCAGTCCATCGCTCTCACCTTGCAGCCCATCAGTCCCACCTTGCAGTCCATCACTCTCACCTTGCAGTCCATCACTCTCATCTTGCAGTCCATCACTCTCACCTTGCAGTCCTCTCCTACGGTTTCCACCCCCAGCCCTTCTAGATTGTGAGTTCCCACAGGAATAGGGCCTCGCTTCCTCCTGTACTGGTTTGTCAAAATGTTGTTCAATTTGAATGTATTGTAACACGGTCTAAACTGTGCCCATTGTTCAGCGCTGCGGAATATGCTGGTGCTTCATAAATAACAATAAGAATTGTTAAGTAAGTTTATAGTGGTGAGATCGTTACCCCACCTTTTCGGGTTTTGTCTTGGAGGGCATTACACCAGATATCCTCATGTTATCTATATCCTCACACAGGAACCTCTGCCATTGCATACCGTTAGTATTGTTAAAGGCAGACAGAGACAGCTGATTCTCCACGTCAGACAATTTAATGTCCTCCCGCAACTTGCCCGCTTTCCAGAAATCCACAGCTAGCTGGGAAAGGAGGTCTGCTCCCATGTTACTGAAAGAAGCCAACACAGTATGAGTAACTAAACCTTAAATAGGTGCAGAATTAATATTATTATTATTTATAAAACGCCAGCATATTCCGCAGCGCTGTACAATAAGCACAGTATAGACAGGGTTACAATACATTGAACAACATTTTGACAAACCAGTACAGGAGGAAACAAGGGCCCTATTCCCGTAGGAACTCACAATCTAGAAGGGTTGGAGGTGGAAACAGGAGGAGGGGACTGCAAGGCGAGAGTGATGGACTGCAAGGCGAGAGTGATGGACTGCAAGGCGAGAGTGATGGACTGCAAGGCGAGAGTGATGGACTGCAAGGCGAGAGTGATGGACTGAAAGGCGAGAGCGATGGACTGAAAGGCGAGAGCGATGGACTGCAAGGTGGGAGTGATGGGTTGCAGCAAGGCAGGGACGTACAGTCAGGGGTGGCAGGTGAGGCAGAGCCTGCTTCACTACACAGACAGCAGGGGCAGCACATAGCCAGCCTAGCCTATGCAATTTGCGCAGCTGAATGCTACACTAATTGTGTAGCTCAAGCTGGCTTTGCTTCCTGGCTCTACGCTCTTTTGTGCCTCCAGAGGCACTGAGAGCAATTGAAAGCTTGAGTCAATGGGAAAGCTCCATTGGTCTAAAGCACTTCTTTTTTTAAAAAAAAATCGCCCCCTCGCCCTGATGGGAGGCACAGCTCCCCATGGATTGATTGACGCAGGACAGTCATGTGACTGGCCTCGTCAGTCGTGAGGCGGCAGGCAGAGCTCAGCAATCAGCATGTGTGTAATAGCGCCCTCTATTAGTCAGTATTGTAAGTGTTTTAGAACTGTAAAAGAAAAATGCGAACTTTACTTTTAGGGATGCCCGATACCAATACTAGTACCGGTGCCGATACTGCCGTTTGCACGAATACTTGCTGGTATCCGCGGGGCTGGGGAAGCTGGCCGCGGGCATGAAAAGCACTCGGCCAGCGTTCCCCTCCGGCCACCGTGCAGTGGAGGCTGTGACGCAGCCGCCAGCCGAGATCTCGCGGGAGCCTCCTGCGAGATCTCGGCTGGGGTCAGTCAAGGCCTCCACGGCTGGCGGCCGCATCACAGCCATGCGACCGGATCCACCAGGTGAGCAGGGGGCCTATCCATGTGAGCTGGGGACCTATCCATGTGAGCTGGGGGCAATATCCATGAGAGCTGGGGGCAATATCCATGAGAGCTGGGGGCATATCCATGAGAGCTGGGGGCATATCCATGTGAGCTGGGGGCATATCCATGTGAGCTGGGGGCATTCTGTATATATATATTTCGGGGGGATATATACATGTGAGCTGGGGGAATTTTTATATGAGGTCTGTTCTTATTGAAAAGCGTCACATGACATAAAATTAAAGTATCGGTACTCGGTATCGGTGAGTACTTTTAAAAAAGTATCAGTACTCATACTCGGTCTTAAAAAAGTGGTATCGGTGCATCCCTATTTACTTTATAAAAAGTGAAAGTCTATTCTCCTATATAACGATTAACAAATGCCTAAATTGCGACTGAGTAACCCTGTGTATATCTGGCTCTGATACTAGCCAGCGCCTCACCAGCCACTGACCTCACCGCACGTCACTGCTGCAAGGTGAGAGCGATGGACTGCAAGGTGAGAGCAATGGACTGCAAAGCGAGAGTGATGGGCTGCAAGGTGAGAGTGATGGGTTGCAAGGTGGGAGTAAGGGACTGCAAGGTGAGAGCGATAGAATGCAAGGTGAGAGCGATGGACTGCAAGGTGAGAGCGATGGACTGCAAGGTGAGAGTGATGGACTGTTTGCGTCCATGAGTCGGGTGGTCGGCTTCACTAAATAGGAATGTTTTAAGGAAGCGTTTGAAGGAAGAGAAGTTAGGGGAAAGTCTGACAGTACGAGGGAGAGCGTTCCAGAGAGTGGGGGCTGCGCGTGAGAAGTCCTGCAGTCTATCATGGGAAGAGGTGATGCGGGGAGAAGCTAGGCGCAGGTCACTGTTTGACCTTAGGGAGCGGGCTGGGGTGTATTTGGTGATTAGTGAGGACAGGTAGTGGGGAGCTGAGTTAGTGAGGGTTTTGTAGGTAAGGGTAAGGATTTTGAACTTAATTCTGCAGTGGATGGGGAGCCAGTGAAGGGACTCACAGAGGGGAGCGGCAGAGACAGAGCGGCGGGTGAGTTGGATGAGCCTGGCAGAGGCATTTAGAATGGATTTTAGGGGGGAGAGGCGGGAGAGTGGGAGGCCAGCTAGAAGATTATTACAATAGTCTGGTCGGGAGATTACAAGGGCGTGGATGAGTTGTTTTGTGGTGTCAGCGGTAAGAAATGGCCAAATTCTGGAAATATTACGCAGTTGGTAGCGGCAGGAGGAGGAAAGAGACTTGATGTGGGGGATGAAGGAAAGAGCAGAGTCAAGTGTAACTACGAGACAGCGAACCTGGTTTGATGGGGAGATAGTATCACTATCGACCATGATGGAGAAGTCCGAAGGTGAGGAGGCATTACGCATTTTTAAAACGCGATTTTAAGTCCTATTTTATTATACCCCCAGACACACAAAATTTTAAGAACCCGCATTTGTTTATTTTATTTTTTAAATTTTTGTATTGTTACACCAAACATGACCCTGTTTGGTATCATTGGAACGGCCATAATTAGGCCCTCTATAGCCTATGGATCGGGAGATATGGTGTCCAAAGAACCCCCTAGCTCCACTTGGCAGCTAGGGGGTTAACTGGCCAGCTGACGTCATCGCACAAATGGCGATGACGTCAGTGGGTGGGGGGTGACCCCGGAGGCTTGGCTGACATCCATTATGACAGTTCCCTCCGGGAGCAGATCGCGATCTGGCACCTAAGGGGTTAAAGAGAGGCACCACTGTAAAGGACAGACTCTAACCTCTCCAGCGGTGCCTCTCTTTTTTTTTATGTGCAGCCACTGGGAAGGGAGAGGGGTTCAAAGGACCCCCTCTCCTTTTAGGTTCCCCCTGTAGGAGCCAAGGGGCGCCTTAAAATGACATCATCGCAACGGCTGGGGCCCATAAAACTGTCGGGCCGGCTTCAAGGAAGCCAGACTGACATGGGACCCCAGCCAGAAAGGTGGGTATAGGGAGGGAGGAGGTGTTAAAGGACCATGATGTACATAGTATGTCCTTGGTCCTTAAGAGGAATTTTCCCTAGGATGTACTATGTACGTCAGTGGTCCTTATGGGATTAAACACACTTATCCTGGCAGTAATGCGACACCTGAACGCTAACGTTAATGATCACTAGGGAATAGTGCCTCAATCCTTGACCCTTGGATTCAATCAATGGAAGGCAAAGTTTCATCAAACAACACTCAGCATTACCTGAATAACTCTTATGGACAAAAAGTGTAAATTGCAGCTACTCTCCAATTACTGTTGTCGCTCTAGTGATTGGAATATTGGTGAATACACTGTGGAGAATTTAAGGTGGTGATCTCCATAGATCTCCCATACAAAACTACGGTGACACCAACAAACAGGAAAAACAATGCAGAGACAACTTCACAAGAAACAGTGCTGAAATTTACACAATCTGTACAGGACAACCTCTAAGACTGCAGTCACACGAGCACACCGAGTGTGTCGGTGTGCCGCACTTCCCTGCATCTGTCGCAGCTTTGTGACAGGCCGGATGGGGAGGGCCACACGGTGTAGCGTGCGCACAAATTGTGTGTGCTACCACCGGATGTGATTTCAGCCTCCCCGTCAAAAAGCTACAACGGATGCTGGCGGGGCTACAAAGCGCGATCGTCCATAGTAGAGCGGAGACACTGGTGGAAAGCCAATTAAAACCTCTGCTGAGCACCAAGCAAATTACGGAGAACTCTGGTGGCAGGTCCCCTCACCTATCTGTGAATCCACTGTAGTGGATCACCCTTGATCACTGAACTTAATCCGCTGTTCCTTCAACAGAAGAGCGGTGGTTTGTGAATAGCCCTCTTAGATCTGGTTTCACCTCTTCAGAAGCCACAGTAGAAGGAGATAGCAGTAGGAAAAGGGAAGTGCTCATGCCACTGTACAGAGCACTGGTGAGACCTCACTTGGAGTACTGTGTGCAGTACTGGAGACCGTATCTCCAGAAGGATATAGACATCTTAGAGAGAGTTCAGAGAAGGGCTACTAAAATGGTGTACGGCTTGAAGGAGAAAAGTTACCAGGAAAGGCTTAATGATCTTAACATGTACAGCTTGGAAAAAAGACGAGACAGAGGAGATATGATAGAAACATTTAAATACGTAAAGGGAATCTACAAGGTAGAGGAAGGGAGTATATTTAAAAGGAAACAAAGTAGCAAAACAAGAGGACATAGTCTTAGATTAGAGGGGCAAAGGTTTAAAAGTAACATCAGAAAGCATTATTTTACTGAGAGGGTGGTGGATACATGGAACAGTCTTCCAGTTGAAGTGGTAGAGGCCAAAACAGTAATTGAATTTAAGCAGGCATGGGATAGGCATAAGGCTATCCTAAACAAAAGATAAATCCAGGTAAAGTATCCATGTAATTGGGCAGACTAGATGGGCCGAAAGGTTCTTATCTGACGACTGTTTCTATGTGCTCAGTTACAAGGAAACATGAAAAGTGTCATATTTCAGCCTGTTCATAGATCACTTTTTTTTTAGGTAACAAATTTTGCTGAGTTTTAAACAATTCCACGAGTTCCAATAATTCTATGAAGAATTCAAGAAATGTCCAAATCATTAAACAATAGAATCAAAATAATAATAATTAGTAATAACTAATGGATCTTCCCCCGGCCCTGTTAGAATGGAATTTCCCTCGAATTCAGGGTTAATTCTGCAAAATACTACGATAACGCTATCACCTGAGGAAGATGAATATAGCTTTGCGGTAGTCAACTCCTTCTATATGTTCATAGTAATCCAGGTAGGGTTTGATGGCGTCAATCAGCCCCGGGTGCATTTTATCCACCTCGTCGAATATGAAAATGGAGCGCTTGGAGGCCGTCACGTTCCCTCGGATCCACTGCTGCAGCTGGACCTGTAATAAGAGACATCATCACGTGTTCTTCCTGCTGTGGGTATATTGATTAGGGCAGGGGGTCAAGTCGAGGCGGAACGCGTCGGAACGCAGTTCCTGTACTATTTTTGCAGACACAACTGAGTTCCTATTGGTCGCACACACTATAAAGCTTGTAGTCAGGTGTTCGGTCATATCTTACCCTGTTTAGTCACAATAAATATAGGATTTATCATAATTTCTTCTTAAAATCCACATAGATACATAAATATATCAGATCTGAGTGTTTGTGTTAAGTGGGAGATGAGAATTACTAATTGGGGGACAGAAAACTTAAGGGGTTATTCAGAGAGCACCGAAATGTTGCTGACATTTCGGTGCCCTTTCATTCCCCGCACTTTGGGGCGATTTGGCAATTCTAGTTCGCCGTCTCTGCGGTGTATTCAAGTACAACTGCAGGGTACATGGAGTGCAGGGAAAACCCACCGCAAACCCGCCGAACACTCACCGAAAACCTGCAGAAATCGCCTGAAAAACCACACCGAACACGCCCGGAAGATGCCGCCGATCACAGAGCAGAGCAACCGCCGGAAAAAGCTGACAAGTAGACGAATGGGGTAAAAAAAACAGCATGCTTGAAATTTTAAAAATTGAAACGCTGTTTGCAAAAAAAACTACTGAACAAAAATGTCTGGAATTTACACATAAGATCCAATGAATGATAATAAAAAGGGCTGTTACAGAGAAAAGAAAAAAGCTTAAAAAAATTTGCAAAACAATTCCAGAAAATGGCTAAAAGATCCTAAAAAAAATCTATAATTAAAGAGACTTTTTGCTGCAGGTTAAAATATTAAACGGTTTATTAGATATTGAATAAATGCGGGAATATTTTTAACAGCCAGCGAGGGAGGTAAGTATCAGGCGGGAGGGAGGATAGGCGACCCTGACGTAATATGTACGTCCGCGGGTCTAAGGGAGACTTCCTGATCGGACGTACATAGTACATGAGCGGTCAGGAAGGGGTTAAAAACATGCAGGAACTAAAAGCCTAACTATAACCCTAATTATAAAACAAGCAGAGACCTTAACAGTAACACTAATTCGAACCCTAACCCTAAAACAAGCAGAAACGGTAACCCGAACTACATCTCAGTCCTGAATATCAGAAACAACCTGATATATCACAAGGGTCCAATATTCCGAATAGGTCCGATACCGAAATATCGGCAGCGTCCAAAATTCTGAAACAACTTTTTCCAATTAGTTCGAAATCCAAAGAATTCCAATCCGAACCAAATTTTTTGGCTCTGCACATGTCTAGTTAGGGTTACTGTTATGTTTAAGGTTACTATCGCTGCTTGTTTCTTGATTAGGGTTCCTATCGCTGCTTATTTTCGGGTTAGGGTTACTATTGCTGCTTGTTTTACGGTTCGGGCTACCGTTTTTTTGTAAATATATTTTTATTTGCTTTTCAAAAGACATAATTGGTTGACAGGCAAAGAAATGAGCAACGTGGACTCACAGGTCCAAGTAATTGTCTGTAAAAAAACAGGACGTGCAGGTCCCACATATCCGTCAGAAAAGTAAATACACATAAGATTCAGGTCATAAACCTAGAGTATTCGTAGATCCTGATGATGTCATATGAAATTATAATAAACTGTAGAAGCTGGGGAATGGAGGTGGGGGGGGGGGTTCACCAGACCTTTGGGAAATCAGGTTAGGGTTACTGTTACTATTTCTGCTTGTTCTCGGGTTAGGGTTACTGTTAATGTTAGGCTTATGATTAGGGTTACTGTGTTTGCTTGCTTTACAATTCGAGTGAAGCTTACTATTATTGCTAGTTTTAGGTTTAAGGTTACTATTATTGCTAGTTTTAGGGTTAAGGTTACTAATATTACTAGTTTTAGGGTTAAGGTTACTATTATTGCTAGTTTTAGGGTTAAGGTTACTATTATTGCTAGTTTTAGGGTTAAGGTTACTAATATTGCTAGTTTTAGGGTTACGGTTACTATTATTGCTAGTTTTAGGGTTAAGGTTACTAATATTACTACTTTTAGGGTTAAGGTTACTATTATTGCTAGTTTTAGGGTTAAGGTTACTAATATTGCTAGTTTTAGGGTTAAGGTTACTATTATTGCTAGTGTTACTGTTATTGCTAGTGTTCGGGTTACGACCTCTGTTTTCAGGTTAGGGTTACTATTTCTTTGTGTTTCTTGATTAGGGTTACTATCTCTGCTTGTTTTCGGGTAGGGTTTCTATGGCTGCTTGTTTTACGGTTCGAGTTACTAGTTCTGCTTGTTTTAGGGTTACAATCTCTGCTTGTTTTCGATTGAGGTCTACTATTGTAATGCCCCGCTCCTCGCCCAGACCGCTTTGCTGAACTCACCTGACATCCCTCGTGGTGCGCCGTTCCATGCTTCCAGCCGGCAAGATGGAGGAGAAGGTTTCCGATACGCCTCACGCCGCCGATCACTGCTGAATGCCACGGTACGATGCGTGCACGCGCGATCACACATCTCTATAAGATTCGAGACTCCTGGTACTTTGGCACCCTCTGCTGTCATTTGTGCTTATTACATGACATCTGCTCTGGGGATCCTCGCATTCCTCCCTTTGACCTATCAGGAGGAGCCCAGGTATCCCGGTTCCACCCACGATTCCCAGGTGAAAGGTATTTCTCTGATTCCCTGTGTCCTATTTAAACCTACCGCCTTTCTCCTCCGCATTCCTGCTCCATCCTGTTCCGCTCCTCTGAGACTCCCACCTGCCGACCCGGATTGCCTACCGACTACGTTGGCTTCTTCTACCCACCGACCCGGATTGCCTACCGACTACGTTGCCTTCTTCTACCCACCGACCCGGATTGCCTACCGACTACGTTGCCATCTTCTACCCACCGAACCGGAGTGCCTACCGACTACGTTGCCTTCTCCTACCCACCGACTTGGATTGTCTTCTGACCACGTCACCTGTTATTCCCCGAGGTCACCTACTAACCAAGGACACCACCTTTATCGTAACCTATTCTACCTGGACTTTTGTTCTATGTTACGCCACTTATTATTTTTACCGAGGTCCCCTGCTACCCAAGAACGGCACCCTAATTTGTAACCTTGTCTACCTGGACTTTTACGTTCCTGCTCCTCCATTACAAAATCATACTCTATTATATTTGGTCTTCTGGTCTCCTTTGTACCGACTGCTTGCCATTGGGTTCCGCACTCATACAAACCCTGCAGGTGTCCCAACCCTGCATTACAACTATCGCTGCTTGTTTTCGGGTTAGGGTTGCTATTGCTGCTTGTTTTATGGTTAGGGTTAATATTTCTGCTTGTTTCAGGGTTAAGGTTACTATTGCTGCTTGTTTTCGGTTTAGTGTTACTATTGCTGCTTGTTTAACGGTTCGGGTTACTATTTCTGCTTGTTTTAGGGTTAGGGTTACTATTGCTGCTTGTTTTATGGTTCTGGTTACTATTTCTGCTTGTTTTAGGGTTAGGGTTACTATATATGCTTGTTTTCAGGCGAAGTTTACAATCTCTGCTTGTTTCAGGGTTAGGGTTACTATCTATGCTTGTTTTCGGGTTAGGGTAACTGTTCCTGTTTGTTTTATTGTTAGGTTTACCATTTCTTTCAATTGTTTCCAGGCATCCGAATCAATCCCATTATATTCAGATCTGGGTGATTATAATCAGATCGGTTCAGATCAATTCAGAATTTTTTATTCTAATGCAAATTGGTTTGATTATTGGTGAATTGTAATTTCAGGTGCTTCTTAATTGTCTATTATTCAGTCATAAACGGATTTGGTCCAAAATGAACGACGCATGTCTATGTCCAACCTAATATGATCTATGTACCCCGTCCTCGCATGCTTGACCCAGACATTACCCAAACGTAACCTCGCACATGTTAGTAAGAGCTTTGTTCATCCACATAGGTGTACTGTACACTGTGCTATGCATTACCTTGTACATGTCAAAATGCTGGACGTGGGGGAAATGTAGTGTGGACACAAACTGGTGCACGTATTTGCTGTTCATTCCTTCAGGATAGAGATGTTGGGCTATGATCTGGCTGATGAAGTTCTTGCCGGTTCCAGTCGGGCCATGAAAGGACATAGCGAGCGCTTTCTTTGAATTTTCATTCTTTAGGAAGTCAGATAACCCTCGTATGGTTATGCTCTTGGCAAGATGCTGCCCAAACACTCTCTTCTCCAAGTCCTCCTGCAAAGCTGACGGCAAGACAAGCCAGATCAAAACCACTTCTACTACTGCAAAACATTATTTGTGATGGTCGACCAGGTGGCCGGGGGGGGGGGGGTTAATAGGAGCATTGACACAAAGTAGGGGAGAAAGGACTGGGGCACAGAAGACATGGACCATGTTTTCCTGGTCACACATTGCTTGCATAATGCTACACTGTACCACGTACCTGCATGGACCCACCAACCCTGATCTGCAATCACAAATTCACCATGTGGACGTGACATATGGGGAGGGAGGATACATTTGGAACAGTACAGATAAAGAGATGTTAAGGGGTGGCTGAAATGTTGGACTTCTAATCTACCCCCCTGGTGATGTCCTTTGAATACATCCCACACAATACAAGGATGTGAGTTGGTGACTGACCCATTCACTCCATTCTATGACCAAACCCACAGAGTGAGGAGCAAGTGATGGAAAGATACTGGGCACTATTACATTCCTAACGCAAACGTTAACAGCTTAACGCTCACTTGCGTGAGCATTAACGTTTGCCGCGGTATTTACCGCATATTACAATCCAAACGCAAACGAGTTAAAAAACCCGTTTGCGTTTAGTACCTTGCGCTTGTCTGCGCGAGGTCACTGTACTTTGTGCTCCCTATGTTTAACATGGGGAACGTAAAGTGTTAATCAGCGCTGGATTACAATGTCCCAGCGTTGATTAACGCCTGGCTCTGGTCAACAAAAAGGTAACCAGAGCCAGGACTTGGTGTTAACGGATTCCGCTTCTGCAGAATCCGTTAACACCAGGCTTAAAAAAATAAAAAAAATAAAAATGATATACTCACCCTCTGTCCCACGGCGAGGACCGTGGCTCCGATCGCCTCATCTGGCCGGCGGGAGCAGGGAAAGACTGGAGGAAACATTCCCCCCCAGCCTCTCCCTGCGTATCCCTACGC
Organism: Leptobrachium leishanense; assembly: GCA_009667805.1. NCBI lineage: Eukaryota > Metazoa > Chordata > Amphibia > Anura > Megophryidae > Leptobrachium > Leptobrachium leishanense. Next base: position 40,671,272 of record CM019067.1, on the reverse strand, counting down.
TGACCGGCCGGATCTCGCAATGCGAGATCTGGCTGGTCATGTGACTGGCAGGGAGGAACTCAATGGAGTCCTATGGACTCCAGCGAGTGGATGCTCGCGGCTGCGCTCAGCACTGCCGCGAGCATCCTTAAGTTTTACGCTCGGTAACAACGCAGGCAGCATTTTTTGGGCCTGTATTGTAATCCAGCGTTAAAACGCGGGCGCAAGGGGGAAAACAGCAGGTGCAGTTTTTCCTCCCTTGCGCCCGTGTTTTTAACGCTAAGAGCGTAATAGGGCCCACTGTGTACTATCTTTCAAATACTCTATAGAGGAGCCACCGAACATTAATAAAACCACCAAAAAACCCAATTATATATATATATAGAGAGAGAGTATTTGAAAGATAGTTAAAGAAAATGTGTAAGAGCCTCCACATGGAATAGTATCTATACCTCATTCAATGTTGGTGCTAACTAGGGATGAGCTGTCCGGTTCGATCTGTTCGGAGTTCGATTCGAACATTGCCAGTTCGTATGTTCGAGAACTCCGAACATTTCCGCGTGTTCGCCGCATGTTCGCCCACATTGCACCACAATGGACCACAATGCATTTTCCCACTGGCCTGAAGCTTGTAATTGGCTACAGTCTGCACCCGACCACAGGTCAGGCACAAGACAGGTGCAAGACTATGCCAATCACGGCTCAGAGTCCTGATTGGGCAAAATTTGCCCAATCATGGGCTCACAGAGCTAAGTCCCGCAGCACGCTATATAAGGCGTCCCTTGCAGCCCCAGCGTGTGTTTTTGAGAGGAGATTGTTGTGTTAGTGTGTGTGTTCTCACTGCCACCAGCTATTGTGGGGGGTCTCACTTCTACAAAATATCTGGGAATTGTTGTAATCTTTGTGTTCTTTGTGTTCTCCGGCCACTTCGCGGGCAGGTTATGGGGACCTCCTAGGCACGATATTTGAAGGAATTTTTATTTTTAACCCTTATTTCATGGAAAACTCACTGTTCCTTTAAAAATGTTTTTTTTTTTTACTTTTTGTCCTTATTTCCTGTCCCCCAGGGCACTACCCGGACCCCCAAACACCTTTTATGGCAAATATCTTGCATATATGCCCTTTTGGAGGGCACTCTAAAAATCGAACTTTCGAGTCCCATTGACTTGTATTGAGTTCGGTTCGGTTTGCATTCGAACTCGAACTTTTGAAATTGTTCGAGTTCGAATGTGAACCGAATACGAGGGTGTTCGACTCATCCCTAGTGCTAACTTAACCAGAGCTGTGGTTAACTGAAAACCTCCATAGACTATAATGGCTCTGGGACGTTTACACCAACATTGTAATATGGCCCATAGTACCCGGTAAAGACTTCAATGGATGTGAAACCGAAAGTCTTTCAAAAACAGTGAGATCGCGCGCCCGGAAATGATGTGACGCAAGATGATGCGATCATGAAGAAAAAGCCGGACCGGAAATGATGTAATGAAAGGCAACACGGAAGCATTCAGGAAGAAGAGGTCCAATTGGAAAACAAGGAGGGAGGAGAAGGCACCAATTTAAGGACCAATTAAGACTGTATTTATAGCTCTGTATAGACTGGGGGTAACATCCTTGATGAAGTCCATTAGGGCGAAACGCGTTGAATTTGCCAAGAACCCCTAGATTTCTGCTTTTATTTGTGATTTTAATTGTATTTTATTGACCCAATAAATTTTATTCCCACCTATCACGACTGCAGTCTAATCTGGATAACAACCGCGAGCCACATCTGAGGGAACACCGAAAAAAAGGAAACATTCGGTGGAGGTCCATGAGGGATGAACCCCAGCAACGGGTAGAACCCAGCAGCAGTGACGGATGAGTAACCGTGACGGGCCTATTTTGAATTTTCATCTTGTGAGCAGATATATTTAAGCAGGGGCATTATAAACTCCGTTAATACAGTGCTATACTATGACAATCATATGTTTTTATTGCAGTGCACCCTTAAACTTTTGTACTTTTTGTTGCCAACGCCTATATTTGCTTTCAGCACCACCTTAATTAGCCGCTGAGCGCCACACGAATCATTTCATACACATATAGCCCATTTACGATGTTTTAGTATATGTCGGAAATGAGCGCTAACCAAGCGTTTTAATTAAACGTCATATTTGTTTTTATACTGAAATCAACTCGAAATTAGTAAGAAATAAGTTTCAAGTCAGAAACAATTTCATCGTTGACCAGTATAATTTGGTCGCGCTGAAAATACAACTCGACCCATACGCTGCAGCATCGAAATCAAAGAGGAATCGCTCAGGAGACCTGCCTCGATTAGGAAACAGAATTCCCATCCTTAAGGATGGATTATACAAGGTGCAGGGCAGCACCTTCCCTGTGCCGTCCGTGCCCTGGCAACCGTAGCTGAAACATATGAAGCTGGAACATTTTGCACAGCAATGGTCGACTGAGAACAGGCCAAGTTCACCTCTCCTGTTGCAGAATAGCGGAGGTGCTGTTGTGTCAGTAATGCTGGCATTGCAGGGGTTAATAGCAGCAGGGATTCCATGCAGCAGGTCAGTAAGCACCTGCAGCGGTTTCGCTTTCAGTTTCTCGTGCTGTGAGTGCGGTTTGTACAAGTTGTAACATTGTATTATTAAACAATGTGTAGATGTGATCAGCAGCTGCTGTGAAATGAATGTGCCAGGCTGTGCCAAGCTGTGCCAGGGGGCACAAAATCCCCTAAAATAAGGAATTAGCGACACACTCCCTCCTCCATGGGATACCTGGAATGTCGACTTCTCCAGGCTCTTTATGTCTCTCCTCGGTTGTGATTCTCTTCCAGATATAATACCCTCCGGTCCCCAAACATAAGCCGAAAACCGCCGCTGGTAAGTCTAGCTCATCCGGTGTCACCGGGGCCGGGAGAAGCAGGCACAGCAGCACCAGCCACTTCTCCATGGATGCAACTTGTTCCTGGAGGGGAGGGGTTGGAGAGTCACATGCCACAGCTGAAAGTATAGCAAAGGTCGAAAACTCTGGCCGGCGCCCCAAATATTGATGTCCTACAATCCCCAGAATTCTTTGAATGCAAGAAGTGGCCAGAGAATCATGGGAGGTGTAGTTCATAATCATCTGGACTGGGCAGAGTTTGAGATCCCTGAAGTAGACTTGTGCACCGATTTTTTTTTTCGGTTCGGTTCGTTCGTATTTTGAAAAATTTCGTTTCGGACGATTTACATTTCGGTTCGTTTTAATTTTCGTAAAATCGTCCGAATCCGAATGCACGAATCGGGAAATTTCGTGAAAATTCCGAAATTCCGAAACCCGAAACGCACATCCCTACCCTGAAGTAGAGAGTCTGGGCTGCACAGTGTGGGTACACTGGGTACCATAGGGTTTTAACCATGTTTTTCATGGACGCATATAATTTGTTCAAGCTGATGGGCAGCGCATGAAATGACACCCTGCAGCATGTATAATCCATACGCTGCAGGTAAGGAATCAGAAAGGAATGCCTTGTAACCCGCCTGGATTTCCTTCCTGCAGCGCGTGAATTATACATACACAATATAATTATTAATAAAATAATAATTAATAAATGCAATTAGTAAATAATCTTTTTCTAATCGTTTTAATAAAGAAATAAATTTAAAAAAGGGGGCGGAGCTAGCTGTGGAAGCGAGCGGTCACGTTTTGCGGAGCTCCCGCTAGCTTTCTGACTTTTGGTGTTTTTAAACCGCTCGTTTCCCCACAAAACTGCTTTTTAAACTCCCTGGACTATTACCTGAGCACGGGGGGACGTAATTGGTGCTGCTTGGTGTGCCCGGCGGTGGATTTCGGCTCCCGGGAAGTTTGGGACTGTATTTTGGGCCTACCTCCTCTGCGTTCCTCAGAAGCCTCTGTGGAGTTTTACAGTGCCACGTCGGATTTGATCGCTGGTATGGGTAAGAAACAACCCCCCGGTGCTTCCTCAAAGAGTGGCTCCCGACAGCGGGACATAAGGGAATCCATGAGGCATGGATCAGCTCCTCAGAGGGAGTCCGCCCCCTCCCCCTTCCCCTCTGGATATGAAACCTCTGACGAGGAAAATGCTTACTGGCTTCAGGATGCAGGGGCTGCGGTGTCCTGGCTCACCCCATCGTCTCAGCCGCTGGGATCGCGACCTGTGTCCACAGCTGCCAAGAAGCGGGCACAAAAGAAGCGGAGGGCTGAGATGGCGGCATCCCTGGTGGACGCACATACCTTACCGCAGGGGGACTTACTGGATGTACCGCGGCTCTCAGCGTCTGGTAGCGTGGTCTCAGACTGTGATGGCTCCTCTCGGGACCCCCAGGAACAGGGAGCCTTGGTGGGGGCACCCGGCGGTTCCGCTATTCCCCTGACTACTGTGGAAGATGATGATCTCCCTTCCACGAAAGGGGATCTACGCAAGATCATGGCTGAAATTAGGGAAATGTGGAGACCGGAGGTGGCGGCTGTTCGAGCTGAGGTAGAGGTGATCAAGACTCAGGTGTTGGCGACGCACGTACGGATGGAGGAGGTCGTATTGGAGCAAACAAGCTTATCTGGCCAGGTGGACAGTCTTCGCTCTCAGGTGGAGGTCCTAACGCGTTCGGTGGAATCGTTGGAGTCACGTCATCGTCGTCGTAACATACGAGTCAGGGGTATCCCAGACTCGGTTTCCACGGAAGATCTGTTGCCATACGTGAGCCGGCTCGCAATCCAGGTCTCTGGTCTCCCTTCTGATACAACGGACTTAGTTGGAGCTGCATTCCGTGTCCGGAAGGCGGCTACGGCCCCAAAAGGGAAGCCGAGGGACGTCGTGGTGGTCTTTCGTGATGTGGCCTCGAAAGTCGCTCTTATGTCTGCTCCGGGTGCACGGGACCCTGTGCAGTTTGAGGGAGTCCTGCTGGACCTATATCATGATCTCCCGTTTATGACTCTGTTGGCACGTCGCCGATTTCGAGAGGTGACGTCCGCTCTACGTCGTCGGGGGATTCGATACCGATGGGGCCTGGCTGGCTCCTTGGTGGTGACACATGCTAACATCCCGTACACGGTCACCAACCCTGATACGGCTTGGACCGCCTTAGCAGTCACGGGCATCTCACCGGACGCGCTGGAGATTCAGCCGGGATGAGACATTTTTGTTTCCTTTTTAGCCTCGGTCTCCAGACGGATCTGGGTCACCACTGCTTTTCATTTTTCTTTTTATATAGCAGGGATAGCTGAGATCCCCCGGTCTGCTGCTTTTTCCTGTTGTCTGGACCACTTCCCGATTTTCTAGTTTCCCCCCCCACCCTGTTTAGTTTCGCAGACCGTTTTCTTAAGCTACATAGGCGATTACGCCTTCTTAAATGCAGAGGTCTTAAGCCTTCCTCTTAATCCCCCCCCTCTTAATTTTTTCTCGCCGGAGGACCTTTTGCTACTTGAATATGACCTTACTTACGCCGTTTCCATAATTTCTATGCATATTATTACATACTGTAAGGTTACCTTCTTTGATATACGTTTGCTGGCCCTGCATGGTCGTACCTTGTTTGATTTCATGAGACTTGTTTTATAATTCTCTAAATAAAGAATTTAAAAAAAAAAAAAAAAAAAAAAGATGATTAGAAAAGAAGAAATGCGTTTCGCTTTGAATTCGATTCTTTAGCGCTCAGGGGACTCCATAAGGAATTTGAGTTGCGCCATTTTTCAAGGAGTATTTCTCTGGATTTTTTTCCTTTTTCTATAGTTGTATTTTATTTGTTCTTCTCTTTTGTCTTTGCTTTTCTTTTGGATATTAATGTGCGGTTTTTATTTTAGTTGGTTTTTTTCTCCCCCCCCCCCGTTCTTTGGAGATGCTTCCTGCCTCAGTGGAGTAACCTAAGATGGGACTCATTTATGTCATTTGTGACAGTTTTGGATTGAAAATCATCTGCGACGGTCATGGTGGATGACCGCGATGCATTCCACGTTCCATCCTGGAACGCACGCCATGTCGGATGCCGGGAAGGCAACCCGGGGATGCCTCGGACCATGTGATTGGTGGTGATGACTTCAGCAGAAGGGACCTGTATACTGGGAAAGGAGTGAATTTAACACTGGGACATCTCCAAAGAGGTATTTGATATATATCGTTCTGCATTTAATGCAGGGCGAAACGCGTCTTGAGCTACTTTTATTACCGTTTCTATTTTATATATTTTAGGTGCATTTATTAGATTACATCTTCATTTGGCCTCACTCAGTGGTCCAACTCCCCCACCCACACAGCTGGCAATACTATGGATTTTATCTTCTCCTACTCCCGCCCAATCTCTGACCTCACTATTACACCTCTCAATCTCTCTGACCGTCATCTTCTGACTTGTGAACTCAGCTCTCCCCTCGTTCCTCCATTGAACCCAAACTTTATCAGACCCGCAGAAATCTCCACTCTCTTGATCCACAGCAATTCTCTGCTGATATATCCGTACCGCTCTCATCTGTACTATCTCTCTCCTGTCCTAATGAAGCCATCACCCGCTACAACTCTACTCTTTCTTCCACCCTTGATAAGTTGATGCCGTCAAAGCCCTGGTCAATGAGGTGACAAAACTTGCAACCCTGGCACGACAAATTGACCCGGCATCTCCAAAGATGTTCTAGAACTGCTGAATGCTATTGGAGAAAGACCCGCTCCCACTCCGACTTTCTTCTCTATAAATTAATGCTCCGGTCCTACAGCTCTGCCCTCTATCTAGCCAAGCAGCCCTGTGATGGGATGGAGTGTCCGCCTGCGGTCCTGCTCCTATCTGACCCCCTTGATGGCGTCCGGCCCGACTACCGAGTGGCTCGGCACTCGGCGTCTCGAGCAGCCTGATCTACCGACCTCTTGTTGGTGTGGAGGTGGCTGCTGGGCTGACTTGAGGCTCCTTTTCCTGGGATAGACGTGATGTGGAAGGCCGCTGAGTGCCTTCTAGGTGCAATGTGATATTCCCTGGAAGAACTCACCAGACGAAGCTGTATGACTTCAAAACGGAAAGTGATTTATTACAAGGTTTGGGCAGATCCTTTTATACACACAACACAAAGACATGTCCAGACTTGAATGCCCTCAGACATGTCCAGACTTAAATGCCCTCATACAATACAGGATACATGTTAATACATCACACTCTAATAAAAACCACACCAGTAAAACCACATCTAGACATGAAATAAAATGTCCATACACTTAAACGCACAACCGAAATATAAAAGGAAAAAATGATCTTTAAAACTGTCTGAGTTTTTAGTCACGCGGCTCGCTGGAAGGAGCGCTCAGGTCCATTCCGTGACAAGCCCTCATACACACCCACTCCTGGAACCCAAAACGCCTGTTCACCACCTTCAACTCCCCTCTCTGTCCTGCTGTCGCTGTTCCTCACACTGACCTCAATGCCGACGACCTAGTGTGCTTTTTCACAGCAAAAATGGAACAAATAAGAACTGAAATCTCCACAATGCCATCTTCACCCATGCAGGAAGATGCTAACCATGTCTATCCTCACGTTTAACTTGTTCCCTTCAGCTACTGAACAAGAGGTCCTTAAACTTGAACGATCCTCTCATCCCACTACCTGCCCCCTCGATCCCGTTCCCTTACATTCTTCGCGCAAATTCGTCCACGCAGCGCAATTTTTTTTGCGCGCAGCGTTCGCGTTATCGCACGAAAATTAAAGGTGGTATTACGATCCAAACGCATTTTCTCATCCCTCAAAAAATAACTTTCGTAAAAACGACGCGCAAAACGAAGAGTAATACGCGCTCAGTAATGTAGCGCACATAAATCAGTGTGCGGACTGTTTTTTTCGCCGGATTCAGCCAATCAGAATTAAGAACCTTAATTGACATCAAATGACCTTAATTGACTCACTTACGTTTTTGCGCCTGTCAAAGTAAATCGGAGTATATATGCTGCAGCAATAAAAAAAACACGCACAAATTCACAATTTATTGTTTGGGTATGTGTAGAATGTGTAACTATACTGTGCTGTATTTTTTTTTCCGTGCTGGTGTTTATCGTTTCGGCCAGAACGTTCCGATTTGCAGTTACCACCAGCTTTTCAAAGATGTTAAAATTATGCGCGCAAACGTCATTCGTAAAAAGTTGCGCATCGATTGTAATACCATCCGCGTACCAGCGCACAAATGCATTTGCGCTCTCAATGTTAAGTATAGGATGCGCACAGTTCATCACACGCAGGTCCATCCGCATTAAACAATAACGTGCATCGTTTGCGCGAACGTTGTAATACGACGTTCTGCGCCTCGCGTTAATGCGTTTTTGCGCATGCGCACTTTTTGGCGCGAAGAATGTAATAGGGCCCTTTCTGTTTCTCTTGTACCATCCTTGACCCATAACTTTAATCTGTCTTTAACCTCTGGGGTCTTTCCTGCTCCCCTCAAACATGCCACAGTAGTCCCAATCCTGAAAAAAAATCTATGAATCCGACTGCTCCCTCCAACTACCGCCCCAATTCGCTGCTCCCTTTTGCCTCCAAACTCCTCGAAAAGCTTGTGTATGCCCGTCTGATTGACTACCTCAACACCTACTCTCTCCTTGACACTCTGCAATCTGGCTTTCGCTCACTGCACTCAACAGAAACGGCTCTTGCAAAACTGACCAATGACCTTGCAACCGCTAAATCCAATAGGTGCTGCTCACTGCTGATCCTTCTTGACCTCTCTGCCGCCTTTGATACAGTTGATCACTCAATCCTCCTTCATACTCTTAGTGATACAGGCCTTCAAAGTTCTGTTCTTTCGTGGTTCGCTTCCTATCTGTCCCAACGATTGTTTAGTGTCTCATTTGCTGGAAGTACCTCCTCCCGGCAGCCTGTCTTTGTTGGGATGCCCCAAGGTTCAGTACTGGAAACCCTAGACTCGTAATTTGGCCACTGTAAACAAAAGTTCAAATAGAGTAGGCATTATAGGCAAAAATACGCAGGCATTATGCAGCACATACAGATACAAGGTGTTGCTGTAATTGCCATACACAGGCATTATGCAGCACATACAGATACAAGGTGTTGCTGTAATTGCCATACACAGGCATTATGCAGCACATACAGATACAAGGTGTTGCTGTAATTGCCATACACAGGCATTATGCGGCACATACAGATACAAACATAGAAACATAGAAAATGTCAGCAGATAAGAACCTTTCGGCCCATCTAGTCTGCCCAATTACATGGATACTTTACCTGGATTTATCTTTTGTTTAGGATAGCCTTATGCCTATCCCATGCTTGCTTAAATTCAATCACTGTTTTGGCCTCTACCACTTCTACTGGAAGACTGTTCCATGTATCCACCACCCTCTCAGTAAAATAATGCTTCCTGATGTTACTTTTAAACCTTTGCCCCTCTAATCTAAGACTATGTCCTCTTGTTTTGCTACTTTGTTTCCTTTTAAATATACTCCCTTCCTCTACCTTGTGGATTCCCTTTACGTATTTAAATGTTTCTATCATATCTCCTCTGTCTCGTCTTTTTTCCAAGCTGTACATGTTAAGATCATTAAGCCTTTCCTGGTAACTTTTCTCCTTCAAGCCGTACACCATTTTAGTAGCCCTTCTCTGAACTCTCTCTAAGATGTCTATATCCTTCTGGAGATACGGTCTCCAGTACTGCACACAGTACTCCAAGTGAGGTCTCACCAGTGCTCTGTACAGTGGCATGAGCACTTCCCTTTTCCTACTGCTAATACCTCTCCCTACACAACCAAGCATTCTGCCAGCATTTCCTGCTGCTCTATTACATTGACTACTTACCCTTAGATCCTCTGAAATAATAACCCCTAAATCCCAACCCTCAGATGTATCAAATATTCTATATTCAGCCCTTGGGTTTTTACGTCCCAGGTGCATTATCTTGCACTTATCCACATTAAAACTCAATTGTCACAGCTCCCACCATTTTTTTAGTTTACCTAAATTATTTGTCATTTGGCTGATTGTCGGGTATATTAGAATAAGGAAAAATTAAAATGGATGCCTGTAGCCATCTTGTTTTAAATGGAAAGTCTTTTCTTTTTCAATTTTTCCTAGTTTTAGAAATGAACAGAGATTTTTTTTTAAAGAATCACGCGGGCAGATCATGCAAGCAGACCATCTCAGGACACCATGCACTTCAGATCATACCAAGACACGATTATGCATTAATTCAGACTGCCGATCATTCCACCATATCTCTAACTCACATGTATTGAATATCTACATTGATAATTTTCACATATTCCTAAACAATCAAAGAATATTCCAAGGCTGTAACTCATTGAATCCAGATTGGAGGTAATGTGTGAGAGAGCAAATTTAAGGTTAACGTAATTATATATATCTGGAGTATTTCTTGCAATAGATAGACTGAGATATCTCAGATTATTGTTAGATCCAGAATCTAAAAATATTTCTATTCTGCAGATAGCGATATGAAGAAGAATCGGATATAAGGATTTCTCCAAAAGAAACTGTTGCAAGATTGATATACCGATATATATATATATTGAATTTGGAAATTACTGTGATTGAAATTAATACGCAAGGAATTATATAACTACAACATAAAAAGCAGAAGATTAGAAGCTTAATTCTCGATATTAGGGGAGGATTCACTAAATAAGTTTTTATTACTTATCATTCTAAAAATAGAATAAGTGATAGCTCATCTTTTGTTGATCCACGTAGCATAGAGAGATACATATATCTCTACAAGATCTAGCTTGTTAAACATTGGTTTGCTGGGAAATATATGTTAAATTTTCGTTAAGCAGAAAAGTTTATTAACCATTTGTGTATAGTTACTAACTGATAAGGTAAATGATGTTAATCATATATGCAGTTACTAACAGGAGATACATATATTGAGAAGCTAGTGTCTATGTGCTGATGGATGGATATGTTGTGGTTGATTATAAATTTTGGTTTATGAGATGAGATTTGAAACTTTTTTGTATACGTAATAAATATATATATTTTTATCCAATTATTGATTAGTGTATTCTTCAAAGCAAAACGCAGACAATTAAAAGAATTTAGGAGAATTTCTAGGAAATATAAACGATTGATATTTATGTCTCGTATAAGTTTCTTATTGAATAATAATCCCTACAGATCCCTCCAGGAACGTCAACCCTGTTGCAAATCTTTGTGTCATCAGCAAAATGACATACTTTACCATTAATACCTTCTGCAATATCACTAATAAAAATATTAAAGAGAATGGGTCCAAGTATTGACCCCTGAGGTACCCCACTGGTAACAAGACCTTGCGCCGAATAAACTCCATTTACCACAACCCTCTGTTGCCTGTCACTCAGCCACTGCCTAATCCATTCAACAATATTGGAATCCAAGCTCAAAGATTGCAATTTATTGATAAGCCTTCTATGCGGAACAGTATCAAAAGCCTTACTGAAATCTAAATAAGCAATGTCTACTGCACCACCTGTGTCTATTATTTCTGTTACCCAATCAAAAATATCAATAGGATTAGTTTGGCATGATCTCCCTGAGGTGAACCCATGTTGTTTCTGATCTTGTAATCTATGTGTTTTTAGATGTTCAACAATCCTTTCCTTTAACATGGTTTCCATTAATTTCCCCACTACTGACGTAAGACTAACTGGCCTATAGTTCCCCGATTCCTCCCTACTACCCTTCTTATAAATGGGCACAACATTTGCTAATTTCCAGTCTTCTGGGACGACTCCCGTTAGCAAGGATTTGTTAAATAAATCTGTTAACGGTTTTGCTATTACACCACTGAGCTCTTTTAATAACTTAGGGTGGATCCCATCAGGCCCCATTGACTTATTTGTCTTTACTTTAGACAGCTGCTGTAGAACCTCCTCCTCTATAAACTCATATGTAAATGTCTCTTTAGTGTTTCCTCCTAACTGAGGTCCCTTTCCTTCCTTTTCTTCTGCAAAGACTGAACAAAGATATTCATTGAGGCAGTCAGTGAGACTTTTCACCTCTGAGACCTCTTCTACATACCTTCCTTCTTTTTTTTTAATCTAACTAAACCTTGCTTTACTTTTCTTTTCTCGTTTATGTATCTAAAAAATGTTTTGTCCCCCTTTTTTACTGACTGAGCTATTTTCTCTTCTGCGTGTGCTTTGGAAGCTCTTATAAATTGCTTTGCCTCTTTCTGCCTAATCTTATAGGTTTGCCTATCTTCTTCACTCTGAGTTGTTTTATAATTATTGAATGCTATCTTTTTGTTCTTCACTATTTTAGCCACTTCTGTAGAGTACCACAGTGGTTTCTTCCCTTTTTTGTTTTTGCTAACAAGTCGAATGCAATTGCCTGTGGCCTTCAATAATGCTTCCTTTAAATAATCCCATTTCTCCTGGACTCCCTTTAAACTCCTCCAGTCTGATAATGACTCATTCACACAAAATCTCATTTTAGAGAAATCAGTTTTTTTAAAGTTCAAAACTTTTGTTTTTGTGTGGTGCGGCTCCATCCCTGTTCTTATATTAAACCACACTGACTGGTGATCACTAGATCCCAAATTTTCACCTACAACAACGTCTGATACCAAACCTCCATTTGTGAGTATTAAATCCAATATGGCCTCTTTACGGGTCGGCTCCTCAACTACTTGTGTACGAGATAATCCCAGTAGGGAGTTTAGAATATTTGTACTCCTGGTGCACCCAGCTGTTTTGGTTTTCCAGTTCACATCAGGAAGATTAAAGTCCCCCCGTGATAATAACTTCCCCCTTCATTGCCATTTTGGCTATTTCCTCAAACAGCAGATTATCTAGCTCTTCTACTTGTCCAGGGGGTCTATAGATCACACCTACACGAGCTACTGTATGATTGCCAAATTTTAGCGTAACCCAAACTGACTCTATGTTCACCTCGCTCACTTTTATTTGGGTCATTTTTATGTTGTTTTTCACATACAGGGCCACTCCTCCTCCTTTCCTACCTGCTCTGTCTTTTCTATATAAAGAGTACCCCGGTATTGATATGTCCCAGTTATTTTTCTCACTGAACCATGTCTCAGTAACCGCCACTAAATCTACTTTTTCAGCTGCCATCATTGCCTCCAGTTCATTCATTTTATTGACCAAACTGCGAGCATTTATAGACACGACTCTGAGCTTGTCATTTTTTACCCCGCGTGTTCCTTACACCCTCAGATTTAGTTTTGGGGGACAATTGGGCAGATTGTTTTTTACCCTTTTGTCCCCCCCTCCTAGTTTAAATATTCCAAGGTGTTGGTGTAATTGCCATACACAGGCATTATGCAGCACATACAGATATTACATTGCTAATAATCTCATTATGATCACTACAAACCCCCATAAGCAGGAGATCTCACCATTTTATTATCTGTCTGCAGCACATTTACTGACACAAAGGCCATTTCTGCCTGTATGCTGATAATACGGACCATTTGTGACATTGTGCCAGATAAGGGACGCCATCTAGAGTTTAGAACCTTTCATCCCAACTGAGATTAAAGGGTCTATTCACAAAGCACCCTGAGTTCAGTGCTTTGCAGTTCGGTGCACTTCGGCAATTTAATTTAGCTGACCCTTCGGTGAATTCACTATTCATCACAGGGTCGCCATAGTGACTGACGGACACCGTCAAACTGCAGGAAGAAACAATGGAACTCTGCTGGTCTTCTAATAGGTGTTTAACCCCTTCACTGCGGATGAAGTGTCGGGGACGTCCTGGCCATTGCACGCTATGTACGGAGGACATCCCCCACACATCATGGGGTCTCTGCAGAGTAGGGGGAGACCCAAGTTGCTTGGGATGTGTAGTCCCGGGGAGGTCTAACTTTCTTGGGTTAGGGATAGGGCTATATTTAAATTTGGGCTAAATCTAGGGTTAGAGTTTCTGTGTATCATATGATTAATACTATGGGTTAGGTTAAGGTTGGGTCTAGGGTTAAGTTAAGGTTAGGGTTCCTATTTTATTTCTATTTTTTGACAATTCACATTAAATCGGATTTTTTTTTCCAATTAAATTTATACCTGGCTGAATATAATTGGAAAAATTCAGATTTGTTTTGAATTTTTTAATTCGGAAATTGATTCGGTTCAGAGATTGGAGATTTGGGATTCAGATGAATCTGAATTGCCGATATTTTGGGCCATTTCCTAATAGCTCCAAGCCGATTCGCACATGTCTCGTCAGAATGTCTCTTTCCTTGGGTTGGTCAGCTAGCAGCTCCATTGTGGTGTGTTATCACATTCTTGAACCCAGGACATACTTGAAAACGAGAGAAATCTTAATGTATCCTTCCTGGTAAAATCCTTTATAAATAAATAAATAAATTACACTATGTTCTGTCTCCATTCTTGTTTCAGGTCCCTCCCGATACTGTGTGAGGCATATGAAGGGTGAATATGATCTGTTTTATATTCGCGCACTTTCCTTGAGATTATTACCTGTATGTGCGAATAAAAAGTTACACAATATATAATATAATATATAATATTCAGAGATTATTGAAGTAACAAAGTTACCCCCTGCCCTCCCTTTTTTTTTACCTTAAAGAATTGGGCGGATGTTGCTGACGACCTCTGTCTAATTATTTTTTTAATTTTCATCTAAACTTTACCCCAACTAGATGCCTGTACACAAACAAATCCTGTCTGAGCCCCGCAGTAAGGAAGCAGATTGTACAACAAATGCTTATGCCAGCTATTGATTTCGGAGATGTAGTGTATGCAGCTGCCCCGCAAACACACCTTCATAAACTTACTAAAATGTATAACTCATTCTGCCGCTTTGTGCTACAAGGTAACCACTGTGACATGTTAAAAGAGCTGAACTGGCCGTCGCTGGAATCTAGATGCACCCTTCACCGTTCCAACCTGGTGTTTAAGAGCTTTTCTGGGAAGCTACCACCCTACCTGAATAGGCTGCTTCCCCCAGCAGTTCTCTCATCCTATAACCTCCGATCCAGGACCAGCACCTTACTTGCAATACCACAATACAAAAAGACAGCGGCTCGATCCTCATTTTCCTACAGAGCATCACAATTATGGAATAACCTCCCAGACGCCATCAAATCTTCCCCCAGTCTAAAGTCACTCAAGAGCTGCCTATTAACATACCTCAATACGGAATGCACCTGTAAACATGTAACATAGTGACTATATACAGAATGCAGCTGTAAACATGTAACATAGTGACTATATGGGGCGTGGCCGGCAGCCATACTGAGCAGCATGAGCATGAGCAGCCGCATGTGAGGTGAGCTCTCTCTCCACCAACTGATTCTCCCGCTATAGCGGCTCAAAACGGCGGCGGTTTGCGCCACAAACGACCTCATTAGCCTCAGGACTCACCCTGGCACCCGATGGCACCAAGCAAAACCCCAAAAACGGCCGAAGTTTCGCGATTCGGGAAGGCCCGGGAAAGGCCACAAGATGGCGCCCGGACCTCCCGCGATTCCGGATCGCCGAGATCGATCCCTCCGGAGGAGGGGGATTTTCCTCCCCTGCTTTTGTCAGCATCTGCCCCTACTTCTGGGCTTCAGCTCCAATCTCTGCTCCAGGACCTCAGAACTACTATTCAGGAGGATTTCCGGTCTATCACAGCTACTCTTCATCAGGAAATTCGTGATCTGGGTGAGCGTACTGATGCATTAGAAACAAAAACTGATGAACTGTGCTTAGCCCATAACGACCTTGTAGATGCTTATAAGGAGTTAAAAACCACCCACGAATCGTTATTACTTAAGGTGACCGACTTAGAAGACTGTTCCCGCAGAAATAATATACGCGTGCGAGGAATCCCTGAAACGGTTAAACCTGGGGACTTGACCACATATTTGCTGACCCTATTTCGAATTTTGCTACCGGAAAAGCTGGACGCGGACTTACAGCTCGACAGAGTACACCATATCCCGAAGCCGCGTCATCTAGACCAAACGGTTCCTAGAGACGTTTTGATGAGGGTGCACTTCTTCCGGATCAAAGAATCCCTTCTCTCCGCTATGAGAATCGCACCGGCCCTGCCTCCACCATACGCCAATCTTCTTTTTTTCCCTGACCTATCCGCTGCTACTATGTCAAAACGCAAAGAATTCCTACCTGTGACCAAGATCCTGCGAAATCATCAGATTCAGTATCGCTGGGGATTTCCACTGAAGCTTCTGGTGACCCGCAACGGAGCGCTGACAGTCTTGCGGGACGTCGGCGAAGGCCTAGCTGCTCTTCAGACGTGGAATCTACTGGGTGAATTCACGCCACCTCAACAAGCTCCCCCGTCACCGCAAAAGGTCTCACCGGAGTGGCACCGAGTGAACACGACGAAATAAATGCTACTTAGAGGTTCCACAATTGCAGACCTCTGGGTTTGGGGCATCCGTGAGATTCCTGAGGTTTTTATTGACCTGACCGAACACGCTACGACTTGGATAAAGCGGGAGCGTCGCTGGGTGGCCGCTCTTTTCCTGTTATCCTTCTCCACCTCTGGAAGGTGACTGTCCGAGCACACCCCTCTACTCCCCCTGGTATGACCAGGGTTGGCCCGAGTCTTCTGTGGCCTAGGAGAGGTACTGTATATATTTTTCCGGTGCCGTTTGCACTGAACTTTTTTTTTTTCCCAGTTTTTATCCTTTATTTGTTTTTTCCCTTTTCCTTTTTTTGTTTTCATTGCACCACATTACTCTTTTTCTAAGCTTCACTTGCAACTCAGAAGCTGTTCTGGACAGGCCCGATTTCTCTGGTATTATGTGCGTAAATGTCTAACGTTCAATGTTCCTTATAGGATGTTTCACCGACGGGGAAGCGGGACCCAGAGAGGTGTATTTTGTCTGCTCTTCTTGACCTATTTCAAAATGTATAATGGTATTTAAAATTGTTTCGTTAAATGTGAAGGGTCTGAATGTTCCATATAAACGACACTCTCTGTATGCTGATCTGAGACACCAACCCCCTGACGTGGTGTGTCTTCAAGAAACCCACTTTAAAACGTCTGCCCACCCTAAATTGTACCTCCCACATTACTCCCATCACTTCCACGCCACGGCTCCTGTGAAAGCGAGAGGAGTCTCCAACATAATTCATCAGACTGTGTTTTTTAACCTGCACAGAATGATCACCGACCCTAATGGGCGATACCTTTTTCTAATATGTGATATAAATCGTGCCCCGTATACCATCGCTAATTTCTACTGTCCTAACACTGGTCAACTCACCTTCCTCCGTGCAGCAATGGTTAGGTTGCTTGGAGCCTCCTCGGGACGACTCGTGATCTGTGGAGACTTTAATCAATCCCTTGACTTGCCGCCCCGATCTACCAGAGTGCAGCGGTCTGCAGCTCGCAACTTTGCTGCTCTTTTGGTGGAGTTCCAACTATTTGACATATGGCGCATTTTGCACCCAGATGACTGTGACTATTCTTTTTACTCATAAAACTTACTCCAGAATAGACTACTTCTTTGTGACGGCGGACCTACTGAATTTGGTATCTGATTGCACACTGGGCTCTATGTCTTGGTCAGACCACGCACCTATCACTCTACAGCTCCCTGACTCCCGCGCCCCTACGGGACGATCACCCTGGCGCTTAAACGAGTCCCTTATGTCCCGTCCGGAAGTTGTTGAGGACGTTCAGCGCACCTTAGAGAATTACTTTAAAGAGAACACCACCCCAGACGTGAACCCCCTTACTATATGGCAAGCACATAAAACAGTAGTGAGAGGCGTACTAATTAAATGGGGCTCATATTTTAAAAAACTGAACTCTTCCCATAGACTGACCTTACTGCACCAAATACACCAAGCCACGACCCTACATAAGAAACAAACAGACCCGATTACACGATCCACCTTGGTTGGACTCCAACTGCAGTTGACCGAAATGGATAATCGAGATTACATATGGGCGGCGCGCAGGTTGCGAACTAAGATGTATCTGTACAATAATAAGACGAGTAGGATAATGGCCAATAGATTAAGGAAAAAAGTGGCGAAGTCTAAAATCGATCATCTGACAGCTGCAGACGGATCAGCACGCTACCACCCTCAGCAGATTGCAGATTCATTTGCCGAGTATTATTCCACTTTGTATAATTTAAAACGCGAGACCGCGTTGCCTCAACCCAATATAACGGAGATTTTTCCTTTCCTCCAGCGCCTGCACCTACCTTCATTGCCGGACACATATCTTCCCAATCTAATCTCCTCTCCCTCTCTGACAGAACTCACCTTGGCCCTATCCTCCCTCAAATCTAATAAAGCACCGGGCCCGGACGGTTTCACGGCAGCCTACTATAAATCCTTTTCAGCTCACCTTAATGCCCCTCTCCTCTCTGCACTAACTCACGTATTTAAATCGGGGACCGCAACTACTGATTGGTTGTCCGCTACTATAGTAACTATTCCCAAAACGTCTCCACCTGCAGATCAATGTTCCAAATATAGACCTATATCTCTTATTAATGTAGATGCTAAACTTTATGCTAAGATACTAGCTACCAGATTGGTCGACGTCATGCCCCTTCTAATAGCTAATGACCAGGTTGGGTTTATCACATCCAGACAGGGCCCTGATAACACTATCAAGGCTATGGCTTTGATGGACCATGCCATGCGATCCAACACACCGACCCTGATGCTTTCGCTTGATGCCGAAAAGGCGTTTGACCGCCTCCATTGGGTGTTCTTGGAACACACTCTACTGAAATTTAATTTCCCCGAGAGTTTATTGGAGCTATTTTGGCGCTATACTCGTTCCCAAATGCCCGTGTCTTAACAGCAGGTTTTCAGTCCTCCGTGATTTCCATAACGAATGGCACCAGGCAGGGCTGCCCTCTCTCCCCCATTCTTTACGCACTAGCACTGGAACCGCTTGCACAAGCTATAAGACAGGCTGATGAGGTGGAGGGTCTTATGGTAGGCCCTTCGGCTTATAAATTAAGTCTTTTTGCGGATGATATCCTACTCACGTTGACCAACCCCCTTACTTCCTTGCCTGCCCTTCACTCCATTTTAGAGACATATGGGAAATTGTCTTACCATAAAATTAATGTTCATAAAACCCAAGCCCTACCATATAGCATCCCGGTCTCTGATCTAGCCTCCCTCAAACGAACCTACCCATATGACTGGCGTACTAGCTCCCTGACATATTTGGGAATCATATCGCGCTTAACTATACACCTCTTCTTGCTTTAACCTCTAACCTGTGTCAACAATGGTCTAATGTAGAGATATCATGGGCAGGAAGGATTAACACGATAAAAATGATGTTACTGCCTAAATTGTTGTATGTTTTTAGGGCATTGCCGCTAACACCCTAATTAACCCAAGGTTTTAGCCCTTCCCATGATATGTTAATCTGTATTTTTGTGTTTTTTTTTTTTAATTTCTTGCATTTTATTACTTTGTATTTCTGTAACTGTAACACTTCAATGTTCTTGAACCCAGGACGTACTTGAAAACGAGAGAAATCTCAATGTATCCTTCCTGGTAAAATCCTTTGCAAAATAAAATAAAAAATAAAAACAGTCCCGCTGTCCTTTTTTGCGACTATTCTCTCAATCCTCTCTAACTTTATATGGCGAGGCAGGAGGCCTCGCATTAAAATTGCTCTTTTACACCAACCTGTGGCCAGAGGGGGATTGGGTTTACCCAATTTACTCCTGTACTTTAGGGCAGCTGTGATGAAGAACCTTGGCCGCCTCTTTACGGGGATTAATCTCCCCCAGTGGACTGCCCTGCTATTACCCTGCACGCTCCCACATGACTTTTTGGGATTTTTATGGACACCAAAAGCCTCCAGACCGCTAATGAACGTGCTACCTGACTTAGCGACACTTCTAATATGTGTCTGGGATGTGACGCGCTCTGCCCTGACGGCAATACACCCTCTATCTTTGGCCTCCCCATATCGATGTTTACTCACCTGATCCCTGATTTTGATCCCCGCCCGTGGAGCCGTGCTTTGCTGGGCAAATTATTTTATTTCTATGCCTCGCATGACCTTCTTCCCTTCCTGCAGCTCCAGGAGAAACACTCCCTACATGCTAAACTCAGCTTTCATTTTTTGAGGTTACGCTCTTGTCTCTCGCAATACGGTCTGATACATCTCCCCCCCAACTCGGACCTCCTTACTATGTTTGAACAATACTGTTTGCACCCCACTCCCGACACGCGTCTCTTGTCTCTGATATATCAACAGTTATTGACTAGACCTCAGATTAAACGGTGGCGATTCCAAGAGACATGGGAACGAGACCTGAATCAATCCTTTACCTCAGACCAATGGAGGGACTGTTTTTTATTGGACTGTAAAAAGTTTAGATGTATCTCGCTGACGGAAGCTAGGAAGAAGGTTCTACACCGCTGGTATATTACCCCCGACAGGGAACACCATTTTAAACCTACCGTTTCTAAGACCTGTTGGAGGTGTGAGGAGGAGGATGGGTCTTTTTTCCATGTATGGTGGTCATGCTCCAGTCTTACAACTTTTTGGAAGCAGATAGCCTCACTGAGTTCGGAGGTCCTAGGAGTGGATATTAGCCCGTCTCCTGATATTTTTCTCCTTCAAATGTTCCCCTCATCCCTAACCCATTTCCAGAAACAACTCCTAGCCCATATTCTATCTGTCACCACTAATTTCATAGCTTTCAACTGGAAAACAGATAAGGTGCCCACAGTGGGTATGGTTAAAACTAGGATGGGGGAATTAAGGTCCCTTGATGCCATGGCCAGGTCATTGATGGGATTGAAAGGGGTAGGCAAGGATCACTGGACTATTTGGGATACTTATACCGTCGCACTTTAGGGTCTTGTTAGGGCTATCTCAATGACTTATATATGTTGACGTCATATAGTTCGGTGAAGCTTTATGTCTTGTTATAATATGTTTTATATTGTGGTGCATATCTTTATTTCCCTGTTTTCCCCCCTTTTTTGATTTTTGTACCCCCTTTTCTTTTCTCTTTTCTTGAAAATTCAATAAACTTTATATTTAAAAAAAAAAACATAGTGACTATATACAGAATGCACCTGTAAACATGTAACATAGTGACTATATACAGAATGCGCCTGTAAACATGTAACACAGTGACTATATACAGAATACACCTGTAAACATGTAACACAGTGACTATATACAGAATACACCTGTAAACATGTAACACAGTGACTATATACAGAATGCACCTGTAAACATGTAACATAGTGACTATATACAGAATGCACCTGTAAACATGTAACATAGTGACTATATACAGAATGCACCTGTAAACATGTAACATAGTGACTATATACAGAATGCACCTGTAAACATGTAACATAGTGACTATATACAGAATGCACCTGTAAACATGTAACATAGTGACTATATACAGAATGCACCTGTAAACATGTAACACAGTGACTATATACAGAATACACCTGTAAACATGTAACACAGTGACTATATACAGAATGCACCTGTAAACATGTAACACAGTGACTATATACAGAATGCACCTGTAAACATGTAACACAGTGACTATATACAGAATACACCTGTAAACTAGGGATGAGCCGGACACCCTCGTGTTCGGTTCGCATTCGAACTCGAACAATTTCAAAAGTTCGAGTTCAAACGCCAACACGAACCGAACTCAATGCAAGTCAATGGGACTCAAAAGTTCGAATTTTAGAGTGCCCTCCAAGAGGGCATATATGCAAGATATTTGCCATAAAAGGCTTATGGGGGTCCGGGTAGTGCCCTGAGGGACAGGAAACAAGGAAAAAAGTTTTACAAAAAAACGTTTTTAAAGGAACAGTGAGTTTTCCATGAAATTTATTTATTTATTTATTTATAAAAGGATTTTACCAGGAAGGATACATTGAGATTTCTCTCGTTTTCAAGTATGTCCTGGGTTCGAGAACATTGAGTGGTTACAGAAATACAAAATAGTAAAATGCAAGAAATTAACACAGGACCAAATATACAGATTAACAGAAAAAATAAATATGGAGGAAATGTAGTCACTATGTTACATGTTTACAGGTGCATTTTGTATTGAGGTATGTTAATAGGGAAGTCTTAAGGGACTTTAGAGTGGGGGAAGATTTGACGGTGTCTGGGAGGTTATTCCATAATTGCGGTGCTCTGTAGGAAAATGAGGATCGAGCCATTTTCTTTTTGTATTGTGGTATTGCAAGTAAGGTGCTGGTCCTGGATCTGAGGTTATAGGATGAGGGAACTGCCGGGGGAAGCAGCATATTCAGGTAGGGTGGTAGCTTCCCAGAAAAGCTCTTAAACACCAGGTTGGAAAGGTGAAGGGTGCGTCTAGAGTCCAGTGATGGCCAGTTTAGTTCTTTTAACATGTCACAATGGTGTGTCATGTAGTTACATTGTAGCACAAAGCGACAGAATGAGTTATACAATGTAGTAAGTTTCTGGAGGTGTGTTTGTGGGGCGGCTGCATACACTACATCTCCATATTCAATGGCTGGCATAAGCATTTGTTGTACAATCTGCTTTCTTACCGCGGGGCTCAGGCAGGATTTGTTTCTGTACAGGGCGCCTAGTTTGGGGTAGAGTTTAGATGAGAGTTTTTCGATGTGGGGGCCAAAAGATAGATTTGGGTCTAACCACATACCTAGGTATTTGAGAGAAGTGACTGTGGTCAGCGTGCCATTTGATTTTGTCCCAACACATAGATGGGGTGTTTGCAATTTGTGTAGTTTAGGTGCGGTTCCAAAGAGCATTGTAACAGTTTTGTCAGTATTTAGAAAACGTTTGTTATTTGCGATCCACTTTTCTACCTCTGAATTGTTCTTGCAGCACAGCCTCCAGCTGCGGGAGATTTGGTTTGCTGGTATAGATTACAGTGTCGTCTGAGTACATGTGTACAGTTGAAGCTTTGCAGACATTGGGCAGATCGTTTATGAATATTGTGAATAGCAGGGGGCCAAGTATCGAGCCTTGTGGTACACCGCACGTGACTGGGAGGGGAAGGGAAGTGCTGTCAGAAATGAACACAAATTGAGACCTATCAGACACATAGGATTGGAACCAGGTTAACGTACTATCACCAATACCAGAGTTCTTAAGTTTTTGTAATAGGATACCATGGTCTACGGTGTCAAAAGCCTTGGCAAAATCAAGGAAGATGGCTCCAGTTAGATTTCCTTGTTCCATGCCCACTTGGATATCATTACAAACTTTTAAAAGGGCAGTTGTAGTTGAATGGTTTGGACGAAAGCCTGATTGATCTGGGGTTAAATAGTTCTGATACTGATAATAATCACGTAATTGAGTGTAGACACATTTTTCCAGAATTTTTGACATTACAGGGAGCAGTGATATTGGGCGGTAGTTGGATACCAAAGTATTGTCTCCACTTTTATGGATAGGTACCACCCTTGCGGTCTTCCAGAGTTTGGGTATGTATCCAGTCGCCAGTGATTCATTAATCAGGGTTGCGACAGGTTTTGCAATTGCTGGTGCACTGATTTTCAGCAGCATTGCTGGGATTTGATCAGGTCCAGACTGGTATTTCATTTTTTTAAGAATAAAAACGAAAAATTCCTTCAAATATCGTGCCTAGGAGGTCCCCATAACCTGCCCGCGAAGTGGCGGATTTGTAGGATGTATAGAAACATTTAAAAACAAAAAAATGACATTTCAAATTACGGTAAATGTTTTTCCTTTAATCTATTCATAAACAACTGCTTGGGGTGGCAGTCTACCTGTATGAAAAAAGGAGAAATTTTAGGACACGCAGAACAAGTTTAGTGATTTTTTATCTAAATTATGGTGAAACTTATGCAGGCTTTGGATGAAAATAACAATAGGTGCTTTAAAATTGGGCCTTTAGTGTCGGCAACAGTGCCGTCACATCGTAAGTAACCCCTCTGTGGTATTGTGGAAGAGTGCAGGGTTGGATCCTGCAGTCCAATATTAAAATGATATGAATCTGGTATAGGCGTCAGTGGCAGTGCATCCAAATATTGTGCCTTTGGTGGCAGCAAGTGCTTTCACACCGTAACCCCTCTGAGGTATTGTGGAAGAGTGCAGTGGTGGAGGTTTTGGTAATGCAGAAGAGATCCCCGATCTATTAAGTTACATCAGCAGCTATAAAAAAACCGGGTCAGCAATGTTTAGGCACTTGTACTGCGCTACTGTATATGGTGAGAAGCGCACACCAGTAGCAACAGGAAGCAAACAGAAGAGGCAGGGAATACACAGAGAGAATAGTCAAATGGCAGGCAAAGTCGGCAACAGATCGGGTCCTCAGAACAAACAGGGTCAGTAACAAGTATACAAACTGATTCAGTAAGGTAGCGATGCGGGAATAAAGGCTGAGACACACTGAGCGTGTAGCGACGCACAGCATCGCAAAGCGACAGGCTTGACTTCACTCTGCTCCGCCTCGCAGCGTGTCTACACTACATTACGTTTGCCTCTTACCGCACTGGACAGGAATCCACTAACTAAATTAAAATGTACACACAAAACCGTTTTATTTTCACAAAGCACATGTTATATAGGCAAAAAAAAGTTTCTACTGAATAAAATACATCAAAAATTACTGTTAATTTAATAGGAATAGTATAAAAATATTAAAAAGGTAACCCCTGATCATATATATTATAGGGACACGGAGCGCAGTGTATAGAGTAGGGATGCATTCATACCACACACAGACAAATATGTATATATCAACAAGCAGATATATATATACACCCACCCACAGACCTCAGACCATATATACACATACGCACATGGGGGGGTGGCATGTGGACAATCTCAACCAAATGCGCCCCCCCCATTTGAATATATATATTATTCTCTGCTTTATCGGGTTCAACATTTCTTCTGGAGGGATCAACCAAATGGGGGAGGGCACTTAGTTGCCAAAATGTGTGTAATACAAGTCTGGATATATATATTTATAAGAATATAGATATATATCATATATACAGTCAGGTCCAGAAATATTGGGACATCGACACAATTCTAACACCTTTGGCTCTATACACCACCACAATGGAGTTGGAATGAAACAAACACAATGTGCTTTAACTGCAGACTGTCAGCTTTAATTTGAGGGTATGTACATCCAAGTCAGGTGAACGGTGTAGGACTTACAGCAGTTTGCAGATGTGCCTCCCACTTGTTAAGGGACCAAAAGTAATGGGACAATTGGCTTCTCAGCTGTTCCATGGCCAGGTGTGTGATATTCCCTCATTACCCCAATTACAATGTGCAGATAAAGGCCCAGAGTTCATTTCAAGTGTGCTATTTGCATCTGGAATCTGTATTTGTCAACTCTCAAGATGAGATCCAAAGAGCCTTCACTATCAGTGAAGCAAGCCCTCATTAGGCCGAAGAAACAAAACAAACCCATCAGAGAGATAGCAAGAACATTAGGCGTGGCCAAAACAACTGTTTGGAACATTCTCAAAAAGAAGGAATGCACCGGTGAGCTCAGCAATTTCAAAAGACCCGGGAGACCACGAAAAACAACTGTGGTGGATGACCGAAGAATTCTTTCCCTGGTGAAGAAAACACCCTTCACAACAGTTGGCCATATCAAAACACTCTCCGGGAGGTAGGTGTATGTGTGTCAAAGTCAACAATCAAGAGAAGACTTCACCAGAGTGAACACAGAGGGTTCACCTGTAACGTTGGGGGCTTCCAGCCTCTCCAGTGTGCTTGAAGGCAGCATGTGTGATGCTGCTCGCTGACCAACACCTGGTTTAAATAGACACAGGCAGGGAGGTGGCTGCATGAGGTGCGGCTTGAGAGGGGGGCGCGGTCTGGTGAAGGTCTTTAAAAACCCACAGTTCCTTCACAGCAGTGCCAGATCGTGGTTATCCATACCTGCGCTCCTTGTACCTGAATTCTCTCGTGATTTAACCTGTTATTGACCTCTGCTTGTTTTCTGTCTATTCTGCCTTCCGTTGCACTAGACTATTTCCTTGTACTACGCTTCTGCACTGATATCGACCCAGCTATTCTATTTGACTATTCTATACTCAGTATTCCTGATTCTGGCTCGTCTGACTACCCCCGTGTTGCTGACCTGGTTTTGTATTATGACATTTTTTCTTTGATTAACCCTTTCTGTCTAGCTAGTATACCTGGCCAATTCTAAGGACCAGACAGTTAGGGATTCTTCTACGGCTACTCTGTTGGTAGCTTTTGGGCTCTGTGGAGTGTTGGGCTTTAAGGACTGCGTGGTGGGATCTGGGAACCGTGACATCACCACAAGCCTCAAAAACAGGAAGGCCAGATTAGAGTTTGCCAAACAACACCTAACGAAGCCTTCACAGTTCTGGAACAAGATCCTATGGACAGATGAGACCAAGATCAACTTGTACCAGAGTGATGGGAAGAGAAGAGTATGGAGAAGGAAAGGAACTGCTCATGATCCATCAGTGAAGCATGGTGGTGGTAGTGTGATGGCGTGGGTATGTATGGCTGCCAATGGAACTGGTTCTCTTGTATTTATTGATGATGTGACTGCTGACAAAAGCAGCAGGATGAATTCTGAAGTGTTTCAGGCAATATTATCTGCTCACATTCAGCCAAATGCTGCAGAACTCATTGGACGGCGCTTCACAGTGCAGATGGACAATGACCCAAAGCATACTGCAAAAGCAACCAAAGAGTTTTTGAAGTGACAGAAGTGGAATGTTATGCAATGGCCAAGTCAATCACCTGACCTCAATCCCATTGAGCTGCATTTCACTTGCTGAAGACAAAACTGAAGAGAAAATGCCCCAAGAACAAGCAGGAACTGAAGACAGTTGCAGTAGAGGCCTGGCAGAGCATCACCAGGGATGAAACCCAGCGTCTGGTGATGTCTATGCGTTCCAGACTTCAGGCTGTGATTGACTGCAAAGGATTTGCAACCAAGTATTAAGAAGGGAAAGTTTGATTTATGATTATTATTCTGTCCCATTACTTTTGGTCCCTTAACAAGTGGGGGCACATCTGCAAACTGCTGTAAGTCCTACACCGTTCACCTGAGTTGGATGTACATACCCTCAAATTAAAGCTGACAGTCTGCAGTTAAAGCACATTGTGTTTGTTTCATTCCAACTCCATTGTGGTGGTGTATAGAGCCAAAGATGTTACAATTGTGTCGATGTCCCAATATTTCTGGACCTGACTGTATATATATATATATATATACCATACCTGCCCTTACCTTCCCCTATAAATTTGCTAAAAGTTTACACACAAAAAAAGCAAACCACTGCCTGAGACCCCACGCAGCCCACATGCCACCCCCCTCTACCTGGCTGAATGTATCTAATATATATAATTAAATACATTCAGCCAGGTAGAGAAAGAGAAAAAAAGGTTTTATTTTATGTTCCCGGGGACATTTAAAAATGTCCTCGGATTTTATTTGTTTTAGAAATGTGTCGCCTTACCTTAGCCTGGTGGTCAGCGGGTCTCCATTGATCCTGGTTGTTGTGGGGGGAGGGGGTTTAACGTGGCCGCAGGTGCAGTGGCTCCCTCCCTGCGCTGCCTGTCTCTGCCACATGCACCCGGGCGGCTAGTCCGCACAGTTGCAGCTCTGTTATCGCATGCTCCTCAAGGGGATCCTTGGGAGGCCCCAGCAGGCTGCCCTCTACAGTGCCTGATTAGAGGGCCGTGTCTGCCTGATGTTTTAGTAACAAGAATGTTTTATCCCATAGGCGTCAATGTTAAAAATATTCCCATTTTAATGCAATATCTAGTAAACTGTTGCTTATAATATTCTGCAGTAAAGAGTCTCTTTATTTCTAGATTTTTTAATATTTTTTAAGCATTTTTTATACTTTTTCAAAAATTTATATATTTTTCGAACTTTTGGCGAATGTCCCAAAAAGTTCGAAGTTCGCGAACTGTTGAACGGCCCATGTTCGATGCGAACTCTGAACAGATCGAACTGAACGGCTCATCCCTACTGTGAACATGTAACACTGTGACTATATACAGAATGCGCCTGTAAACATGTAACATAGTGACTATATACAGAATGCACCTGTAAACATGTAACATTGTGACTATATACAGAATGCACTTGTAAACATGTAACAGTAACTATATACAGAATGCGCCTGTAAACATGTAACATAGTGACTATATACAGAATGCGCCTGTAAACATGTAACATAGTGACTATATACAGAATGCGCCTGTAAACATGTAACAGTGACTATATACAGAATGCACCTGTAAACATGTAACATAGTGACCATATACAGAATGCACCTGTAAACATGTAACATTGTGACTATATACAGAATGCACCTGTAAACATGTAACACAGTGACTATATACAGAATGCACCTGTAAACATGTAACATTGTGACTATATACAGAATGCACTTGTAAACATGTAACACAGTGACTATATACAGAATGCACCTGTAAACATGTAACATAGTGACTATATACAGAATGCACCTGTAAACATGTAACACAGTGACTATATACAGAATGCACCTGTAAACATGTAACATTGTGACTATATACAGAATGCACTTGTAAACATGTAACACAGTGACTATATACAGAATGCACCTGTAAACATGTAACATAGTGACTATATACAGAATGCACCTGTAAACATGTAACACAGTGACTATATACAGAATGCACCTGTAAACATGTAACACAGTGACTATATACAGAATGCACTTGTAAACATGTAACGTAGTGACTATATACAGAATGCACCTGTAAACATGTAACACAGTGACTATATACAGAATGCACCTGTAAACATGTAACACAGTGACTATATACAGAATGCACTTGTAAACATGTAACGTAGTGACTATATACAGAATGCACCTGTAAACATGTAACACAGTGACTATATACAGAATGCACCTGTAAAGATGTAACACAGTGACTATATACAGAATGCACCTGTAAAGATGTAACACAGTGACTATATACAGAATGCACCTGTAAACATGTAACACAGTGACTATATACAGAATGCACCTGTAAACATGTAACATAGTGACTATATACAGAATGCACCTGTAAACATTTAACACAGTGACTATATTTCCTACATATTTATTTTCTGTGTTAATCTGTATATTTGTGTTGTTTTTTAATATCTTGCATCTTATTACTTTGTGTTTCTGTAACGACTGTAACAATTCAATGTTCTTGAACCCAGGACATACTGAAAACTAGAGAAATCTTAATGTATCCTTCCTGGTTAAAATACTTTATAAATAAATAAATAAATTTTAGCAGTACATACCTGCGCTTTACTGGTTACATTACAGTAGAGGGAGGTGCAGTAGTTATACAGTGTATGTATATTCCTATAGCAGCAACAGGTGTACTCAGCGCTTTACAGGTTACATTACAGTAGAGGGAGGTGCTGTAAGTGCAGTAGTTATACAGTGTGTGTGTATTTATATAGCAGTAACAGGTGTACTCAGCGCTTTACAGGTTATGTCACGGTTAGAGATATACTGTAGATATGTTCGTGTGTATATATATATATGTATATGTATATATAAATAATCGCCATAAAGGACTGGTAATAGTTTGTGTATATGAATTAAAAATACAATGCGGCTCCTAGGCAAGCCTGACTTTCTGTCATGTTCCAGGAAGTAATTAAAATGTAAATAGCCTTTCTGCCCTGTCCCCAGCAAAGTCCTTTGAATCTATAGAAGGTGTGAATGGAGGAAATTGCCCCTTTGTTCTGCTCAGCAGGGGGGAAGGTGCACTTGCTCATGTCAGGGGAAAGCCAGTCAGAGTGGCACCACTGTGACCAATAGTGCATATCAAAGAAGCGGCCATATTCTTTGATCGCTAGAGACGATCTTTTGATAATTGTTATTATATCTGTGAATTAAATTAAATAAGAAGTGAACTGAGCATGCCCAAGAAATAACAGGAAGGGGGATTCTGGGAAATGTTGTTGGCGGGCTGTACCATCCATGGGCTGTGCCTTGGAGGAACTGGGAAAATGTATATATATTCTGAAACGTGCCAGGTGCTTTTGCTTATTCTTTGGGGTCACGCAAGAACTTGAAGTGGGAATTTGCCGGTTTTTCCAATCTCCAGCCCCAGGGGGTCACAGATGTCCTTCTAGATTGCTGATGTGTGAGTAAGGGTCTGTGTTTTAATCCCTTTTATTTTTCTGCTTGTGTGTGTAACTTAATTGTAATGTCTTGTTCCATATGCCTGTGACATTCGTCATAATAAAATATAAAAGTTATTAAGATCTGTTTCTGCCTGATATTCGATCCACGCTAACTGAAGGACTAGATTATCATAGAGATTTGCCTTTGTTTAAGCTTGAGTCGATCTACTAAACAGTGAGTTGGGGGGCAGTCAGTCGTATGGACTGTTTTCTATTTCGGGGTGCATAACCAGAGTCTCAAACTGGCTCTGGTTCAGACAGTAAGCATCTTGGGTAACAAGTCGGTTTGTGGTGGCAATGTGACGAACAGTATAAGGAAAGTGGGTACAGGGATTGGGCAATGTAGTCAGTACTCCAGGTCGAGTTTAGACGGACACTGCGTTGTAACCCTGTGGCCACTTCATCACGCTGCGTGCCCTTCTGGAGTGAAGGCGTTGCCGTGACAGTTAGGCAAGCGCGTTCGGAGGATTGTGGGCCACGTAGTCATTATTTTGGGTCTAGTGTAGACAGATAGTGATTTGTTTAACCCTGCGCTTCCTTCGCCGCGGCACGCGTTCGTGACAGGTTACATTACAGTAGAGGAAGGTGTAGTAAGTGCAGTAGTTATACAGTGTGTGTATATTTATATAGCAGTAACAGGTGTACTCTGCGCTTTACTGGTTACATTACAGTAGAGGGAGGTGCAGTAAGTGCAGTAGTTATACAGTGTGTGTATATTTATATAGCAGTAACAGGTGTACTCAGCACTTTACAGGTCACATTACAGTAGAGGGAGGTGCAGTAAGTGCAGTAGTTATACAGTGTATGTATATTTATGTAGCAGTAACAGGTGTACTCAGCGCTTTACATTACAGTAGAGGGTGGTAGTTATTTATTGTAAATTACATTTTTATTGATGTAGCCGCAATTAATGAAAATGTGTCTTAATTTCATGTTTATGTTCATAGTTATTTGATATGAATTGGATTAGCATAATTTGCAGCCGGGCCTCAGGCAGCTCCAAACCTGAGCACCCCTGGCTGGCATTGAGGGGCCCTATTACATTCTTCACGCAAAAACGCATGCGCATTGCGTGAATTTTTGTGCGAAGCGTTAAACGTTAACGCACGTAAATCAACGCTGGCATTACAATCCTCGTGCATTTTTTCATCTGGGGAGCAATAACGCGCGTAAAACGGACGCGCACAAATGTGCGCGCAGCAACGTTGCGCGCAGAAATCAGTGTGCGGACTGTTTTTTTCACGCGATTCAGCCAATCCTGAATTAAGAACCACAATTGTCTCACATTAAGTTTTTGCGTCTGTCAAAGTCAATCTGCGCATATGTGCTGCATCAATAAAAAAAACACGCACAACTTCTCCATTTTATTGGTTTGGGTATGTGTAGAATGTGTAACTATACTTTGCTACGTATTTTTTTTGGGCTGGTGTATTTGGTTTCGGCAGGTTGTTAGAATTTGCCATTAACACCAGCTTTCAGGAGATGCTAAAATTATGCGCGCAAAGGCTGTGCGTCACAAACTGCGCATAGATTGTAATACCATCCGCGTACCAGCGCACAAACGCATTTGCGCTCACAATGTTAAGTATAGGATGCGCGCAGTACAGTAAGCTCGCGCAGGTTCAGACGCGGTAGACGTATACGCGCGTTTGTTGCGCTGACATTGTAATGCGACGTTCTGCTCAAAGGGTTTTACCCCTTGCGTAATGCGTTTTTCCGCTGGCGCAAACGTATGCGCGAAGATTGTAATAGGGCCTGAGATGTTTGAGCTAATTGAGACTGAAGAGATGAGCTTTTGATTTTTCCACTAGGTGGCGATATTTTCACTCTTATGAAGTTTCACGACAAACCTTTTAATATCTGAATAAAATACTGTGATTAGAGATAAATTATTAAACTGCTCTGTAGTAGGGATGTGCGTTTCGGGTTTCGGAATTTTCACGAAATTTCCCGATTCGTGTTTTCGGATGCGGCCGATTTTCCGAAAATTTTTAGATCCGAAAATGGCAGATCCGAAAAGTTTTCCGAGCCGAAACGAAAAATTTTCGGATTTTTCGAATGGATTTGAAATGTGTCAAATCGAAATTTATTTTTGCTCTATTCATGATTTCGGTTCCATTCGTGATTTCGGTTCCATTTCGGTAATTCTGGACATCGTATATTTAACTATTATCGGTTATATCGCTGATTCTGTAAATTTTGTATTTGTAAATGTGTATCACTTGTTTCTTGTGGCATTTGGGTCAGTTTAGCGTTTTTTAAATCGTTTTGTTCATTTTTTTTGTTCCTTGGCTTTCATACCATTTTAATATGATTAAATAAAGTTGTGAAATGTATATTCAATTATTCATAAGAAAAAAAGGATCTTTATTTAATAAAAAACACGATAGAATCGCCAGAATTATCGTAGACACTTTGAAACGAGGAGAACAGACGTCCGAAAAAAACCAAAAATTTACGAAAAGTCGATACAAAAAACGAACAAAGTGACACGAAAACACGAAAAATGGTCGACATTCCGAAAAAAAAATGTACACGAAAAACGAGCCGAACCGAACCGAATCGAAACCGAAATCGGTCAAAACGAGCCGAATCGAAAAGTTTAAACATCCGAACAAATCGAACCGAATCGAACCGGAAAAAAAATCGGTGCACAAGCCTAGTCTGTAGAATATCCTCTAATACAGATTTTATGCTTTTTCATACAGAATTGCTAAAATGTTTGACTTAGGCTAGGGTCAGATGAACGCATTTTTATGTTGTCTGTGAAAAAGTGCGTTCGAACGAATGGACGCATTTTTTCCCGGAATACGTGATAGTGGTCATACTATGCGCATTTTCGTCCGTGGTTTTGTACGGATCATCAATAAAACTCTTTTTGTGTCTGGACGTTATGTTGGCCGGACATTAGCAGCGTCTGATGTCTCCAATTCACACACACACGCCGCTAGCGGACGCAGCGCACTCTGTACGTCAGTACCTGCGGTTTCACGTTCTCGAAAAAATGCGTTCATTTTCCACTTGCGTTGCGCAGCCGGACTTTTGTGCGACCGTACTTCGTATATTGGCCGTCATTGCCCGGCATCTGCTGCTAGTGCGGCCGTGATTAAGTGCGCCTAAACGCGCGTTCGCACTGCCTCAGTCTGACCCTAGCCTTAAAGAAGTAAAATATTGAGGAGCTTTTTCCTGACCCTTTTTTGCTGGGTGGGATGACCCCAGTAGATTGTGTGGAGCGCTCTGGATCGGACGTCCCAGCGTTTTATATTTTATTTTGGTTTTATAGCCCTTGAAAAAGTCTTAGGACGAAACGCGTTGGGCGATTTTATGATTATATGATTAATAAATTTTTTACTTACAGGGTTATCCAAAGAGATTCGAATTGCTTGAGAAAGGTAACCGAACGCTGAAAATCAGGGTTCGGTTACCTTTCCTGGCCATTCGGCTATCCAGAGAGCAGGCAATTCGCCAAATCCTGTCGAATTGCCTGAACATACGGTGCCTGTTCGGTCCCTGTTCGAGGGCAGTGAAATCCCCATCAAAAAGCACTGCTTCGGCTATTCAGAGAACACAAACCAGCAGTGAAAGGTTCCCCTAATGCCCTGCCATTCGGTGGTTTAATTCGGCAAATTTATTCAGGAGAATCCCATAGACTTCAATGTTAAAAATATTCCCGTTTTAATTCAATATCTAATAAACCGTTCATTATAAAATTCTGCAGCAAAAAGTCTCTTTATTTATAGATTTTTTAGGATACTTTAAGCATTTTTCTGAATTTTTTAAAAAAAATTAAAAGTCCGATTTTTTTTTTATTTTTTTTTCAGTTTACTTATTTTTTTAACAGCCCTCTTTATTATCATTCCCTGGACCTCCTGTGAAAATTTCAGA
The DNA here is from genome assembly GCA_009667805.1 of Leptobrachium leishanense. NCBI lineage: Eukaryota > Metazoa > Chordata > Amphibia > Anura > Megophryidae > Leptobrachium > Leptobrachium leishanense. Next base: position 40,637,294 of record CM019067.1, on the reverse strand, counting down.
CATTTTCGCTCAGTAGTTTCTTTGCAAACAGCGTTTCTTTTTCCCAGATTCATACAAATGGTTTTTCTAATTTATTCACTGCCTCCTCTACGTCACAGCTGCTTCGGCTCTGTGTGATTCGGCTCCTTTTCGGCTCCTGTTCGGCTCCTCTTCGAAGGTTAATCCAGATGTTTTTGCTTGTTTTCATAGTGCATTCGGTTAGTTTTCGTCAGGTTTGCGGCAGCTTTTCCCTGCAATTCGGGGACCCTGTGCTGTTTGCTGAATACACCGCAGGGTCACCGAAATGCAATCGGCAAAAGGAACCGAATTGAAGAGAACGAAAAGTCACCGAACGTGCGGTGACTTTTCGAATCTCTTTGGATAACCCTGTTACTTAATCACCTTCCCGACCTGATTATTCTACCTGAATACCGGAGAATATTTATTATCAAGACGCTGGGACGTCCGATCCAGAGCGCTCCACACAATCTACTGGGGTCATCCCATCCAGCGAAAAAGGGTCAGGAAAAAGCTCCTCAATATTTTACTGCTTTGATTCTTCTTAAGGAGAGTGGGAATACCTCCGGCAGGAGCAGATCCCATTTCATAAGCGAAGTACCCTGCACCATTTGGTTTTCTTATAAAATGTTTGACTTAATCAGTTTTTCTGTCGTAATATTTCTGTTCTATATTTTCTATAAAATTCCTGATTTAAATATTATTTTCCTGTCTCACATCGCCATCTAGTGGTGAAAGTTAAGATTACCGGTGAAGGGAAAAATGATTTGCTGGGTTTCTCATCATGTTATCATTTAAGTGGTTATTCAGAGAGAGACGATCTGACCCCAAAATGTCACGGAACAGGGAATTTCCCCGTACGGTGACATTTCGTGGCCATTCGGCTATTCAGACAGCAGGCAGTTTGCCACATTTTGGCAAACTGCCATCAAGTTCGGTGCCTGTTCGACGGCAGTGAAATCCCCCATAGAGAAGGAATGGTTAATCTATTCAGACACCGAACAGCGGTGATAAGTTGCCAAAGTGCCCTGCTGTTCGGTGGTTTCATTCGGCAGGTTTATTCAGGCGAATCCCATAGATTTCAATGTTAAAAATATTCCCTTTTTAATTCAATATCTAATAAACCAGTTATTTTAATCTGCAGCAAAAAGTCTCTTTATTTATTGATTTTTTTTTTAGGATATTTTAGGCATTTTTGGGGATTTTTTCTGGAAATTTTTTAAAGTTTTTTTTTTCTTTTTTCTGTAACAGACCTTTTTATTATCATTCATAGGATCTTATATGTAAATTCCAGGCATTTTCGTTAAGTAGTTTTTTCAATTTTGCGTTTCAATTTTGACACTTTCAAGCACTGTTTTTTGTTTTTTTCACTCCGTTCGTCAGCCTGTCAGCTTTTTCCAGCGGCTGCTCTGCGCTGTGATCGGCTGCTCGTCGGCTTTTTCCGGCGTGGTTTTTGTGGTGGTTTCTGTGGGTTTTCGGTGAGTGTTCGGCAGGTTTGCAGTGAGTTTTCCCTGCACTCCGGGTACCCTGCGGTGAATGCTGAATACATCGCAGAGTGGCGAACTGTGATTCCCCAAAGTGCATGGAATGTTGGCGACATTTCAGTGCTCTCTGAATAACCCTGATAGTCTTCGAGAGGGTAATTTCAGTGCCGCTGAACACTGCAGAATTGTGCCGAATTGCACCGTATTTTGCTCCCAGTTCGCCTGTATTTGGTGAATTCACAGCTTAGTGAATAGACGAATTGACCAGAATTCGCAACGAACGGTGATATTCACCATCCGCTGCAATTCTGGGCCAATTCGGAGGTTAGTGAGTAACCCCTTGAATGTCTCTCCGTCTTCTCTATGCGACTCCTTAAACTCAGTGTTGCCAAAACGGAAATTCTCGTCAATCCTCCTTCTAAGAAGAACCTCCAGCCACCTATCTCTCTACGAGTGAATGGAACGCTCATTAGCCCGACGCCTCAAGCTCGCTGCATCTGTGTCAATTTTGACTCTGACCTTACGTTCTCTCCAGACGTCCAGGCGGTGACTGAATCCTGTTATTAATATCAACTCAAAACCATTGCCCGTGTCCACCCCTTTCTGACTCAAGAAGACACCACAAAAGATGCTGGTTCATGCGCTCATTATATCACGACTCGGTTACTGTAGCTCGCTCCTTATTGGCCTCACCAACTCCCGTATCGCCCCTTTGTAATTTGTAATAAATGCAGGTGCCAGGGTTATCTTTCTCACCAGACGCACCTCGCGTACCTCCCCCCTCTGCCGGTCCCTCCATTCGCTTCCTGTACCCTTCAGGATCCAATATAAAATCAAAAGCCCTCAACAACGCGTCCCCTCCTTACTCCACAAGCACGTCCCTTCTCGATCACTCCAGTCAGCGGACGACCTCTGCCTGTCCTGTCTACACCCGCACGGCCAACTCTCGCCTCCGAGACTTCAAGGGCAGCTCCGGTACTGTGGAATGACTTACCTCGCCCTATCAAACTCTCCCCTAATTTTTGCATTTTCAAGAAATCCCTCAAAACCCATCTCTTCATATTACTGATGCAACTCATCCCTCTGCTCACCTACTCACACATTGCGATAGAGGTCACTTTCATGTCCTCACCTCTCCTGTAACACTAGTACTAGCGATCCTGAGCGACCAATAAAAACTCCTGATGTCTAACTCTATCCCAACTCTTCTAGATTGTAAGCTCCTGCGAGCAGGGCCCTATGCACCTCTTGCTTCTGTTCCTATGTAATTTTGCCTCATTCCCATTGGTTATTGTAAAGCGCTGGAGAAACTGTTGGCGCCATATAAATGATAATATTAAAATGTGCCGGTTTTGCAGTGCCGAGAAACGCCGGCACATCTTGAAACTAAAGAGCTAAAAGAGCAGCTGCACTGTAAAGCAGGGAACAGCAATGCGGCCCTCCGGATGTTTTGAAACTACATCTCCCATGATGCTCAGCTGCTTATTAGATTGGCTAAGTCTCATGGGACATGTAGTTCCGAAACATCTAAAAGTCTAATGTCCATTTAAAAAAAAAAATAGGAAATTAATAACGTCCAGTTTGATTGTGCTGAGTCGTCCTACAAAGAGTTAAGATCGTAAAATTTCGCTCTTGCGCAATCATTATTAAAATGATGCATTTTTCTTAAATTTTTTGCGTTTAACCCCTTAAAGACGGGAGTAATTTTACGACTTTGGCGCTCTTTCGGAAGTGAAGTTTGCTGAAGTTTTTGCTCATCATGTTTAAACGCGGTTTTAAGTAACGTATTATTATACCACCCAGACAAATTATATATCGTTCTTTCCAGCAGACTCGGCAGATTAATAATATATCATAATTATATATATACGTCATGTCCTGCCAGAATGCTATAACAAAAAATGTAAAAAAATGTGAATTTTCAATAAAATTTCAATCATCCACAGTGTGTAAAGTGTTTTTTTTTCACATTTTATTATCCGATCCTTTGCGGTTATATTCTATGGGGTAGACTTGGGAACCCATTTTTTTTTTTTTGGGGGGGGGGGGAGAAATTACGTGATTTTAGCTAAAACCCCCCCCCAAAAAAATCATTGGTGAAGCATCATTGTTCACATTATAATTGAAATGTGAACAATAATGCTGCATCAAAAAAAAAAAAAAAGCAAGTTTTTATTTTTTATTAATTAATTGTTTTTTAATTTTTATTTTTTACACTTTTATTTTACTTTTTTCATTGTCATGTTTGATATCGTTGGAAAGGCCATGCTCAGACCTTTCCATCGATATCAGGCATGACCCCCTAGCTGCCACCGATCAGGAGATAAAGGGGTTCAAAGAACCCCCCTATCTCCTGCAAGGGATTTCCATAGGAAATCCCTTTGCAGCTAGGGGCTTCCCCAGTTAACTGACATCATCGCGCATGGCGCGATGAGTCAGTTGACGCGGGGGGGGGACCCAGAGGTGGGGGCTGCCATCCAAGATGGCGGCCCCCACCGGAAATAGGCCGCGATCGGGCACAAATTAGTGCCCGGTCACGACCTGGCAACTCATGGGTTAACCCCCATACATCGCTGGAAAGGTCAGGCTGTGACCCTTCCAGCGATGCTGGCCACAGCTTTGTAGCACCCGGCGATGGGGAGATAGAGGGATCCGAAGGATCCCTCTCCTCTCCTCCAGGCGCTTCCCCATGCTCCGGCGGGGGGGGGGGGCGCGTGAAACTGACGTCATCGCGCCAGCGCGATGACGTCAGTGCGCCGGGAGGCTTGAAAATACGCAGATCAGGCTTCATCGAAGCCAGATCAGCGTGGGAGCCGCCGGGGAGGTAAGTATTACCACCGGCTGGGCTCCTAACGCCGAGGACGTTCCATGCCGTCCTGCGGCATTAAAGCCCGCCAAATGCAGGACGGCATGGAACGCCCTGCGGCGTTAAGGGGTTAAAAAGCTTTAGCAGCCTGAAAAATAACAATACCGTAAACAAAGTGTATATTTATAGAAACTACACCAACGGCTGCACGATAAGAGGGATTACTGGTATTTCTACCACAAAAATGTGATGTACTGCAACCTACAGGAAATAACTCTGGTTTAAAAAAAACACTTTTTTTTCGTTCCTCAAGTCCTATTTTCTAATTTTTTTCAACTCGTCACATAGATCCAGAAACTCAGAGGAAAAACAGACCCCACTAAACTGGACGGAGTCACCCTGAATAGGAGCCCCAGTTTGCACCTTGCACAACCTGTATTTAAAGCCACATTTTTTGCAATTAAAAGGCACCAGATTGCCAGGGATTCAAAAAAATGGCAAATAAAGCATATATTTACAGAAACGGTACAACCGGCCGCTTCAAATGAGGGGAAACTGGTAATTCAGTCACCAAAAATTTACATGAAGATTGATAGGATATCCAATAAAAGATGAAGGAACCCACGTCTCCCATCTGTAAAAAGACCAATTTATTGGGTCTGGCAGGAACATTTCAGCTGATGCAGCAGACTTTCTCAGGTTCAGTCACAGTGAACATGAGAAAGTCCGCTGCATCACCTGAAACGTTCCTGCCAGCCTAATAAATGGGTCTTTTTACTGATTAGAGTGCTGGGTTCCTTCGTCATTCATTGAATGTTATAAAACATTTTGCACCATGAGTTCTCTAAGAACCTCTCTGTGGTTCCTGGAGCAACCATCTGAACATGAAGTAGTTAAACCTATGTGCACACACTACCCTTCACATGTTTATTGAACTTCGAGTTTAGTAGAATATGACACTTTGGTTAAAATAAAGCATATATTTATAAAAATGACACAACCGGCCGCTTCAAATGAGGGGAAACTGATAATTAAGTCACAAAATTGGAAGTAGCATTTCAGCTGATGCAGCAGACTTTCTCAAGCTCAGCCGCATTGAACATGAGAAAGTCCGCTGCATCAGCTGAAACATTCCTGCCAGTCCTATAAAAGGGTATTTTTACATTTTGGAGAGCTGTGTTCCTCTCTGTAAAAATTCCCTTTTATTGGGCTGGTGGTAGCATTTCAGCTGATACAGCAGACTTTCTCAAGTTCAGCAACAGTGAACATGAGAAAGTCCACTGCATCAGCTGAAACGTTCCTGCCAGCCTAATAAAAGGTTCTTTTTACAGATTGGCGTGCTGGGTTCCATCATCATTCATTGAATGTTATGAAGCGTTTTGCTCCATGGGTTCCTAGGAACCTCTTTGTGTTTCTTGGAGCAACCATCTGGCCATGAACTAGTTAAACCTGACTGCAAGCACTACCCTTCACATGTTTATTGAACTTCGAGTTTAGCAGAATATGGCACTGGTTAAAAAATTGTGGTTTGTGAATGGGCAGACCATAGACGGCAATGGGATCTGTGAACTCCAATAGTTTTGCCCACCAAGCGACGGATATACACACAACACTCAACTCCAAGCCACCGCGTTTTGATTAATTCACAGGACATGAAAACGCCCAAAAAGAAAGCAAAATGTCAGTGACATTTCCGTGCTCTCTGAATAACCCATTTAATGTTGGCTGGGCATCATGTGACATGTAGTTCAAAAACCTCTGGGGAACCAATGTTCATTAACATTGGACCTAGTGACCTAGATATATATGGGGAAAAGCAACTATATGCAATTATTGCTGAGAATTTGTAGTAAAGTCCAAGACTTGTCTGTCCAGGTTATTGGGTCATTGAGAGGTTAAATGAGTTACACTTTAAAAATATGTCGTTGGTTGGTACCACTGGACTCTATTTTGTAACATCCAAAATATGGAGTATGTGTTGCCATATCAGGGTACGAGAGAGGGCTGGCAGCACAAAAATATTATTGGCTTTTGCTTCAAATCAATCTCTGGTGACCCAAAATGTGCCAACTGTGGAATGTTTGAGGAAATTGCTGTTTATTGACCATTCATAGCTCTGCATGCAGATTACATAATAAATCAGGTCAAACACAAATCAGTCCCTGAGTACAAGCCATATATTCACCAACTGAATCCACCAACTGGAGTCAACAATCTATCTGCTCCTCATTCTCCACATCATGTAATTATGACAATGTCCTACATTTCCAGTTAAAAGGGCCAAAACCACCAAAAAATGCAATGTCCTTATTGTGTTTATTTGATGTTGTTGATATCTTACATGTGATTTGTTTTTCTCTTGTAGGTTTAGTTAAGAAAATATCTTCCTCTATATGTGTCACTGGGTGCATCCATTGTGTGATATTTTCCTCTATATGTGTCACTGGATGCATCCATTGTGTAATATTTTCCTCTATATGTGTCACTGGGCGCATCCATTGTGTGATATTTTCCTCTATGTGTCACTGGGTGCATCCATTGTGTGATATTTTCCTCTATGTGTCACGGGGTGCATCCATTATGTGATATTTTCCTCTATATGTGTCACTGGGCGCATCCATTGTGTGATATTTTCCTCTATATGTGTCACTGGGTGCATCCATTGTGTGATATTTTCCTCTATATGTGTCACTGGGTGCATCCATTGTGTGATATTCTCCTCTATATGTGTCACTGGAAGCATCCATTGTGTGATATTTTCCTCTATATGTGTCACTGGGTGCATCCATTGTGTGATATTTTCCTCTATATGTGTCACTGGAAGCATCCATTGTGTGATATTTTCCTATATGTGTCACTGGGTGCATCCATTGTGTGATATTTTCCTCTATATGTCTCAATGGGCGAATCCATTGTGTGATATTTTCCTCTATATGTGTCACTGGGTGCATCCATTGTGTGATATTTTGTGTTGTAAACTGTCTCCCCTCCCCGGTATCTTTCCATCACTTGCTCCTCACTGTGCGGCTTTGGCCATAGAATGGAGTGAATGGGTCAGTCACTGACATCATTGTATTCTGTGGGATGTATTCAAAGGACATCACCAGGGGGTAGATTAGAAACCTTTTAACCTCCCTGGCGTTATGATTCTGACATAATTTCTATGTCAGAATTGTTACAATTTTTTTCAGCCCCCTAGCGGTATTAGTGCGGCTCGGGGTTAACTTTCAGTGCTGAAAGCGTTATCCCTGAGGCAACACTCGGGGCTGTATACATTACCTGGCCCTACGCTCCCTCGCTGTCACCCTCTGTCGCCTCTGGACAATCGAGAAGGGAACCAGGAAGCAAAATGCTGTGATCGCAGTCTCCTCTGGGGTCAGCGAGGTAGCGCAGGAAGGGTATGTATCCAGCCCAAGTGTGACTCGGTGATACTGCTTTCAGCACTGAAAGTTAATCCCGGGCCACGCTCGAGAATACCGCCAAGGGGGTTAAGCTCCCTGTCTTATCTCATTCAGCTGCCAACTCTTCGCTCGGGAAGCCTGGGGAAAAAGAAAAGCCCTTACAGCTTTTTCTAAACATTCACACCTCCACCTCATTAGCTGTTAAATACTGTAGAAGAAAAACCCCAGCAGAAAAGAAAAACCTTTGCACAGATTGTGGATAGGGATGAGCCGAACACCCCCGTGTTCGGTTCGCATTCGAACTCGAACAATTTCAAAAGTTCGAGTTCGAACGTGAACTTGAACCAAACTCAGTGCAAGTCAATGGGACTCAAAAGTTCGGTTTTTAGAGTGCCCTCCAAGAGGGCATATCTGCTAGATATTTGCCATAAAAGGTGTATGGGGGTCCGGGTAGTGCCCTGTGGGACAGGAAACAAGGACAAAAAGTTTAAAAAAATACTTTTTTAAAGGGACAGTGAGTTTTCCATGAAATAAGAAAAAGCTGAACCCCTGAACAAGTCAGTAGGAACACAATGCATCAGTGAAAACAAAATGAAAAACAAAGTGAGCTTGTGGATTTTTATTTGCGTCCACTTGTCGAACCTACCCCTTCATACATGAGGGATACACAACATGTTTTGTCCAAACTCTCAGATATATCAATCCCCTCAGGTACTATACTGGCCAGTTTTGATGTGGTAACACTCTATAATAACATTCCCCATGATGTAGGCTCAAGGGCAACACAATACTTTTTTAAAGAAAAATATTCACTATTGGAGGTGGAATTTGTATCATTACTGCTGGATTTCCTCTTGCGCCACAATTATTTTGTGTTCAACAGCAGGTTTTAGCTGCAAACACAGGGCACAGCAATGGGAACATGTTGTGCCCCTAGCTATGCAAACTTGTGTAGCGCTCACTCCCGGAGGAGCCGCTGAAAATGAACCACGGGTCAGTCTCCCCGCACTAGGGAATAAATATACTCCAGCACCGTTGTGGATTTTATAATTTATATAGTTTACTGAAGTAAAAGGCATATAATAAGACACGGTGTTTGTAGATATATTTACAGTATTTCGTATTGCGGTAAACGCGCAGCGGGAAAGAGAAATGCGAGACTTCGTATTTCTGGAAAAATACGCGACCGAGCAGAAAAATACAATGCTTCGTAATTACGAGAAACGCGCAGCGGAAATTAAAATAAGATGCAAATCTTTTCCCCTTTTTCGGATACTAGGGAGTGAGTCCCGAACAGGTTAAGTCCCGAATTGTGAGTGTATGTGTGTGTTATGGTACCCGGGTACTATTCAACTGGCCAGTGAATCTTTTAAGTGATGTCTTTGACTAGTCAAGTTGGGGCCCTGTGGGTTTCAGAAATAAACAACAGCGTGCGTGCTTGAGCTTTTGTAGAACCGGCCTTGGAGGCCTCTCACCCATCCGTTGATCACCAAGGCTCCGCTGACCCAGGACGTCTCTCCGCTTGTCTCCGCGCTGGGACACTGGCTATTGGATCGATAATCAGGCTCTCTGTGCTCCGGTCCGGACTTATCCAGCTACCGCCTGCTCTCCCATCCAATGGACTCACGGTACTCCTCACTCGGGGTCCTCAGCTTGTCTGGACAAACACTGGGGTGGTGATGGTCAGTGGGTAAGGCTCCTTCTGGCAAGGCAGGATAACCCCACTCGATTCCTGATAGGCCACACTTGCGCTCCGGCCTAGTCACAGTTCCGCTCTGCAGCACTGCGTCCTCTTCCATGCACTCCCTGGCGCGCTCTGGCGCGTTCTCCACGAGGCTCAGGATGTACAGCGTCTGTGTCCCACCCACTTCCTGTCTGTTTGCAAAGCACGCCGGGAAATGTAGTCCCAATGTTCAGTGTCTCTGATCGCGCTTGTCTCCCTCCGGTGGCCAAAAATAGGTACTGCCACAGTAAGAGTTTAAACACAGCGCTACACTTGTATTTAGCATGGTGGGAGAAATTATGTGTTTGTACACATGACAAATCTCATCTTACCTGTAAAATCATTAGGTGGATGAGATATATTGATGACGTTCTGATACTGTGGCATGGTACCGTTGAGGATCTAAATGAATTGTTTACCATCCTAAATGATAATGATATTGGTCTTAAATTAACTTCAGTGATAGGTGGAAACGAAATTGAATTTCTGGACTTGCTTATCTCGATTGACAACACCAATATCACAACCAAACTTCACGGAAAACCAACAGCTACCAATAGCTTTCTCGAATGGACCTCACACCACCCACCAAGTTTGAAGAGAGGCATCCCCATCGGCCAATATCTCCGCGCTAGGAGAAATTGTTCAACTGACATCGATTTTCAAATTGAAGCAGATCTATTGAGAAATATGTTCTTAGCTAAAGGTTACCCTAAAAAATGCCTTAAACGTGCTTATCAGAGAGCACTCCATACCCCCAGAGAGGAATTATTACTCCCTCAGAAAAAAGAAACTAAAACTGAGTTTAGATTTATAGCCAGTGGTTGGTTCAAAATCAAATCAATTTGTGAAAAGTTCTGGCCTATTCTTCGAATGGAGAAGCCTCTAGATACCATTCTCTCCTTCAAACCATCTTTTACCGCCAGACGGTCTAAGAACTTACGTGAACACTTAACACATAGCTTCCTCAAAACAACAAAAACCCCATATACGTGGCGCCAACAGCCAAAGGGCACTTATAAATGCACACATTGCAAGGCATGCAATTTTGTCAAAAAATCTAATACTTTTCAAAGTAATGTCACACAGAGGAAATACAATATAAGAGACTTTATGAATTGCTCCAGCAAAATAGTGGTGTACATGATTACTTGCCAATGTGGGCTACAGTATGTGGGAAAAACCATTCAACAATTCAGACGGAGAATCTTACAACATCTTACAACAATTCTATGTACAACTCACTCGAGACGTCAGTATCTAGACATGTAAGATTACAACACGAGTCTGATCCAAGCTGTCTGACTTTTCAAGCTATTGAAAAGGTACATGTGGGACCTAGAAAAGGGAATTTTGACAGGTCTCTGTGTCGCAGAGAGTCGTTCTGGATATATACTCTTAAGTCCTTATATCCACTAGGTTTGAATGAGGATTTCAATTATACATCATTTATCTAAATTCTGCCATATGTCTCATCCAACTTCTCCTCTGAGATGATATTATACTATATACTCTGTATATATATTTGCATTTATTACTCGTTTTTTTTAAATCACCATTTCACCGCTCTTTATTTCTGTCATTGGTTATTGCGGGTTTATTATTTTCACTATACTATACGTCCCAAATCAATATTGGTTCTCTACCAGTATAACTCAATGGTTGTTACTTATATCGGTTTTTATATCTCCCTAAAACTCTATTTGGATCAATTATTCTTAAGATCCATTGGCTCAAAGCGATTTTTGGCTCCATTGGCTCAAAGCGATTTGAGCTAGGTTATACTACCCATTATACACATATACAGTTGTGTTCAAAATTATTCAACCCCCACTGAAATTGAGTGTTTTGGCCAGTTTGACATTGATTTTGATCATTCAGTCATCTTGCTTACAATTAAATCAAAGAGGCACGTGTAGGTCAGACAAATATAACATAACATTTATAATGAAATAACCACAAATGTCTTTTCTGTGCTCACATCATTATCAGTTTTATTCAACCCCCAAGTGACATTCAATCTTAGTACTTAGTACAACATCCTTTTACAGTTATAACAGCTTTTAAACGTGAAGCATAGCTTGACACAAGTGTCTTGCAGCGATCTACGGGTATCTTCACCCATTCGTCATGGGCAAAAGCCTCCAGTTCAGTCACATTCTTAGGCTTGCGCACTGCAACTGCTTTCTTTAAGTCCCACCAGAGTTTCTCAATCGGATTTAAGTCAGGTGACTGCGATGGCCACTCCAAAATGTTCCAGCCTTTAATCTGCAACCATGCTCTAGTGGACTTGGAGGTATGCTTGGGATCATTGTCCTGTTGAAAGGTCCAACGTCTCCCAAGCCTCAGGTTTGTGACGGACTGCATCACATTGTCATCCAATATCTCCTGGTACTGAAGAGAATTCATGGTACCTTGCACACGCTGAAGCTTCCCTGTACCTGCAGAAGCAAAACAGCCCCAAAGCATGATTGACCCCCCGCCATGCTTCACAGTAGGCAAGGTGTTCTTTTCTTCATAGGCCTTGTTCTTCCTCCTCCAAACATAGCGTTGATCCATGGGCCCAAACAGTTCTAATTTTGTTTCATCAGTCCACAGAACACTATCCCAAAACTTCTGTGGTTTGTCCACATGACTTTTGGCATACTGCAGTCGACTCTTCTTATTCTTTGGAGACAGCAAGGGTGTGCGCCTGGGAGTTCTGGCATGGAGGCCTTCATTACGCAGTGTGCGCCGTATTGTCTGAGCTAAAACTTCAGTACCCACATCTGACAAATCTTTTCTCAGTTCCTCAGCAGTCACACGGGGACTTTTCTCCACTCTACGCTTCAGGTAGCGCACAGCAGTCGAAGTCAGCATCTTCTTTCTGCCACGACCAGGTAGCGTTTCAACAGTGCCCTTTGCCTTGAATTTGCGAATGATGCTTCCTATGGTCTCTCTTGGTATTTTTAACATCTTTGCAATCTTCTTATAGCCATTGCCCTTCCTGTGAAGAGTAATCACCTCTTCTCTTGTCTTCCTGGACCATTCTCTTGACTTCACCATGTTTGTAACCACGCCAGTAAATGTCTAGAAGGAGCTGAGTATCACAGTCATTTTAAAGCTGCCTAATTGGTGCTTATTATGCTTTATTGCTGCTCCGTGACATCCACAGGTGTTTTCAATACCTGATTGAAAACACTTGAATGAACCTCTGTTCTTCAGAGTGGTAGTCTTTAAAGGGTTGAATAATTGTGTCAATGAAGAATTCACAAAAGAAACATTTACTACTGTATTACAAAACCAATTGATGTCATTTTAGTTGCATATGGTTCTTTAAAAAGTCCTTGTAGGATTTCATTCTGAATACAATTACAAATGTACACTAAATTCCCTAAAACCCTTTACAGCATTGGGGGTTGAATAATTTTGAACACAACTGTATATTTGCTTTCATTATGTGCGCTTCCATGGCTCTGTTCTGGGGCAGGAACATTGAGATCTTCAAGCCATTGCAATGTATACACAGGGTACTCATACTGTGTATACCCATCTCCTTTCCTCTTTCCCCCCCTTCATTTATTGTCCACCACAACGGGTCCCAACACTTATTGTCATCCTCCTAGTCATATTGGTTCTATATCAGCACATTATCGCCATATATATTCTGTGGCAGCGTTGGGACGCTCTTTTCACCTCATTGTCAACCATATAGGGGTGGAGCCAAGTATGAGCCATGGATGCCACTGTTTGGAGTGAATACCTGCCAATCAAAACTGCGGCGATTCCCAAAACATAATCTACGAGTTACAGGGGATTTATACCAGCACCCCACCGTAATATGTGTCCCCTGAGTGGCAATACGTTTGCTTATTTAATTATGGGTTACATTATTTATTATTATTATTTTTTCCATATTCCGCCATTCATTTATGTTTTCATCTTGTCACCACAGCGGAATCCTTTAGACATGGAGCTACACTGTAGGCAGATTTATTCTGGCTGCTTATACGGTGCGTGTGGACATCCCCACGGTATAGGATCGCTATAGGTTGTTTGACTGGTTTGATTCATTGCCATTAACATAGGGGTGGAGTTCACTTTGAGCATTAGATGCTATTGATTGGCTTGTATACCTGCCAGTCATAGGGATGGCCAAGCATGTTGTTAGCATCACTTTGCTATTGGATTACCCTGCTGCCAATTATTTGGCGTTGGGACGCTCTTTTCACCAGACTATGTGCAATAATCTCAAATGTATCTCTTTATTATCCCACCAGTGCTCTTTACATTGTATCACAGTATCAAACATTAAACAGTCCTATAATACTTGCTCTCATGGAATGTTTTGAGATTTCTAAATCATCAGACTGATACGGATACTGATTGGCTTGGCTCATTGCCAATCATATAGGGGTGGAACAAAGTATGAGCCATAGATGCTACTGTTTGAAGTGAATACTTGCCAATCAAAACTGCGGCGATTCCCAAAACATAATCTACGAGTTACAGGGGATTATTATTATTATTATTATTCTTTATTTATAAAGCGCCAGCATATTCCGCAGCGCTGGATTTATACCAGCACCCCACCGTAATATGTGTCCCCTGAGTGGCAATACGTTTGCCTATTTAATTATGGGTTACATTATTTTTTATTATTTTTTCCATGTTCCGCCATTCATTTATGTCTTTTATTTGGTCACCACAGCGGAATCCTTTAGACATGGTGCTACACTGAAGGCAGTTTCATTCTGCCGTTTCATACGATGCGTGTGGACATCCCCACGGTATAGGATCGCTATAGGTTGTTTGACTGGTTTGATACATTGCTATTAACATAGGGGTGGAGTTCACTCTGAGCATTAGATGCCATTGATTGGCTTGTATACCTGCCAGTCATAGGGATGGCCAAGCATGTTGTTAGCATCACTTTGCTATTGGATTACCCTGCCGTCAATCATTCAATTGAGTGACGATCATTACATCATGTGCATTTGAACGATTTCATTGGTTAATTATGGGACGAGCCCACTGACCAGTGGGTTTAAATATACATACATTTCATGTTTTTATTTCTGGCATTCCTGACGAGCCTGTGGAAGGCGAAACGTACGTCGGGTGCGTTCTAGTAGCTGTGAGCTATTTACCCTATCCCCCAAATCTCCCTTCTCTCAATTTTTTGCCAGTGTTTGGCTTATCATTACTGCTTTATTGTTTGTTTGTGGCTGGTTACTCTGTACCTCATCGTGGCACATGTTCTCGCTATTTCAGCCTCACCATCCACTAATCTACAGCCTAATATCAGTGAAGTGAATTTGTGGGGGTTTCTCTTTGGGGTTTCATTTTCAATATACGTGATTAATTGCGACCATCTACGCACGATTTCTTGCCCCAGCTCACATTGCTACCTCAGTACCAAGTATTCTATATTGTCGCATGTGTGAGTGAACATATACTGGACACATGTCGATTCTTATACCAAACATAAATACTTGTTGTTTTTAACTTTCTTTCATGTTGTGTGTATTTGTTCTTGTGATCACCATACTTTGGTTTTTAGAGTTTGGCTTTAGGCCACAATAAAATTTGTTTTTCATTTTGTTTTCACCGATGCATTGTGTTCCTACTGACTTGTTCAGTGGTTCAGCTTTTTCTTCATACTCAATGGGTTTCAATACCTCCAGCATCTTGTGACACAATTACATTGGTTTCATCTCGTGTATTTCAGGTGTGTCATCACCACTACTTCTGTAGCGGGTTAGTACTTTCATGAAATAAGGGTTAAAAATTAAAACGAAAAATTCCTTCAAATATCGTGCCTAGGAGGTCCCCATAACCCGCCCGTGAAGTGGTGGATTTCTAGGATGTATAGAAACCTTTAAAAACAAAAAAATTACGTTTCAAATGACGATAAATGCTTTTCCTTTAATCTACCCATAAACAACTGCTTGGGGTGGCAGTCTGTATGAAAAGACATTTTAGGACACGCAGAACAAGTTTAGTGATTTTTTTTTGGGCTAAATTATGGTGAAACTTATGCAGGCTTTGAATGAAAGTAACAATAGGTGCTTTAAAATTGGGCGTTTAGGCTAGGGACAGACGAGCGTGATTTCTACGGACTGTACGTCCGTGCACACGGACGTGCGTCAGTACGGAAGACGCAGTAGTGGCCACACAGTCCGTTTTTTTCACTGACGTATATTTTGACGGATGTAGGAGGGAAAATAAAATAAAAAGCAAAACCATTATGTCCGTAAAAAATGCTGGACGTATAAATGCAGTCCATCTGACCACGTTCCATCACTCACACACAAAGCTATGCAGACGTTGCGGATGCAGCGCACTTTGTGCGGCCGTTCTAGAGGTCATACGTTCTTGCGTCCGTGGGCCGTGGCCGTTATGCGTCCGCAGTTCAGTGCGGACGTACTTCGTGTAGAGGGCTCCGATGGGCTTTCTGTCATGCTATCACGGACGTACTTTTAGGCGCAATCATGGACGTGAACACTACGCTCGTCTGACCCCAGCCTTAGAGTCGGCAACAGTGCCGTCACACAGTAACCCCTCTGAGGATATGAATCTGGTACAGGCGTCAGTGCACCCAAATATTGTGCTTTTGGTGCCAGGCCAGCAAGCGCCATCATACAGTAACCCCTCTGTGGTATTGTGGAAGAGTACAGGGGTGGACCATGTGGTCCTATATTAAAAAGATAAGAGTAGTTGTTATAACAAAACCAGCTCAACAACGTTTAGGCACTAGTACTGCGCTACTGTATATGGTGAGAATTGGTGCACACCAGTCCCGGCGGCTCTGCGTCATTACACCACGCCCCGCCCCCTGATCACTCACAGCTGCGCCGGGTGCCGCCAGAGCTCCTGGCATTCGGCCAGCTGGCAGCACCATGCGTCCGGGGCCCCCCCGATCGCCACCCGGGGCCCTGGATGTCACAATATTACAATCCAAACGCAAACGGGTTAAGTAACCAAATTTGTAAGAAGAATAATTAATGCAGCATATGAATCCTCACACTGCCGGGCAGCACCTTAAGGCTCGGTTCACACCTAAGCATTTTACAGCGCGTTCCTGCACGCTGTAAAACGCATAAACAGGGAAATCCCATTATTTGCTATGGGACCCGTTCATACCTGGGAGTTTTACAGCACGCAGGAACGTGCTGTAAACCGTCCTACGCCCAAAGAAGTACAGGAGCTTCTTTGGGGCGTATTGCAGCGCGTTCACTCTGCAGTCTATGGCCGTGAACGCGCTGCAATGCGCGTTCGCATGTTTTTTACGTTTGTGCGAAACGCGTGTTAAAAAACGCACGTATTGCGCGTGTAAAAAAAACGCAGGAGTGAACCCAGCCTTACAGTATAATTAATGCAGCATATGATTCCGCACACTGCCGGGCAGCACCTCTACAGTTTGTGGATCCAGGAATCAGGTGAGTATTAGAAAGGAAAAAAAAAGTTTTTTTTATTTTATGTTGCTGGGGACATTTAAAAATGTCCTCGGATTTTTTTTTTTAAAAATGTGTCGCCTTAACTTAACCTGGTGGTCAGTGGGGGCTCCCTAGATCCTGGTTGGGCGGAAGGGGGGTCTGCCGTTGCTCCCTCCCTGGAGTCCCTGCGCCACCTGTCTGCCACATGCAACCTGGATCCTGGTTCGGCGGAAGGGGGGTCTGCTGTGGCTTCCTACCTGCAGTCCCTGCACCACCTCTCTGCCTCATGTACCCGGCTGGCCAGCCCGCACAGTCGCAGCTCTGTAATCTTGCGGCCGCATGCTCCTCAAGGGGTCCTTGGGAGGGAGGCTCCGGCGGGCTGCCCTCTACAGTGCCTGATTTAGTGGGCCTCGTCTGCCTGATGTTTTAGCAACAAGAATGTTTTAGCCCATAGGCTTCAATGTTAAAAATATTCCCGTTTTAATTCAATATCTAATAAACCGTTGCTTATAATATTCTGCAGTAAAGAGTCTCTTTATTTATAGATTTTTTAGTATTTTTTTAAGCATTTTTTATACTTTTTTTCAAAAATTCTTTTTTTTTCGAACTCTAACCGAACACGCCAAAAAGTTCAAAGTTCGCGAACTTGCGAACGGCCAAAGTTCGAATCGAACTCCGAACCGAACAGCTCATCCCTAATTGTGGTTACATCATGCTATTGGATACATTGCAAGCGAGTCGTTTCCTGTTCGTGGCTTGTTATTAACAACTGTATTCTGTATCAGCGGCTCGAGTTGTGATAGCAGGGAGCTGCTAAATGATATCAGTAGCCACGCCACAGCTAGTATCATCTACTGGAGTCCATGGGGGGGGGGGGTACAACCCAAAGCTATCTCTTCGCAAGAGTTATATAGTGTATTTGTTTTGTTGTTGACTTCTTTGGATGAACAATGGTGGTGTGATTGTTTGCCAATGTTTGAAGCAACTTTGCTGGTCGTTGAATTTTCCTTCTGTGGATAGACAAAGTTCATCTTATGTCAGGATTGAGGGAGATGAAGGTGGAATAGGAGCCACTATACAGAGGTGCAATCAGAGTTTGCGGTACACTTAAAGGAGCTATAAGGACTTAGTCATGGGAAAAGCCGGGTCGGGACAGGCACAGACAGATGTAAATGTTAGGCAATCTGGGGCTGATACACGAGAACGCACACAGAAAGCTTCCGCAACACAACACCACTGTTATAGGTGACGTGACGCTGAAGCACTGAACAAAGAAGGACATTTAAGAACAGAAGAGGTGGTCTGAATGGAGGCACCTCTTCCTTCTGTAGGCTCCTACCTGGAATTGGAAGCCATTCCACCTGCTGATCCCTGCTGCTGTTGATCAGGGCCTCTACCACACCCTCTGACTCATCATAGAGGATTCACTGTCCCAGGTGCCATTTTGGATTTGTCCTTCTGAGCAGTGTGGTGGAGAGCGCACACAGAGACCTCGAGACCTAATAAGTCCTAGAGCAGCTGCATATCCCCACGACCACTAGCATGATCTATCTGACACCAATGCCAGAAGTCTCCCCAGCTGAGCCAGCATGACCGACACCGCTTTGGGCGCAGCCTGGAGTCAGGAGAAGCCATTAAGTCATGTCAAGGATGGTGGCGTCCACCAGCTTAGTGACGCCTAAAGTCATCCTATAGCCCAACGCAACCATCACCCAAATTCTTGGTCAATGGTTTAATCTAAACCAGTATAATGGGACTTTTGTAACCAGATAACAAGCCTTGTGAGACCTTTTTTGACTCCAACTCTTGACTGTATTGACGTCGG
Organism: Leptobrachium leishanense; assembly: GCA_009667805.1. Classification (NCBI taxonomy): domain Eukaryota; kingdom Metazoa; phylum Chordata; class Amphibia; order Anura; family Megophryidae; genus Leptobrachium; species Leptobrachium leishanense. Next base: position 40,618,640 of record CM019067.1, on the reverse strand, counting down.
TAACACCTAGATGGCAGAAGAGCACGTTAAGCTGGATTTTACAGGTGTTTCCAATCCTGCCGTAACCAGATTTTCCTTTAATTTAATGCACTTATTTTTAGTAAGGACTATCAATACACCATATCCCGCAAGAGATTGAAAAGATGCGTTACATCACTGACTGCACTCTCCGGAGATGGGTGGGTCTCACTGATATGAGCGATTGATATGTTACGCCGTCCGACGAGCTACACAATGAAAATCTAATATGTCTTATCTTCCACCAGAAAATGTCTCTTGGATGATGAAATGACTTTTTATAGGGTTTTTGTGTTTGTTATTTCTGCACGGGTTTCATTGTTTGTGTCTTATGAACACATAACCTGTGTCTCGGCCGGGCTACCCATTAACCCGAAAGCCTGCCGTGGACTCCTTTAACAATGTATTCCCACATACCTCCGCAGGCCAGCTCTGCTTTTATCATTTTATAATAATTAACTAAACGTAGACAGAATATTGCACCTCTGCCAGATTTTACTGGCGCAGGTGGCATGGTCCGAAAAGCTCCGAAAATACTCTACAACATGAGGCCGAACAAAACATCATGTGCAGAGACAGCTAATGAAGGGTCAGACTCAAGGCGGCGAGGTGGAACTGTCGCCTATGTAAATGGTCCTGTTTCAGAAGACCTTTGATAAAGCAGGCTAAATTAATAAAGCGCAATAAAATGTACTGATTATTATTATTAGCCAGTATTATCTTAACCAGGTTTATCAATGGACTTCTGAATCGGAAACCCATTGACCGTACCTCAATCTGATAGGCTCCAGAGATTGCTGAAGAAAGCCTATCTCACAATATTGGCTATGGAGATGGAGGTTGTACCGCTTTTTTAATGTACTCAGCAAAATAAAAGTCTCTTTAACAATTGTGTACACTGTCCCCTTTAAGTAGTACACCTTGTAGTGCCAAACAAAGTAAACAAAACAAATGGGCCTACTCCTTCCTTAGGAGGCTGACTACACAAATAATCCCCTCACTACGGACTACTGTGGCAGCTGTCCCTCAGTAGAAACAAACAAAACAAGCATTTACCAACTTGGTATAGAAGTCTGTCAGCAAACCTGGTCCTCAGGTCCTCCTAACCTGCCAGGTTTGCCGGATATCTGAAGCACAGCACAGGTGATATGATTTGCTGCTCAGTGATTGCAGGATTCAGTCTGTATTTACCCAAGAGAATCCTTAAAACCTGACCTGTTAGAGCGTCCAGAGGACTACTTTAGTAGGTGAAGGCCATGGATAATGACCTTCTGTACAGAGGGATTTCAGGCGAGTTTGGTGTTTGCAAAATCAGTTACCACCAACTTTTTGGAACGCCCTCATCCCCTTGTCTCACCTGAGTAACAAGTAGATCACAAATTATAAACTGGTTCCCACTACGTTTGAGTGTTCTACATAAAGGGCTCTATTACATTCTTCGCGCCCTTTTTTGCACGCGTGCAAATGTGCATCAACGCGAGGAGCAAAACCATTTGTGCTGAACATACGATGCGCGTTAACATCTAATGCGAGTGACCCTGCGCGAACGCAAGTTCGTGCACGCATCCCATACTTAACATTGTGAGCGCAAATGCGTTTGTGCGCTGGTACGCGGATGGTATTACAATTGACGCGCAACTTTTTATGAACGACGTTTGCGCGCATAATTTTAATGTCTTTTAAAAGCTGGTGGTAACGGCAAATCTGAACGTCCTGGACGAAACCAAATACACCAGCCTGAAAAAAAAGATACAGCAAAGTATAGTTACACATACCCAAACAATAGAATTGAGAAGTGGTGCGTGTTTTAATTATTGCTGCAGCATATATACTCAGATTTACTTTGACAGGCACTAAAACTGAACGGGAGACAATTGTGGTTCTTAATTCTGATTGGCTGAATTGAGTGAAAAACCAGTCTGTCCACCGATTTCTGTGCGCAACGTTAATGCGCGTGCATTTTTGCACATTTTTTTTTCGCGTGATATTTTTTGACAGATGAAAAACGCGCTTGGATCGTAATACCTGCGTTAATTTATGCGCATTAACGTTTTACGCTGCGCAAAAAAATTGCGCTGCGTGTACGATTTCGCACGGAGAATGTAATAGAGCCCAAAGTGTACAAGGATGTGAAATCACAAAAAGTAAAGTAAGCTGCTGGGCAAGTGGAGTCAGAGCGAGTGTTACCTGTCGACTTGAAAGACTGAGATAACAGTTCACTCACCAATGCTATTGACTGACTTGAAGTAGGGGCTACCAGGACTGTATTAACATAGGGCTTTTGGAGCTGCATCTCCAGACCCATGCATCAGAATAGGCCCAGTGAAAAGTTAACGAACACCAATTACCACCTGCGCAATGATATCAGCAGTAGTGATGAGTCGAACACCCCCGAGTTCGGTTCGCATTCAAACTCGAACTTTCCAAATGTTCGAATCCGAACTCGAACTCAATACAAGTCAATGGGGCTGAAAATTCGGTTTTTAGAGTGCCCTCCAAGAGGGCATATATGCTAGATATTTGCCATAAAAGGTGTATGGGGGTCCGGGTAGTGCCCTGGGGCACAGGAAACAAGGACAAAAAGTGAAAGAAAAAAAAAAACGTTTTTAACCCTTTCGCTGCTGAGGCTTTTCCCGCCCCTGTGCTGAGGTCATTTTTTACCTGTTTTGCGCATCATGTTTAAACGTGTTTTTAAGGCTTATTTTAGTATATGACACCGACATATTATATATCGTTCTTTCCGTCAGACTCGGTAGATTCATAATATGTCATTATTATATGTATACGTTATGTCATGTCTGTATATTATAACAAAAAATGCAATAAAATATGTATTTTCAATAATTTACAATGTGTAAAGTGTTTTTTTCCACATTTTAACATGCGAGCAATTGCGGTTATATTTTGTATGGGTGCGCTTGTTAAAAAAATTAGAGATGGGGTCTCGTTACATTTTTTTTTGGGGAAAATGACACTATTTTTAACAAACGCACCGCATACAAAAATCGTTAGTGCAGCATCATTGTTCACATTATAATTGAAATGGGAACAATATTGCTACACTAACAAACCAAAAAAATTAAAAAAAAGTGTTTATTTTTTTTTTTTCATTTTTTTTTTTAATTTTTTTTTATTTTTATTATTTTTTTTTTTTTTTTACAAAATTTTTAACTTTCATGTTTGGTATCGTTGGAACGGCCATGCTCTGGCCGATCCAACCATATCAAAATTTAAACCCTAACTGCCACGGATCGGGAGATAGGGAGTTCATTGGAACTCCCTATCTCCACACTTGGTGGCAGTTAGGGGTTAACTGTAGGACTGGCGTCATCGTGCTACGCACAATGACGCCAGTCCTCTGGGGGAGTTCCCGGAAGCTTGGCCGACATCCAAGATGTCGGCCAGCTCCGGGAAAGGATCGCGAACCGGCGCTTTTCAGCGCCGATTCGCGATCCAGCTCCCCAGGGGTTAATGCCAGGCATCATTTGGAAGGGCAGGCTGTGCCCTTCCAAATGATGCCTGGGTTAAGCCCCGCAGAGCCACCGATCGGGAGGGAGAGAGGTCCGAAGGACCTCCCCCCCTCCCTTTCAGGCGCCTCCTCCGCACATGCGGGGGGCGCCTGAATTAGGTGTCATCGCGCCCCCACGATGACACCTAATAATGGCGGCTGCTGGTCCGGATGCCGGGCTGACATCCAGGATGTCAGCCCGCACCGGAGGGGCAGCGATCGGCCGGAACCCGGCCGAACGCTGACCCAAAGTGAGGACGCGCTCAGCGCGTCCTCAGCACACCAGCGGGAATGCTGAGGACGCGCTGAGCGCGTCCTTAGCATTCAAGTGGTTAAAGGGACAGTGAGTTTTCCATGAAATAAGGGTTAAAAATAAAAACGAAAAATTCCTTCAAATATCGTGCCTAGGAGGTCCCCATAACCTGCCCGTGAAGTGGCGGATTTCTAGGATTTATAGAAACATTTAAAAACAAAAAAATGACGTTTCAAATGACTGTAAATGCTTTTCCTTTAATCTATTCATAAACAACTGCTTGGGGCGGCAGTCTGTATGAAAAGAGGAGACATTTTCAGACACGTAGAAAAAGTTTAGTGATTTTTTTGGCTAAATTATGTTGAAACTTATGCAGGCTTTGGATGAAAGTAACAATAGGTGCTTTAAAATTGGGCTTTTAGCGTCGGCAACAGTGCCGTCACACAGTAACCCCTCTGAGGATATAAATCTAATACAGGCGTCAGTGGCAGTGCACCCAAATATTGTGCTTTGGTGCCAGGCCAGCAAGTGCTGTCATACAGTAACCCCTCTGTGGTACTATGGAAGAGTGCAGGGGTGGACCATGTGGTCAACGCCGGTGCTAGACTATTTTGCGCCCTAGGCAAGACCAGCTACCTGCACCCCCCCAAAAAAAAACAAAAAACGATACAACATGAAACTGCAAAATTTCTTTTTATTTAAGAATAAAGTTTGAAAAGCACCAATAGTAAAGGTAAAATAAATATAAATAAACTGTATTAAACCATTTTAAATTAACTCTATTAAACAAATGAAAATTAACGAAAAAAAAATAAGTGTTGTCACGTAAGTTTCAATTTCAGACACATCAAAATTTCACTTTGCGTGCCTTATCCTTTGCAAATTTCCTCATGCATATATATATATATATATATATATATTGCCCAGGCCAGCTCACATCATGCGTATATATATATATATATATATATTGCCCAGGCCAGCTCACATCATGCACATATATATATTGCCCAGGCCAGCCCACATCATGCGTATATATATTGCCCAGGCCAGCTCACATCATGCGTATATATATATTGCCCAGGCTAGCTCACATCATGCGTATATATATATTGCCCAGGCCAGCTCACATCATGCTCACAGACAGTCATAGATGCGCCATCATGCTTATATATATTGCCCTGGCCAGCTCACATCATGCGTATATATATTGCCCAGGCCAGCCCACATCATGCGTATATATATATTGCCCAGGCCCAGGCCAGCTCACATCATGCGTATATATATATTGCCCAGGCCAGTCCACATCATGCATATATATATTGCCCAGGCCAATCCCATGGTGGAGATAGGGGGTTCATTTGAACCCTGATATCTCCAGGCATCTAGGGGGTCATGGAGGGTGTCAATCGAAAGGCCTGAGCATGGCCTTTCGAATGATACCCAACATGACCAGGTATAAAGTAAAAAATAATAATAAAAAAAATAAACATGTATTTTTTTGTGTTATTTTTATTAATGCAGAAATATTGTTCACATTTCAATTATAATGTGAACGATGATGCACTAATGATTTTTTTCTATGGGGTGTGTTTGCTATAAATCACGTAATTCCCCCCACAAAATGTAACAAGTCCCCATTTCTAATTTTTGTACAAGCGCACCCCATAGAAAACATAACCGCAAACGCTCATGTGCTAGAATGGGAAAAAAAAACACTTTACACACTGCAGGTGATTAAAAATTCAATTTTTATTGCATTTTTTGTCATAATATACAGGCAGGACATGACGTATACATATAAAAATGATATATTATGAATCTGCGGAGTCTGCCAGAAAGAACGATATCTAGTATGTCTGAGTTATTTAATAAAATGTGGCTTCAAATCGCGTTTAAACATGATGAGCGAAAGCGGTAAAAATGAGCTGAGCACACAGCAGTGAAATGCAGCATATTAGAGGAAGATTTAGTAGAGAAATTAACACTTCTCAGAAGCAGACACCACACCCTCAGTATAGTCTACATACATACAATGTATCAAATTCATTAGACCAGACTAAAAACACCTGTTGTTTACTGTTTGAGAACACAGGTCATTTAGAGGTGAGAATCTTTGCACGTACACATTAGTTTTTAATTCAATATCTAATAAACCGTTGCTTATAATATTCTGCAGTAAAGAGTCTCTTTATTTCTAGATTTTTTTAGTATTTTTTTAAGCATTTTTTATACTTTTTTCAAAATTATAATTTTTTTGAGAACTCGAACCGAACACGCCAAAAAGTTCGAAGTTCGCGAATTTGCGAACGGCCAAAGTTCGAATCGAACTCCGAACTGATTGAACCGAACAGCTCATCCCTAATCAGCAGGCATGGAGCATTGGCACAATGGAGGTGTGCGCGTGAGAAGATTGGGACAGGGACACATAGAGGGATGAAAAGAATGAGGCAAAGGAAATGGAAGGTGAGAAAAATGGGGCAGAGGCAAAATGGAAGGTGAGAAAAATGGTGCAGGTACACAAGAGGGGATGAAAAGAATGGGGCAGGGGAAATGGAAGGTGAGAAGAATGGGGCAAAGGCACAATGGAAGGTGAGAAAAATGGGGCAGGGACACAACTGGGGATGAAAAGAATGGGGCAGAGGAAATGGAAGATGAGAAGAATGGGGCAAAGGCACAATGAAAGGTGAGGAGAAAAATGTGGCAGGGACACAATGGGGGATGAAAAGAATGTGGCAGAGGAAATGGGAGGTGAGAAGAATGGGGTAAAGGCACAATGGAAGGTGAGGAGAAAAATGGGGCAGGGACACAACGTGGGATGAAAAGAATGGGGCAGAGGAAAATGGAAAAGGAGATGGATTCAAATATTCTTGGCATACGAGCCCTTGATTAAACACTGAGGGCGGCTTTATTCTCGAAGAGCTATATTTTTCTTGAGATTATTGCATATTAAGGGTAAACATCTTTGTGCTTCATAAACCAGAATAAGTGGATTCTAAATTGTTGAATCATTTCCTGACATGGGATAACGTGACCGTAGTCATCCCAAATCGACAAGATCTTCTGCGAAGAGCATCTACACAGGTTTTCTATTTCCCATTCCTTTATTCGTTCTTGTTTTTCTCCGTTTTGTTTATATTGTTTTACCCTTTGTATCACATCAGGAAGCTGTTTTGATGCCATATCGTCCCTTTAATCATAATGATTTGGGTTTATACATAAAATCTGTGGAGCTGTCATGTAAAATCGAGCAGCTCACCGCGCGGAAAGGTCAATAACATGTCTTGTTGTGACAGGGTGTGCGGTAACCTGTTCATGCTCTGACGAGCGCGAAAAACATTTTGTTTCTCACCGTCAGGTGCGTGAGAGGTATTGTACACGACGAAATATTCAGGATCTAAGATAATGTAAAACATCCCAAATATTCAGCTCGTTTACCATTTCCCTGCCAGAGACATGAGACTCCTGGAACGATCAGGGGAAACAAACCAGAGCGGGCAAAGCTACAAGGCCGTAGCAGATAAAACAAGGATGTTGTTCCAAGATGCAGCATTCAGTGAAACAGATAAAATTATTCCGTACGTTCCTACAAAAGCATCAACACATCAGTTCTCTTTTTGTGGGAGCAGCACACGACGACGACATGTTTTCTTTATGCTTCTCGTCCTGGGACTGTAATGATTCAGAGCATGTCAGTTAAAGGTGTGGTATCACAGTGCTCTGCTCACCTGGGTCCTCTGGCCCATGGTGTCCCACCTGCTTGGTGGTGTGTGGTGCAGCCCGATCTGAGCTCCCGCATGGCCTCCTGGCTCTGGGCCAGGGTTAGGTCTCACCCGTACTTTAGGTCCTCCTCAGCCGGCCCCTGTGTCTCCGCGGCAGGCTTGGGTCCAACTGTGTGTCCTGGCCACTTATTTCTGTCTTTCCTGTTGCTGACCTGATTTTGTTGCCCTCTGTACTCCCCTCGATCATTGGCTTGTATTTTGCCCCGTTTATCTGGATTGCCCACCTGTACCCTTCTTGGATATCTCTACACCTCCTGTCCTGTGCCAGTCCCCTCGTAACATGAGGTAATTCACAAAGAGATGAATCGGCGTAGTATTGTGAGGAAATTCTAAGCATTAGGACGAAATGCTCTCTCCTTGATTATTTTTGTCTCAGTTACTCCACAAAATAACTCCATAAATAAAATTATGCAAAATAAAATAATGCGGGGGCGTGGCTTGGCTGCCGATCGCGATGGCCGCTTGATTTGGGAGCTCCGCACTGACCAGCACCATCCAGCCTCACCCCAGCACTCCAGCCGTCATAATGGGGAAAATAAATAAGCCCTCGACCACCAAGAAGCCGCAGGAGAGTGTGCGGTGTAGCGGCGCCTCGAATTTGCGCTCTTTTTTACTTCCGCCGGAGGTACTACCGGAGGCCGCAGTGACGCCGGGGCCTGTGGTGGATCTGCCTGCGGATCCGCATGCGGTCTCCCCGCCGCCCCCGGGACACATGGAGGACGCAACCCCGCCGAGATCCCCTGCCAGTGCCCAGGCAGAAGACCCAGCCACGTGGGGTGAGTTATTGCGGGCTCTCCCCACACGTGCGGACATACAGGCGCTACAGAACTCCATAATGGCGGAATTGCATCACATAAGGACGGATGTCCAGGGCCTACATGACAGGGTTGCGTCTTTGGAGGCAGATAATGACACGGCAAGGCTTGCCCAGACCGCTACGTCAGACTTGCTAGATCTCCGCTCAGCCCAAATGAGAAGCATGGCGCAGCACCTAATGGATCTGGATAACAGGGGCCGCCGAAACAACCTGCGCCTCAGGGGCCTCCCAGACACCGAAGAATCCCCAGACGAACTTCGACTGGCGCTCACCACTATTTTTAACTCTTTATTGGAACGACCCGCTGACACCAGGATTGATTATGTACGAGCACACAGAGCCCTTCGCCCACGGGGTCCCCCGGGGGGCCCGCCACGAGACGTTGTTTGCTGCCTTGCCAACTTCAGCATTAAAGAGGATTTATTACGCTATTCGCGGAACTCGACACAGTTCTCGTATGAAGGATCACCGCTGCAGCTTTATCCTGACCTCTCACCGGCCACTTTGGCCTACAGAAGGGCCTTGAAACCTCTTACGGGTCAACTGATAGCCCAAAAGATCCGCTACAGGTGGAACGTGCCTATTGGGCTGGTGGTGACGACGCCGGCGGGTCCATATCTGGTGTCCGTGGCAGAAGACATACCTCCATTATTGGCGGACTTACAACTCCCACCCATTCAACTTCATTGGCCGGACCCCCTGGCCCTATACTCCACCGCCGCGCGGACGTCCACCCCGGCAGGGTCTCCCTCAGCGTCCCCCGAGGACTGGCTCTCAGACCCCGAGGAGAGCCGGAGCTGTTGGCTGAATCTCTATCCCTTTTAAAGAAGGATAACGGCCCGTGTTGTCTATATTTGACCGTCATGGCTGATGGGTCCCACACTAGCTCGTCTTCTCGCTGGACTTTGCTGCTCGGTGTGTGGGGACCCACACACGTGGTCTTGGACCGGGGGGTTTTTGGGCGCCCTGATCGCTTAAAGGTTTTTCCCAAGAAGTCCCCCTACACTAGCCGCCCGTGCCTCCCTCACCGGGACTTTGTCTTTTATAGAAGCGCACAGATGACATCCTGGAGCCCTCGATCCGGATTGAGGGGTGTAAGCGGGTTTTAGACTCCGGGACTCACATTAACTGTTTGGTCTATGGACCGTTGCTGGACTGGCTTCACGCAGGCGCCAACCCGCTGACTCGACAGTCCCGATGGGAAGTTGCCAAGAACGGACCTCGCGTCCTCCAGGCACGAGGCGGCGTCAATATCCTTTGCTGGTTTATTTAAAGTGCTGCATATTCTTTGCCTTTTTTTTATGCTACTTGCTGGTTAACATATGTTTTATCATGTTTGATCACTTGGGTCGGTGCGACACCCGCTCCCTGTCGCATTTGGACTCTCGTTTTCGTACGACTGTTTGTCGTGCGATCCTGATGGTCGTTTGACCGGCTGCCGAGCCGCGTCTCCGCTTTTCCTGAGGTTGAGTGTTTTTCCCCTTCCCTATTCCCCCGGGTGGGTGCTACCCTCGTCTGTGGCGGCTGCCTCGGTGAGTGGTGTAGCACCTCCCCTACACCTGTGCCTCTTGCCTGTAAATAGTTGTTGTTGTATTCCCCTGTTGACCCCCCCCTGAAAGGGCACGCACTCTTTCACTTGCACTACTTGTGACTCTTTCCTCCTTGAGCTTCTCCATGGCGCTTAAACAGGCATCCCTGGTTCTCCTATCCATTAATGCTAGGGGTTTAAATATCCCGGAGAGGCGTTCCACTGCTCTGACTGATTTCCGCAGACACCGGGCCTCAGTGGTGTTCGTGCAGGAAACTCATTTCCGCAGGGGGATAGACCTCGCTTCGCTGACTCTCATTACCCGACTGGTTTGTTTAGCGACACACCGGGCTCTAAATCAAAAGGTACAGCCATTCTTTTTCACAAATCGGTCCCTTACCGGGAGACGGCCACGCTGACAGATGACAGTGGCAGGTTTGTGTTTACGAAAGGCCAGATTGCAGGACAGATGTTTACATTTGCAAATGTGTATGCTCCCAACAAGGCACAACACCGCTTTCTCACCAAACTTTTAAGAAAACTGCAGGCCTTCTCTGAGGGCACGTTGATCCTGGGGGGCGACTTTAACATTCCTCTTCACCCATCGGTCGACACCTCTACGGGGCGCTCCTCCCTCCCGACGAACATTCTCCAGTCTATCTCGCAAACACTGCACTCCTCACGTTTGGTGGACTGTTGGAGGGCTCTTCACCCCACAGACAGGGATTATACCTTTTACGCGCACACCACTACCTCTTACTCCCGTATTGATTATGTTTTCCTTCCTTTCTATCACCTCCCCCTTCTCCTCTCTGCAACAATAGGTAATATAACTTGGTCGGACCATGCCCCTGTTATTGTAACCTTTAAATCCCCGACCTTTCGCCCGTCGACCGCAAACTGGCGCCTGAATGACGCACACTTGGCGGATCCGACGCTTTTGGCTGAAAGCAGAATAGTCATGGAACGCTTTTTTGTAGAAAACACTGATCCAGAGGTGCCCCCGGCCACGGTATGGGAGGCGCATAAGTGTGTGTTGAGAGGTCATTACATTAGCGTGGGTTCGGCACTCAAAAAACGTAGGGAGGCCCATATCTTGGATCTGTATGCCCAGATTGACAGAACGGAGCTTCAACATAAACGGACGGGGGACCCTGCCTTACTCACCTCTTTGACGGCCCTGAGGCGTTCCCTGGCCGATCTCATGCACACTAGGCATCATAGAGCGTTACTCCGCTCGCAGGCGTTCTTTCACGTACATGGCAACAAGAGTGGTCGACTTCTGGCCAGGCAACTGGCTAAGAGACGTGCTGCAACATATATCCCTACCATTAGAGACAAGAAAGGCAATTTGCACCATCTCCCCACACAAATTATGCAATCCATTAAAGACTACTATACATCCCTCTACGCAGTCCCTGGCTCCCCTACGGAGGAGGCACGGGCGCAAATCCGCCTAGACATTGACAATTACCTCACCCGCCACCTTCGACGTAAAGTCTCGGCGGACACAGCTGAGCTCCTGGATAAGCCGATCACGGGGGAGGAATTGAGCCTGGCCATCAAGTCCACGCAATCGGGCAAATGCCCGGGACCGGATGGCTTCCCGATGCGATATTACAAACATTTTTTCGATGTCCTTTCTCCACATTTTTTACGGGCCTTTAACTCCCTGCACGAGACGAAACCCTTACCCACCCAATCCTTAATGGCCAACATAGTCTTGATACCCAAGGAAGGGAAAGATAGGGAACAGTGCTCTAGCTACAGGCCAATATCCCTTCTTAATTGTGACGTGAAGCTGTTTGCCAAAATAATAGCGACCCGCTTGAATCCATATATCCCATCACTGATACACTTAGATCAAGTGGGTTTTGTACCGCACAGGGAGGCCAGAGATAACACGATACGCGCTCTCCACATAATACACGCAGCCCCTTCAATCCAGGGAGGCCTGGCGCTCCTGTCAACGGACGCAGAAAAAGCGTTCGACAGGGTGGGCTGGGACTTCCTTTTCGCCACGCTCCGCCACCTCGGATTGGGACCTCTGCTCCGCTCCTGGATACAGGCGCTGTACACGGGCCCCTCGGCAAGGGTCTGCGTTAATGGTGCATTTACTGACAGCTTCCCTATATGTAACGGTACGCGCCAGGGTTGTCCTCTCTCACCTCTCCTTTTCATTCTTTCTTTAGAACCCTTTTTAGAGGCGGTTCGCCAACACCCGGATATCTCAGGGGTTGCGGGGGGGGGGGCGGAAACACATAAGGTGGCGGCATACGCAGACGACCTTCTCTTCTTTGTCTCAAACCCATTGATCTCTTTCCCAAACATTTTATCGGTCTTTGAGGAATATCATAAACTGGCTAATCTCAAGATTAATTTTTCGAAGTCCTCTATTTTAAACATATCAGTCCCGTCGCACAGGGTGGTCTCCATGCGCCATAGGCTACCCTTTCGTTGGGCGGGATCCCGGCTACGGTATCTGGGTGTGTGGTTGACTGTGGATTGGTCCCGCTTATACGAAACGAATTTTGCCGAGTTGTTGGCGACTTTCCGCCGCGACCTCGGGGCATGGGACTACCCCCACATCTCCTGGCTAGGGAGGGTCTCCGTCCTCAAAATGAATATCCTCCCCCGTCTTCTCTACCTGTTTCAAACGTTACCTATTACCATCCCCCACTCCTTCTTTGCTACTCTGCGCTCCCTGGTGATATCCTATATTTGGCGCCGCGCTAGGCCGAGAATCAGTTATGACACCATGACACGTTCTAGACTTCGAGGGGGCTGGGGGTTCCGGATTTCCCCCGCTATTATGCCTCATGTCACATATTGCGGGCGGCGGAGTGGACCAGGGAGGTGGTGAGGAGGTGGAAGTCGGTGGAGCAAACGATGCTGGAGGTCCCACTGGCGGTTCTTCCGTGGCTGCCTCGCTCACGGGGCATGCGATTGGCGCGCACATCACCGTTCACAAAGGCCACCCTACAGTGCTGGCATAGGGAAGCGACTCGTTCGGGCCTGACTACCTATCCCTCCCCGATGACCCCGATCACATATTACGAGGGATTCCTGTCGCACTTGGGTCCAAGATCGTTGGTGGCTTTGACCACTACCCCCATTCCCAGGGTCCACCACTTCCTCACTAGCGCGGGTGCCATTCCCCTCGGATCTCTGCTGGAGGATAGACCGCCTACCTTCTTACACCACTTTAAATATCGTCAGGTCACTAACTGTCTCCGCCGTGCACTGAGACCTTACATGCTGACCCGTCCCCTTACACACCTTGAACGTACTTGTGCATCTCCCGCTCCCCTATCAAATGGGGTGTCATTCATATATACTCTTCTACGGGACGCATCCTCCACGACCCCCCCAGCATTCATGGGTAAATGGGAAATGATGTTGGAGTGCACGTTCACAGAGGAGCAGTGGTCCGACATATGTGAGCTGACACACCGATGTTCCGCGGATAGCAGAACCCAAGAAACTGCTTATAAACTACTCACACTATGGTACTATACTCCTATCCGTTTACACACGTTCTCCCCGGACATCTCCCCAGATTGTTGGCGCTGCTTCGGGGCCTTGGGCTCGGTTATCCACCTGTGGTGGGATTGTCCCCTGATACGACCATTTTGGGTAAGCCTCCACTCCATCGCCAGAGATTTGCTAGGTGCCCCACCTCCTTTTACCCCGGCTTCCATGCTGCTTCACCATACCGATATGTCTATAGCGTCTTACAAAAAGACCATACTGCCCCGCATACTGAATGTTGCTAAGAGCCTGATCCCCCTGTACTGGAAACAAATTGCCCCACCTCCTCTGCGGGAATGGTTCCGCCGGATGGAAGACCTTAGGGCGGTGGAACATTTATATATGTCGGCCACTGACCAACTTCCTCGATACCTCTTAATTTGGTCTCAATGGCACACACTGTCCACTTCATCGGCCTTTATCGCCCGCCTGGGTCCGGTTCCGTCAGTCCCTGCCCTTCCCACACCTACGCCTGAGTAGAATTTATGCTCTCTTTCCTCCCCTGACCTGGTATTCGCCCTCTCTGTCGTACCACCCTAGCCTCCCCACCCTTTGAAGCTGCCGGGGAGCCTGCGTGCCCTGTTATAATATAATATATGTCAGACTTGCATGTCTACCCTCTTTTAGTTACTTATAACTGTGCATCCTTACGATATGCTGCTACTGTTTGGACCTGCGTGTCCTATTACCTTTTTCGCTGAAAACTTAATAAAATGATATTTACAAAAAAAAACAAAATAAAATAATGCCAGCCAAACGTTTCCTAGGGCTGCCATAATCTCACATTTTATGCCTCTGAAGGAGCAAAAAATGACAAAGTACTTTGAAACACTCATTAGAACTTGACAAAAGACTACTGATTTGTAGATACTCGAGTATACCGCTAGATTTTGGAGACAAAAAATTTACCTTAAAATTGGGCAGGTCGCATTATATTCGAGACATCTGCATCACGTGTAAAAAAAAAAACTTGACTTGATCAGAGATCCCAAGTCTCCTGGATGTTCCGGTAGTCTCCCTGAAGTGAATGTGGGTTCTGTGACACCCGCTAACACTTCAGCACCTCCGGATTCAGGAGAGGTGGGATCCATCACGGCCAGAGGGCATACTCGGTTTGAGCCAATCATTCAAGATCGCTGCGTGATTCTCTTCACATTCTGAATGTGAGGAGAATCACGCGGCACCTATACAGCGACATCATGAGCTCGTTCGGGGCGGCAGCTATTGGCGGACAACACAGTGGATGAGCCTGCCTGCTGGAGCCGGAGGTCAGAAAATGACACCCCTCGGCATGCTAGCTATCAGTGAATGATTCACTGTGTTGGTCAAGTCATCTTGCTCTGCCGGCCATCTTATAGCAAGTAAAGAAGAGAGGTGGCCGGCGGCTTCATACTTAGTAACAGCTACAATCATTCTAGAGCAAAGTACCCTGATCTTACTTTTCTAAGAGAACCTCGAAGGATTTTGTTTATACCGGTGCAGTATACTTTTATAATTTTGCTCCTCGCGTTATATTCGAGTCTTGAGTATTCTCTCATTTCCATAATGAGTCTCTACCCATCACGTTATATTCGGGTCACGTTACACTTGAGTATCTACGGATAGTTGAAAAGTTGGTCATGGTAATCATATTGTCTACTCCTTAAGACCAGTCATGGGCAGCTCGACCAGGTTGGGTCATGTATGTATTGGGTTTGGAGTGGAAGAGGTCTGCATACTGGTTGTGTGTGGGGCGAGCTAGTTGAAGTGGCTGGATCATGGTGGACCAGCAATGTTGGATCAGTCAGATTGCATCCACATATGTAGTGGTAATCTCTTGGGAAGGACCATATGGTTTGCTTTGGGGTGGCCGGTGGCTAGTCCAGGTTTCCTCTCTGAAGTCTCAAGTAAAACCTAAGCATTTTTTGAGACCTTAGTAGACAATATAACTAGTGAACAAGCTTTGGTCTATTCCAAATCATGATTTTTTTCTCTGTGTTCCTTTTTTTTCTGTGTTCCCATAGACAGAAAGACATCGTATTCACTCCATTGTATTGTTGTAGAGTCATTGCTGACTAACCAATGGCTTTTCTTAAGCTGAAAGAAACCTAAAATGATCTAAAAACATGAGATATCTGAAAAATAGACTATTTTTAAGTATGCAAGTTCCGTAGCACCTGCACAGAATGATGGATCACAGCTTCGCGCATGCACCGATCTGATCCGTCACTGCCTCTCCGAGACCGCTCCCTATCATGGTGGTCTCGGAGAGGGTGACATTGGCACACACACACTGTGTGCTGATGTCACTAGGGACTGATCTGGTGACTGGCAGCCAAGAAATTCAAAATCCTGGCTGCTGATGACACAGGGGGTTGTTGTGGAGGAAACTCCTCTGCTTCACCCTGCGATTACACCCGATCGGGGCAACAGAGGGTGGGAGAAGGGGACACCTTTCACATCTTGATCACTTTAAGACAAAGAGGTCAGGATGAGTATATTGTCCCTTTTAGTAAAAAAATAACATGTTGGATTAGAAAGTAATCTAGACTAGTTGAGGTGTGTTTAATAATTTCATTATAGAGCCTTTTATTGCCTTATTCACCTCTAGTAGTTGATTTATTTTTATGGCTTAACTGCTTTACAGTAGTTTTCAGATCAACAAAAGTTTTGGTTGGATCTAGTGAAGAGATGTTGAGCGATTCAACTAGGACTCATAGATGTGCGAGTCTCATTGCATTCACTGAAGCAAGGTACAACCTTACAGCATTGTGCTAACCCACAGAACACCACGGACAGCATAGACAGCTCCATGAAGACTCCATGAACGCAAGTTAATTGCATCAGCTGATTTTTTTTTTAAATAGCTTTGACCAAATTTTTTTTTTAAATTATCGGCAGATTCAATCAAATGGATTCAGACCAAGGTGAATTATCAAAAACATCCCCTTTTAGTGGAAAATTATGCCGGCAATCAGACCAAAAATAAGAGAGTTTCTGTTCAAACAAGTACAGTTACTAACCCTAGAAATAACATTAACCTTTAAAGTGACCAGAAAACCTAACCCTAGAAATAACCCTAAACATAAAAGTAACTGTAACGATAAAATTAACCTTTACCCTAAACGTTAGGTTAATCCTAACCCTAGAAATAACCCTAAACATAAAAGTAACTGTAACGATAAAAATAACCTTTACCCTAAACGTTAGGTAAACCTTAACCCTAAAAGTAACTATCCCTAAAAATAACTAGAGATGTGCATTTGTTTCGGAAAAATTCAGAATTAAGTACATCTGAATAACGAATCGATACTATATGAATTCGAAACGAAATGGTATATAACAAATTTATTTTCATCATCATAAAAGAAAAATTTGAATAATTGAGATCAACTATCGAATTTGAAATGAACTATCAAGTGGATATCAACTATCGAATTTGAAATGAACAGCCAAATGGATATCAACTATCGAATTTGAAATTGATTCGAAATTTCAAATCAATCCGAAACTAAACGAAATACAAATGTAAATTAGTTACGAAATTCCAAAAGCAAAATTATTTAAAAACGTAACGAAACTAAACAAAACTAATTTTTCAGCCATGCACATCCCTAAAAATAACCTTTACCCTAAACGCTAGGGTACCCCTAACTGTAGAACTAACCTTTACACTAAACGTTAGGTTAACCCTAACCCTAAAAGTAACTGTAACCCTAACAATAACCAAAACTGTAAAACTAACTGTAACCCTAACACTAAAAAAACCCTAACCCAAAAAATAACAGTAACCCTAACCCTAGAAATAACACTATCCATGAAAGTAACCCTATCCCTAGAAGTAAACCTAACCCTAAAAATAAACCAAACCCTAAAAGGATCCCTCATGTCCAAGACTTTAACCGTTAGGGTTAGATAATTTTTATGGTTAGGTTTTGGTTTTAAGGTGCTAAACCAACACTAATAATAAAATTGATTGTTTCAGTGCGATTTCCCCCCCCCCCCCCATTTCCCTGCCAAAAATGTCAATTAAAAAGTACAGGCGTGAGTGCGAATAATTGAGCCAAATTTTTATGGGGAATTGAAATGCCAGTATGCCCTCAATTTAATCTACCGAACTGAAAAAGTGTCAAGATTGTGGCCAAGAAGCTAGATTTCGGCGATCTGACTGAATGAAAATCGAGCCCTGTGTTTGCCTTTTAATTGTGATGATGTCATTCTCTGCACAAAACTAAAATAGAAAAGTTAATAAAGGTCTGACTTTTAATAGAAAGGTTTGAGTTAAGAGGTCACATGATAAGACAAGTAGAGAACTGGCAGACCTGTTCACTGACTAACTTACCCATGGGACAACTAAGACTTATTGTCCATCAGGGGAGCAAGAAAAACAATCTTTCGCGACGGGACCATTAAACCATCACACCTTTTTTTACTTTTATGTAAAATATCAATGTAGAAATGCTATGAAGACAAAGACGACACAATGTTATAAGATTTATAGTAAGAAAAATATTTACGAGTGTTTGCTCCCTCACCTCAAAATGCCAACCTATTGGATCAGCATTTGATAAAGTACTGGTAGGATAGGGACCCAGCAATGACGCTTTGCCTCTAACCCTAGTTGGAAATGCTCCTGAGAGCAGTTTCTTGGAAGAGGTTGACTTCCACTTCCAGTGAAGAATTTTACAGATTTTCTGTAACATCTTCCACTCTGCTGGGAAGGCTTTCCAAAAGATTTTGGGTTATTTCTTTGGGAAGTTTTGCCCGTTCATCTAGTAGAGCATTTATGAGGTCAGGCACTGAAGTTGGACGAGAAGGCCTGGCTCACAATCTCTGTTCCAGTTCATTCCAAAAGTGTTGGATGGGGTTGAGGTCAGGGCTCTGTGTGGCAGGTCAAGTTCCTCCACACCAAACTCATCCTGCCATGTCTTGATGGACCTTGCCTTGTGCAATGGGGCACAGTCACGATGGGATAGAAAAGGAGCTCTTTGGAATAACCCATGTTTTTCACATGTTAGTAAATGCAGACTACAGGGTTACGGGTGCAATTTTATACACCTGTGGCAATGGTTATGGTTGAAACACCTGAATTCAATCATTAAGAGGTGTGTCCCAATACATTTGTCCATATAGTGTACTTGATAGTCTTGTAAAAGCTGTGAAATTATCTGCCTGTTGAGGTGGTTGGGCCAGAGTCTGCACAGATTGGATGACTTCCTGCATAAGCATAATAATAAGAGTTATATTTAATATGTGGGTAAAAGCTTCTTGATCCAAGGAGAAATCTGACGTCATTCTGGGGTCAATAAGGACTTTTTTCCCCCAGTTTGGTGCATATTGGCGAAGGGAAATGGGTGCAAGAATGGAGATTTTAGAGGGAGGGAAGACCAGAAGTTCAGTTTTGGAGAGTTTTAGCTTTAGGAAATGGGAAGTCATCCAGTTGGAGAAAGCCGATAGACAGGCAGTAACATGGTCCAACACAGGAGGAGAGAAATCGGGAAAGGAAAGGTAGATTTGGGTGTCATCAGGAAATAGGTGATATTGGAATCCATAGGAAGAGATGAGATGGCCAAGGGAGGCGGCATAGATTAAGAGTAGGGGACCCAGAACAGAACCTTGAGGTACCCCAACCGAAAGAGGAACCTTAATTCTTATGGGTCAATGGGCCATTTATGAACTGGTGGGACATTTTTTGACCTTATTTTATGGCAAAACCGAAAACCCCAAGGAACACCAAAGCCGGTGAATTTTTAAAAACTTGAACATGAAATTTGCAATTTCACTTCAATTCTCCACCAGTCCCTCCCTTGTTGTAAAACACGCCAGTCTTCTATTTCCTTTACCTGCACGTGGTGAAAAGAGTCCTAGCCCAGCACATTCCTTCCCGTCAGTGACCACACCAGGAACCCTCCTCTGTAAACAACGGGGCACCTGACCTCGCTGTGTGTCAGACGTCCTATCTCGCTCACTCTCCGGTAAACATGCGCTACCTGCAGTTTTACAGCAATTTTACAATACTTTTGCAACAGGTTTTTTTAAGACCCATTTATGAGGGTGTTGTAAATAAATGACAGCATTTATAGCAGGTGGTAATTTTCCATCACGGGGGGAAAATGTATCGACGGTGTGAACATAACACAAGGTGTTTGTATATAGGTGTGTTTTTAACGCTCGCTCCATGAAGCACTTAGCAGTTTATAGTTATATATGCTTCAAAAACAAATATATAAAATATAGTAAATATATTTATATGTTTTATTTTAAAATACAATGTGTAACGATGTAAAAGTATTCAGACCTCTTCATTTATTTCACATTTTATTATGTTGCAGTCGAATGCTATAATTGTTTAATAGATTTTTCTCACATCAATCTTCACTTAATACCAAATAATGACAAAAGTAAAAAAAAGGATTTGTTTACAGCAAGCAAGGTTACTTAAAAGTTTAAAAGAAATTTAAAAAAATAATTGCGTGCCCTATTCCACATTTGACTTTAACATTCCACTTTCAGGGTTATTCAGAGAGAGCCGATCTGACCCCGAGATCGCACCGAACAATGAATATATTTATTTATTTTTATTTTATTTATTTATGAAGGATTTTACCAGGAAGGATACATTGAGATTTCTCTCGTTTTCAAGTATGTCCTGGGTTCAGCAGCATCAATTTCCCCATACGGTGTCATTTCGGAGCCATTCGGCTATTCAAAATGCAGGCAATTCGCCAAATTTGGGTGAATTGCCAGCGAAATACGATGATGTTCAATGGCAGAGAAATCCCCCATAGATAAGCAATGGTTAATCTATTCAGAGACACCGAACAGCAGAGAAATATCAGTGAAATTCCCTGCTGTTCGGTAGCTTCATTTGGCAGGTTTAATCGGACGAATCCCATAGGCTTCAATGTAAATAAGATTCAATTTTATTTAAATATTTATTCAAACGTTTATTTTTTTTAGGTATCTTTCGTTGAATTTTTTTTTTACCAGATTTATTTTCCCCAAATTTTATTTTCCCTGTAACAAACCTTTTTATTATTATTCATAGGACCTGATATATTATTTCCAGGCATTTTGGTCCAGTAGTTTTTTTCGAACACGTTTTAAAGTTGCAGTGTTTATTTTTTTTTTTTTTTTTTTTTTTACCCCAGTGGTCTTTTTTCAGCGGCTGTTCGGCTGATCAGCGGCTTTTTCCCTGCTGTGTTTGGCAGTTTTACAGCGGATCGTCAGATGTGTTCGGCTTTTTTTGGATTGATCTGATGTGTTACCGGTGGTTTTTCTGTTCGATGCAGCGGGTCGTTGGGTGTATTCGGCGTTTAAACCCTGCACATCGGGGACCCTGCAGTGAATGGGCTGGGGCGGGGAATTTGACTCCCCGAAAAACAGGGAACGAGAGAGCACTGAAATTCCAATGGAATTCCGGTGCTCTTTGAATAACCCTGTATAAAACACATGTGGTAGAGGATAAAACAGTGATGGAGTTTAAGCCGGCATGAGAGACACAAGGTTATCTATAACATAAAATGATAAGGGCTGGCGTGTCCGTCGCCAAAAAAATGGACTGCGCATGCGCGCGCAACCAGCGGCCGCGGCACGAGGGACCAAACAAATCCGATCCATTGGAGAGGCGCACAGCACAGCGCCTCTCCAATGGATCGGATTTGTTTATCTCCTCAGTGCCCAGCCTCCATCTACTCAAGCCTGGCCTCCATCTCCTCAGTGCCCGGCCTCCATCTCCTCAGTGCCCGGCCTCCATCTCCTCAGTGCCCGGCCTCCATCTCCTCAGTGCCCGGTCTGCCAGCCATGTTACCAGTCTGCCAGCCATGTTACCAGTCTGCCATGCACAATACCAGTCTGCCATGCACAGTGCCAGGGTTATTCAAAGAGATCTGAATGGCTGCCGAAAGGTAACCGGACGCTGATTTTCAGCGTTCGGTTACCTTTCTTGGCCATTCGGCTATCCAGAGAGCAGGCAATTCGCCAACCGTCTATTTCAGGCACCCCCCCCCCCCCGCCATTGCAGGGAAGGTGCCTGAAGGGGAGGGGGCGAGGTCCTTCGGACCTCTCCCCCTCCCCATCCGTGTGGGCCATCGGCTGAAGACAGGTACCCTTCCAAGCGGCGGCTGTCTTTAACCCCTAGGGAGCTGGATCGCGATACGGCGCTAACATGCGCCGTATCGCGGTCCCCTCTCGGAGCTGGCCGACATCTTGGATGTCGGCCAAGCTTCCGGGATATCCCCCTAACGACTGGCGTCATCGCGCATAGCGCGATGGCGCAAGTTTCACAATTAACCCCTTGCTGCCACCTATGGTGGAGATAGGGGGTTCCAATGAACCCCCTATCTCCCGATCTGTGACAGCTAGGGGTTAATGTTTGATATCACTGGAACGGCCAGAGTGTGGCCTTTCCAATGATATCAAACTCAAACATGACCATGTAACCTGTAAAATAAAATAATTAAAAATAAAAATAAAATAAAAATAAAATTAAATTTAAAAAAATTTAAAAAAGTTTTTTAATTTTTTTTTATTAGTGCAACAATATTGTTCCCATTTCAATTATAATGTGAACAATGATGCTGCACTAACGATTTTTTCTATGGGGGGCGTTTGCTAAAAAACATGTAATTTTCCCCAAAAAAAGTAACGATTCCCCGTTTCTAATTTTTTTAACAAGCGCAACCCATAGAAAATATAACCGCAGACGCTCGCATGTTAAAATGTGAAAAAAACACTTTACACGTTGCAAATTATTGAAAATTCAAATTTTATTGCATTTTTTTGTTATAATATACAGACCGGACATGACGTATACATATAATAATGATATATTATGAATCTGCCGAGTCTCCCAGAAAGAACGATATATAATATGTCTGGGTTGTATAATAAAATATGACTTCAAAACGCATTTAAACATGATGAGCGAAACCGGTAAAAATGAGCTCAGCACAGAGGTGTGAAAAAGCTCAGCAGCGAAAGGGTTAAACGTTTTTTCTTTTTTCTGTAACAGCCTTTTTTATTATCATTCATTGGATTATATGTAAATTTCAGACATTTTCGCTCAGTAGTTTCTTTGCAATCAGCGTTTCACTTTTCAAACATTCGAACGAACGTTTTTTTTTTTTCCCACTCCATTCGTCTGCGGTGTTGGCTTTTTCCGGCGGCTGCTCTACGCTGTGATCGGCTCCTGCTCGGGTTTCTCCGTCGTGTTCAGCGGGGTTAATCCAGATGTTTTTGCGGGTTTTCAGTGGGCATTCGCCAGGGTTTGCGGGGAGTGTTCGGCAGGTTTGCGGCGGCTTTTCCCTGCACTTCGACGGCCCTGTGGTGCTTGCTGAATACACCGCAGGGTCACCGAAATGGGATCACCAAATCGTACCGAATTGAAGAGAACGAAAAGTCACCGAACGAATAACCCTGACAGTCTATGTTTCCATGTGACGGGGTTAACTCCTATGTGTCAGATTTATTGCGAGCTGCCACCAATAAAGCGAGAACGACATGTTCTGCTGGAACTGGGAATGTCCCTTTAACAGCAAAAAACAAACACATCCTGCAGTGTGCACGACATACGTGATGCTTCGAAGCTAGCAATTCACGTGCGATAGATCACACGGACTATAATAAAAATAAAAAAGCAGCACTTTTCCCGCACGCTTTCTGTCCGGGTATGGGTTATGTAAAACGCTGATAGCGTAAAGACACAAAGTCCATGAACCGTATATTAAAGAAAATGTTCATTTTGTTCCATTGCATCACTCTGTGAGATAACAACATCGAAAGAAACAATGTAACACACTGTATGATGCAAACATTACACACTAAACAAGACAAGCAGGATTACTCACCGAGAGACGCCGACACTCAGATCTCAGGAAAAAAGAAATGACTTCATCCAGGAGAGTAAAACTTTACAGTCAAAGGGATGAAAGTAACAAAGAAAGCTGCACTTCGAACATAGAAACATAGAAACATAGAAAAATGTCGGCAGATAAGAACCTTTCGGCCCATCTAGTCTGCCCAATTACATGGATACTTTACCTGGATTTATCTTTTGTTTAGGATAGCCTTATGCCTATCCCATGCCTGCTTAAATTCAATTACTGTTTTGGCCTCTACCACTTCAACTGGAAGGCTGTCCCATGTATCCACCACCCTCTCAGTAAAATAATGCTTCCTGATGTTACTTTTAAACCTTTGCCCCTCTAATCTAAGACTATGTCCTCTTGTTTTGCTACTTTGTTTCCTTTTAAATATACTCCCTTCCTCTACCTTGTGGATTCCCTTTACGTATTTAAATGTTTCTATCATATCTCGTCTGTCTCGTCTTTTTTCCAAGCTGTACATGTTAAGATCATTAAGCCTTTCCTGGTAACTTTTCTCCTTCAAGCCGTACACCATTTTAGTAGCCCTTCTCTGAACTCTCTCTAAGATGTCTATATCCTTCTGGAGATACGGTCTCCAGTACTGCACACAGTACTCCAAGTGAGGTCTCACCAGTGCTCTGTACAGTGGCATGAGCACTTCCCTTTTCCTACTGCTAATACCTCTCCCTACACAACCAAGCATTCTGCCAGCATTTCCTGCTGCTCTATTACATTGACTACTTACCCTTAGATCCTCTGAAATAATAACCCCTAAATCCCAACCCTCAGATGTTGAGGTTAGGACTGTATCAAATCCCATTCAGCATTATTATTATTATCCTTTATTATTACAGCGCCACATATTCCGCGGCGCTGTACAAGTTCAGTGTACGAGGGGTTAATACATTGTAATATCACACATGGATGATACGGCCTGATTCAGGGGGACCCTGTTCCCAAGGGAACTTACAATCTATGAGATGTACAAGTATTTTGTGAGGTCGGTGCATCCATATGGTTAGGTGCCTTGCCCAAGGACACTCGCTGGTGGCGTCTTCTGAGTGGGATCAAGTCATCTTTCCATGATTGTAGAGCAGCGACCTGGTGGTTAGGTTGAAGCCGCTTATCGTAAAGTCGAGACTTGCTTCTCCACAGTTGTATTGGAGGGATGTGCTGAACGGGATTTGCGTCTCTACAGTCGAAGGGTAGACATGTCACCACTGGACTCCACAGCTGATATTGTGTGGTAGCAAGTTTGTACCGTTAGGTGTCTTGCCCAAGGACACTTACTGGAGAGGTGCTCTGGCCGGGATCGAACCTGTGTCTCCACGATTATAGAGCAGCGATGTTACTTCTACTCCATCCAGCCAGTTACAAATATATTTTCTGAAATGCCCTCGTGGTTGGGTTCATATCGGTGAAACAATACAGAAAATTAAAACCAGAGTCACAGAACATAAATCTGATATTCGTTTGCAAAGAACTGCATTACCGGTTCCATCACATTTTGTTGAAGCCGGTCATGAAGTTTCACGACTTCGGTTTCAAGTAATTGACTCATTACCAAAGTTACCAAGAGGTGGTGATAGAGGGAAACGTCTAAAAAGAAGCGAATTCTACTGGATTCACTGCTTAAACACTATCAGGGTTATATTCAGAGAGGTGAAAAGTCTCCGAAATGTAACCGGACACTGAATTTCAGCGAATGGTGACATTTCGGGGCCATTCGGCTATTCAGAAAGCAGGCAGTTCGTCAAATGTTGGCTAACTGTAACCACTCAATGTTCTCGAACCCAGGACATACTTGAAAACGAGAGAAATCTCAATGTATCCTTCCTGGTAAAATATTTTTCAAATAAATAAATAAATTGCCTGCCTGTACAGTGCCTGTTCGACAGCAGTGAAATCCCCCATAGAGAAGCAATGCTTCGTCTATTCGCAGACACCGAACAGCAGTGAAAAGTTGCCGAAATGCCCTGCTGTTCAGTGGTTTCATGCGGCAGATTTATTCAGGAGAATCCCATAGGTTTCAATCTTAAAAATATTCCCGTTTTAATTCAATATCTAATAAACCGTTTATTATTTTATTCTGCAGCAAAAAGTCTCTTTATTTTTAGATTTTTTTAGAATCTTTTAAGCATTTTTTGGGAGTTTTTATTATTTTATTAATGTTTTTTTCTTTTTTCTGTAACAGCCCTTTTTATTATGATTTATTGGATCTTATGTGTAAATTCCAGACATTTTCGTTCAGTAGTTTTTTTGCAAACAGCGTTTCACTTTTTAAACTTTCAAGCGCACAGTTTTTTTTCCCCCACCTCCTTCGTCTGCGTGTCGGCTTTTTCCAGTGGCTGCTCTGCGCTGTGATCGACAGCTGCTCGTGTTTCTCCGGCGTCTTCGGCGGGGATAATCCAGCTGTTTCTGCGTGTTTCAGTGAGTGTTCGGCAGGTTTGCGGCGAGTGTTCGGCAGGTTTGCGGCGAGTGTTCAGCAGGTTTGCGACGGGTTTTCCCTGTACTATGGGGGCCCTGCGGTGCTTGCTGAATACACCACAGGGTCGGCGAAATAGAATCGTCGATTCGCCCCGAAGCGCAGGGAACAAAAAGTCACCGAACGTACGGTGACTTTTGGATACTCTTTGAATAACCCTGTATGGCACCAGCTGGTTTGAACATGGAATTCGATTTAACCCCTTACTTGTGAATCTGTAAGAGGGCTGCAATGTCTTGTTGATATTTCAAATATCTTTTTTGATCATCGTTGACAAATATGACTTCCATGAGTATAGAAATAAAATGTATAAAAGTTATATTATAATTGAAAACGAGAGAAATCTCAATGTATCCTTCCTGGTAAAATACTTTATAAATGAATAAATATTGAAAGAATATAATCATTTCCATGGATTACAATTGTTTTTATATCATATCTGTATTGTCCATACGTGTTACGTCAGTGTGGGGTTATGAATGCAACACGTGCGAATGCGATTGATTCATTTGTGATGTTGTTAATGGATCACACTAAAAAAAAAATTATATATATATATATATATATATATATATATGGAATTGATTTTGTTTTTACAAAAGACCCGTTGGGGTCGAAACGTCGTTATTCTGTGCTGCTGAATTAAAGCCACATGGTGAAAATATGTGCTGCAATACTTTTTTTATGATAAAGTGGAGGGTGACCTTTCTCTCAATCAGTGGCGTCACAAGGGGGGTGCGACCCGCACCGGGTGACACCACCCCTAGGTGACACCCTAAAAAAAAAAAATATATATATATTTTTTAACAAAGTATTTTACAAGGAAGGATACATTGAGATCTCTCTCATTTTCAAGTATGTCCTGGGTAGGCAAGACCTAGGCTGGCACTTTCCAGGGGGCGGCAAATAACCCCCACTAAGGCTGGGGTCAGATGAGCGGCATTGGAGAGAGGAAGGAACGTCCGTGTGAGTGGACGTTCCTTCTACTCGACGCCCGTCTGGCCACCTCGCTGAGCGCAGTTAGTACACTCAGCGCTGCAAGGTTCGATCCTCCTATGGAGGATCGCGCTTTGTAGCCCTGTTAACGCACGTCCTAGTGCTTTGACGGAGAGGGCTGCAGCACGGACGCAGCACGGACACTGTTGCGCGCAATTCGTGTGCGTGCGACAGCATCTGCCTGGCCATGTTGCAGCGTCGCAAAGCTGCGACAGAAGCCGGAAGCCACATCAGTACGGGCGCACCTAGTGCACTTGTCTGACACTGGCTTAAAGGGGTTATTCACCGAGCACCGAAATGACGCCGACAAATTTCCCCACCCTGCAGTGAATTCACCATTTCCTGCAGGGACCCCGAAGTGCAGGAAATCGGCTGCCGAATGACACCGCAGCAAACCCGCTGCCCGCAGTCGCCATCCCGCTGGACACAGCTCTGACAAGCCACAATAAAAATCCAACAAGCCGCCGAACAGGTACAAAAAAAAAAAATATGATTGAATTTGTCAAAATTGAAACGCTGTTTTCAAAAAAACTACTGAACAAAAATGTCTGGAATTTACATATAAGATCCTATGAATGATAATAATAAGGTCTGTTACAGAAAAAAGAAAAATTTGCTGAAAAATGTCTATAAGATACAAAAAAAATCTGTAAATAAAGAGACTTTTTGCTGCAGATTAAAATAATAAACTGTTTATTGGATATTGCATAAAAACGGGAATATTTTTAACATTGTAACCTATAGGATTTGCCTGAATAAACCTGCCGAATGAAACCACCGAACATCAGGGCATTTCCCTGACATTTCTCTGCTGTTCGGTGTCTGTGAATAGATTCACTGCCGCCGAACAGGCACTGTATTTTTCTGGGAATTCGCCAAAATTTGTGTGTGAGCATATCACAGAGCTCCACAGCAATAGACCTCACAGTAATGTGCGCCGTGTATTATGAGCATTCAGTGTTATATGGGAGTTACTGATTTATGAGTAAGAGTAGTTAAAAAAAGAAACCGTAAAACTTGGGGGGGTAACACCATGAGTTACCGCACCGGGTGACACCAACCCTAGTGATGCCACTGCTCCCAGACCTCTATTTCTTAACCACCTTACTACCAATATAGAGTATTATTATTATTTTCCTTTATTTATATAGCGCCACATATTCCGCAGCGCTTTACAAGATCAGTGTGCAAGGGGTTAATACGTTGGAATACCACACATGGATGATGATGACCTGATTCAGGGGGTCCCTGTTCCCAACGGAATTTACAATCTATGAGATGCACAGGTATTTTGTGAGGCAGGAGCATCCATATGGTTAGGTGTCTTGCCCAAGGATACTTGCTTGTGGTCAATGATCATCTGGGGGGGGCGGTAGTTTGACAGCCCTAATTTAAATGGATGCATGGGTCAAGTCCTAAAAAAGAAGTGTGGGAACTCACCAAGATTTCTGTCCCCCAATTAGTAATTATCATCTTGCATTTAACACAAACACACAATCAAAATGTGATATATTTATGTATATGTATGTGGATTTTATCAAAAATACATGATAAACCCTATAATTTATCCTGATTTAACAGGGAAAGATATGATTGAACACCTGAATTCCAGCTTTATACTGTGGGGGGCCAATGGGAACTCCGTTCACTCTGCAAAAATGGTGCAGAAACTGCCTTCCCTGACCCCTGGACTTGACCCCTGGCCTTGACCCCTGGACGGGCGTCTGACTTTTTCCCCAGTCTGTATTAATGTTGAGATTATTCATTCAGTAGATAATTGTCGGGTTGTTATAAAGGGGATGTTTTGAGCTGAAAATAGAATTTTTTTTTTAAGAATAATTTTTTTGCTTGGTGAGAAAATAACACATTTTTGTCAGGAAACAGATTTGGGGAGATTTCCTGCGATTTTTTTTTTAACAATTCCACCCTAAAAGTCGCGCTCGTCCTGTCAGCTCCTGTCAGTGTTTAGCTTAGAAAACGAGAGGCAGATGTCGCCTGACCCTCCGCCGCTCCAAATGTTAAAATCAGAGTCAACAGACTCAACAAAAGAGCCAGTAATTGTGTCTTGTGACGGGACTCGCCCACTCGCCCAGGATAAATGCGGGCAGCGCCGTGAAGCAGCACATTGTGCTGCCTCTATAAACAAGCGCGGCAGTTAATGCCTCCCATTGATTTGGGCAGATGGAGGCAGATTTCCCTTCGTAGGAAGCATTTCTTTTCTTCGAGGGGCCCTTGTCGCCCGGCTCTAAATCGGGAGCCCTGCCAGATCTGAGAATGCCATCACACAGCACAGCATGTCTACCGCGGCCTCGTTAGGCGATGGAATGGGCAGAATCCCCTCTAAACGAACCCGTGTTTCCGATGCATCATCGATCCTTCTCAAACTTACCTCAGAGATTTGTGTTGGATCAAGTGGGCGTAAGAGTTAGGCGTCCACAGTCACCCCCCCTATTTCCTGCGCCCATGCAATCCATCGCAAAGCCTAGATATGTGTCACAGCATAAGCGTGCGCAGCCTATTGCATTAGCAGGGATCTCAATCTCTGCCCCCCCAGATGTTTCTGTACTACAACTCCCATGATTCTTTGGCCATTTATTGCATTCAAGGAATTCTAGGAATTGTAGGCAATAAACATCTGGGGGGGCCGGAGTTTGAGATCCCTGCATTAGGGTGCGCACCCAAAAGCTCAAAACACATGTGTGTGTGTGTGTATATATATCTCAGGCAGTGGTTTGTTTTTTTTGTCTGTATATTTTTAGCAAATTTATTGGGGAAGGTAAGGGCAGGTATGGTTATATATATAATATATATCTATATTCTTATAAATATATATATCCAGACATGTATTACACACACATTTTGGCAACTAATTGCCCCCCTCCCATTTGTCTGATCCCTCCAGAAGAAATGTTGAACCTGATAGAGCAGAGAATAATATATATATTCTCTGCTCTGTCGGGTTCAACATTTCTTCTGGAGGGATCAGCCAAATGGGGGGGCGCATTTAGTTGAGATTGTCCACATGCCACCCCCCATGTGCGTATGTGTATATATGGTCTGAGGTCTGTGGGTGGGTGTATATATATATATATATATATATCTGCGTGTTGATATATATGTATATATAGGTCTGCGTGTTGATATATACGTATATGTTTGTGCGTGGTATCAATGCATCCCTACTCTATATACAGCGCTCCGTGTCCCTATAATATTTGATCAGGGGTTACCTTTTTTTTATATTTTTATACTATTCCTATTAACAGTAATTTGTGATGTATTTTATTCAGTAGAAACTTTTTTTGCCTATATAACATGTGCTTTGTTAAAATAAAACGGTTTTGTGTGTACAATTTAATTTAGTTAGTGGATTCGTGTCCAGTGTGGTGAGAAGCAAACGTAATGCAGTGGAGACATGCTGTGAGGCGGAGCGGAGTGAAGTCAAGCCTGCAAAATGTTTGCTTCTCTTCGCTTTGCTATGCTTTGCATCGCTACACACTCAGTGTGTCTCAGCCTTTATTCCCGCATTGCTAGTTTACCGAATCAATTTGTGTACTTGTTACTGGCCCTGCTTGTTCTGAGGACCCAATCTGTAGCCGACTTTGCCTGCCATTTGACTATTCTCTCTGTGTATTCCCTGCCTGTTCTGTTTGCCTCCTGTTGCTACTGGTGTGCGCCGATTCTCACCATATACAGTAGCGCAGTACAAGTGCCTAAACATTGCTGACCCGGTTTTGTTATAGCTGCTGATGTAACTGAATAGATCGGGGATCTCTTCTGCATTACCAAAACCTCCACCACTGCACTCTTCCACAATACCTCAGAGGGGTTACGATGTGAAGGCACTTGCTGCCACTAAAGGCACAATATTTGGGTGCACTGCCACTGACGCCTATACCAGATTCATATAATTTTAATATTGGACCGCAGGGTCCACCGCTACACTCTTCCACAATACCACAGAGGGGTTACGGTGTGAAGGCACTTGCTGCCACTAAGGGCATAATATTTGGGTGCACTGCCACTGACGCCTATACCAGATTCATATCATTTTAATATTTGACCGCAGGGTCCAACCCTGCACTCTTCAACAATACCACAGAGGGGTTAAGGCACTGTTGCCGACACTAAAGGCCCAATTTTAAAGCACCTAATGTTACTTTCATCCAAAGCTTGCATACGTTTCACCATAATTTAGCCAAAAAAAATCACTAAACTTGTTCTGCATGTCCTAAAATGTCTCCTCTTTCCATACAGGCTGCCGCCCCAAGTAGTTGTTTATGAATAGATTAAAGGAAAACCATTTACCGTAATTTGAAATGTCATTTTTTTGTTTTTAAATGTTTCTATACATCCTACAAATCTGCCGCTTTACGGGCAGGTTATGGGGACCTCCTAGGCACGATATTTGAAGGAATTTTTCCTTTTTATTCTTAACCTTTATTTCATGGAAAACTCACTGTTCCTTTAACCACTTCAATGCGGAGGACGCGCTCAGCGCGTCCTCCGCATTACTGCTGGTATGCGGAGGACGCGCTGAGCGCGTCCTCCCATTGGGGTCAGCGTTCGGCCGGGTTCCGGCCGATCGCTGGCCCCCCCGGTGCGGGCTGACATCCTCGATGTCAGCCCGGCATCCGGAACCGCAGCCGCTGGAATTAGGTGTCATCGCGGCAGCGCGATGACACCTAATTCAGGCGCCCCCCCCCCATGTGCGGAGGAGGCGCCTGAAAGGGAGGGGGGAGGTCCTTCGGACCTCTCTCCCTCCCGATCGGCGGCGTTGCGGGGGTTAACCCAGGCACCATTTGGAAGGGCACAGCCTGCCCTTCCAAATGGTGCCTGGCATTAACCCCTGGGGAGCTGGATCGCGAATCGGCGCTGAAAAGCGCCGGTTCGCGATCCTTTCCCGGAGCTGGCCGACATCTTGGATGTCGGCCAAGCCTCCGGGAACTCCCCCTGAGGACTGGCGTCATCGTGCATAGCACGATGACGCCAGTCCTAGAGTTAACCCCTAACTGCCACCAACGGTGGAGATAGGGAGTTCATTGGAACTCCCTATCTCCCGATCCGTGGCAGTTAGGGGTTAATGTTTGGTATGGTTGGATCGGCCAGAGCATGGCCGTTCCAACGATACCAAACACGAAAGTGAAAAAAGTTTTTTAAAAAAAATTAAAATTAAAATTAAAAATAAAAATATATTTAAAAAAAATTATAAAAAAAAATAAACATTTTTTTTTTCTTTTTTTTGGTTCGTTAATGCAGCAATATTGTTCCCATTTCAATTATAATGTGAACAATGATGCTGCACTAACGATTTTTGTATGCGGTGCGTTTGTTAAAAATCGTGTAATTTTCCCCAAAAACAAATGTAACGAGACCCCATCTCTAATTTTTTTAACAAGCGCACCCCATACAAAATATAACCGCAATTGCTCGCATGTTAAAATGTGAAAAAAAACACTTTACACGTTGTAAATTATTGAAAATACATATTTTATTGCATTTTTTGTTATAATATACAGACATGACATAACGTATACATATAATAATGACATATTATGAATCTACCGAGTCTGACGGAAAGAACGATATATAATATGTCTGGGTAATATACTAAAATAAGCCTTCAAAACACGTTTAAACATGATGAGCAAAACCGGTAAAAATGACCTCAGCACAGGGGCGGGAAAAGCCTCAGCAGCGAAAGGGTTAAAAAAAAATTTTTAAAACTTTTTGTCCTTGTTTCCTGCCCCCAGGGCACTACCCGGACCCCCCGTACGTACAGCTTTTATGGCAAATATCTTGCATATATGCCCTCTTGGAGGGCGCTCTAAAAATCAAACTTTCGAGTCCCATTGACTTGCATTGAGTTCGGTTTGTGTTCGAACTCGAACTTTTGAAATATTTCGAGTTCGAATGCGAACCGAACACGGGGGTGTTCGGCTCATCACTACTGCAGACTGAGATACAAAACTTCTCGGTCCAAAAAAACTAAAGAAAAGAAAGGAAAATGCATTACATTTTAGTTTCAGTTCTTTTTGTAATATTACATTGATGAGTGAAGGAGACCAGCAATGAGGATGTTCTGTACAGAGAGGGACATTAATTAATTCAGGAGGATGTTCTATACATTATACAGAGAGGGATATTAATTAATGCAGGAGGATGTTCTATACATTATACAGAGAGGGATAGTAATTAATGCAGGAGGATGTTCTATACATTATACAGAGAGGTGATTTTTTTGAGCCCTTTAAATCCTGTGTCTGTGAGCGCTGAGAGTTTCAATAAAACAAGGAAATAATATTGTTATAAACTCTTATATATAAAAATATTATTTACTAGTTTTACTGAAACTCTGAGCGCTGTGATGAGCAGCAGTCAGTTACTGTAACAGCTTTGCCTGACACATTGTGCTGAGAGTGAGAGATACTGTAACAAGCAGCTGATCTCAGTCCTCTGAGGAGCCACCATTACAATATTAATTGTATCCGCTGGTTTTCAGATGAACGAAATTCATTTTCGTACTAAAGAACCGAAAACGATTTTCTTTAGCAACTAAATAAATTGCGTTTTGGGACGAATCCATTCGTCCAAAACTAAATTTTGTGCTGTGCACATGTCTAGCGTCCAGGAAAACATGGAAGATCTGGCAACCCTTGTTGGAGTAGATGCTTTGGTCTAAATGAGGAAGAATCCGAGGCAGCGAGTGATTCCTTTTTAACTGTAATAACAATCAAGCTTTGGATTTTCAGATTAGGGTTGCCAGGTTGGCCATGTTTTTCTCGACATATTACCAGGGGTCAAGTCCAGTGGGAACACAGTTTCTCCACTATTGTTCTAAAGGTAACGGAGTTGTCATTGGTCCTGGACATTATAAAGCTTGTATTCAGGGGACTATTCACAGGTTTCCCTGTTTAATCTTATATTTATTGTCATTTATCACATATTTTTACTAAAATCCACATATATAATAAATATACAAGGTTTGAGTGTATGTTCATCTTACGTGTGAGATGATAATTACTATTTGACTTTTGGATGGAGTAGAGGTAACATAACCGTGGAGACACAGGTTCAAATCCTGGCAAGAGCACCTCTCCAGTAAGTGTCCTTGGGCAAGACACCTAACGGTACATAATTGCCTATCACACCCAAGACA
The DNA here is from genome assembly GCA_009667805.1 of Leptobrachium leishanense. Lineage (NCBI taxonomy): Eukaryota > Metazoa > Chordata > Amphibia > Anura > Megophryidae > Leptobrachium > Leptobrachium leishanense. The sequence goes on along the minus strand of CM019067.1, from coordinate 40,584,721 downwards.
TGAAAATGAGAGAAATCTCAATGTATCCGTCCTGGTAAAATACTTTAAAAAAAAAATATTGAGGGACAGAAATCTTGATGAGTTCAGCACAGGGACAAATGCTGCCATGAAACCTGTATAATTCATACGCTGCAGGAAGGAAATCAAGGCAGGTCACCTGGAGGCGGGTCATTCATTTGGCACACTTCAGCGATTTCAGTTCGCCGACCCTGCGGTGAATTCACTATTCACCGCAGGGTTCCCAAAGTATGCCGAACAAGGAATCGCCGAAGACCGCCGAACGCCTCCAAGCTGCAGAAGCCCCCCCCCCAAAAATAACAGTACTCTGCTATTTTTTTAAAAGGAGTTTAAAACAATTAAATTGAATGAAATTGTGCTGAAATAATGAAAAAGGTCCTATAAAAAAATAATAAAAACGGTTTGTTACAGAATAAAAAAAAAACTTTTTAAAGAATGGGAATCAAAAATTTCGCCGAAAAATTCCGGAAAAATACCTGAAAAAGATTCTAAAAAATAAATATATATAAAGACTTTTTATTGAAAATGAAAAGAATAAATGGTTGAATAAAAACGGTCATTTTTTTTCCCCATTGGATCCTAGGGGATTCGCCTGTTTAAACCTGTTGAACTGAAACACCGAAAATCAGGGCATTTCACTGACATTTCGGTGCAGTTCCGTGTCTGTGAATAGATTAACCATTACTTCTCTATGGGACAATTTCGCTGCCGCCGAAGATCGATGAATTGCAGCGATTTGCACCGTATTTCGCTGTCAGTTTGCCAGTATTTGGTGAATTACCTGCTTTGTCAGTGGATAAACTGTCATGAATTTGCACCGTATGGGTAATCTCACCGTTTGGTGCATTTCGATGGCAAGTTCGCCGCTTAGTGAATAAACTCTTCTGGAATTCCTTTTTTATTTCTTACCTGCAGCATATAGATTATACATGTTGCGGGGTGGCACGCTGCCCATCACCGTGAGTAAATTATATGTGTCCAGGAAAATATGGCCGATCTGGCAGCCTCTGCTATTTTTTTAAAAAGTAGTTTAAAACAATTAAATTGCATGAAAGTGTGCGGAAATAATGAAAAAGGTCCTATAAAAAAAAATTATTAAAACGGTTTGTTACAGAATAAAAAAAAAAAACACCTTTTAAAAAAATGGGAATCAAAAATTTCGCCTAAAAATTCCCGAAAGATACCTAAAAAATAAATATATATAAAGACTTTTTATTGAAAATTAAAAGAATAAATGGTTGAATAAAAAAAATAAAAACGGTCATTTTTTTTCCCATTGGATCCTAGGGGATTCGCCTGTTTAAACCTGTTGAACTGAAACACTGAAAATCAGGGCATTTCACTGACATTTCGGTGCAGTTCCGTGTCTGTGAATAGATTAACCATTACTTCTCTATGGGACAATTTCGCTGCTGCCGAAGATCGACGAATTGCAGCGATTTGCACCGTATTTCGCTGTCAGTTTGCCAGTATTTGGTGAATTACCTGCTTTCTGAGTGGACAAACTGTCATGAAATTGCACCGTATGGGGAATTTCAAAGTTCGGTGCATTTCGATGGCAAGTTCGCCGCTTAGTGAATAAACCCTTCTCTTTTCCTTTTTTTATTTCTTACCTGCAGCATATAGATTATACATGTTGCAGGGTGGCATTTTTATAGCACTGCCCATCACCGTGAATAAATTATATGTGTCCAGGAAAATATGGCCGATCTGGCAACCTCTGCTATTTTTTTAAAAAGTAGTTTAAAACAATTAAATTGCATGAAATTGTGCGGAAATAATGAAAAAGGTCCTATAAAAAAAAATTATTAAAACGGTTTGTTACAGAATAAAAAAAAACAAACACCTTTTAAAACAATGGGAATCAAAAATTTCGCCTAAAAATCCCAAAAAAATACCTAAAAAAAATTCTAAAAAATAAATATATATAAAGACTTTTTATTTAAAATGAAAAGAATAAACGGTTGAATAAAAAAATAAAAACGGTAATTTTTTTTCCCTTGAATCCTAGGGGATTCGCCTGTTTAAACCAGGAAAACATGGACGATCTGGCAGCCCTACTCCATGCACAGTCAGGTCGCTGCTGCAGCTCCTGGTCACGTGGCTGTGGCTTCACACGTTGGGGAGCGTGACATACGTGCTCAGCCTGTAATCACTTTCAGCTCCAGGTGCACAGGGGGTGAGCAGCATGCGCGGACAGGGACATTCCCACGTCTGTCTTCTGGGAATACAAGGAGTCATTCCTGGGGGGATGAGGAGGACATGTCCAATACCTGCACAAACATTTACCCATAGCTCAGAGAGACTCATTGTTATGGAAAGCTCGTTAGCGACTCACTAATTACCCTGAGAGCTGAGCCGCTGCTCATTCCAGGAATATCCTCACGTACACAGGAGCGGTCACTCATTTTTACGTCACCTGTATTGAGGGGATTTCCAAGATAATATTATTCTAGGATCTCAAACTCCGGCCCCCGGATATTTATTGCCTACAATTCCCAGAATTCTTTCAATACAATAAATGGCCAGAGGATTGTGGGAGTTGTAGTTCAGAAACATCTGGGGGGGGCAGAGTTTGAGTTCCCGGATATAGATAATGTTACCAAAGCAAAGAGTTGCACTCTGCAAGGTCTGATAAAAAGGGGTCTATTTACAAAACACCAAAATTGAACGTCATTTCGGTGCATTGGATTTTGGCCCATTTCGGCAAAAATGAATCGTATTCACTATTTATTGATGGTCACCGTATTTTGCTGAAATTGGAGTCCCTGAAGCAGTTATTGGACGTCAACGAAAAGCACCGAATTGAGCTCATAACCCTCGAAATGTGCCAAATTGTGTCGAACTTGCATCGACGAATTCCACCGAACTGAGAGAAAAAAAAAGAAGTCGCCTAATCTCCTATTCTCTAATTTAAAATAACAAAAAAGTTGTAAAAATGTGTCCAAATAGTAAAGAAATCCTTTAAAACATAATAAAATGGTCTGTTACAAAATTTCAAAATAAATAAATTTAAAAAAGCCAAAAGTAAAAAAGACAATTTGTTTCTTAATAAGAGAAATAAAAAAAATGGTCTAAAAAAAAAAAAGGATGATATTGTGTTTTTAAGCTGAAAGCCATGGGATTCGCCTGTTTAAACCTGTTGAGCTGAAACACCGAAAACCAGGGCATTTTGCCAAGATTTCAGTACAATTTACCAGTCTGCGAATAACTCAATCGATAGTTCTCTATTGGACAATTTCGAATCATGGTGAATCGCAGCTGAATTACACCATATTTTGCTGTCAATTTTCCCAGTATTTGGTGAATTCACAGCTTAGCGGATAGACCAATTGGCACAAAATTGCACCGAACGGCGTTACTCACCAATTCAGGGCCAGTTCGGAGTTTAGTGAATAACCCCTAAAGTCACTGAAATGCTACAAATATGGATACAAATGATCAGTCAGGTGTCGCGCGCTGCTTTCTTCCATCATTTAATGACTGGAACGTGCACAGGGACACATTGAATTCTTTGGGCGTTATTCCAAGATTGGTGTAAACTTAAAAACTGCACAGACTGTAACACTTGGAATAAGACCCTATAACTTCTTCCACAGAGCAGTTTACACAGCGACATCATCAGTCCCGGAGTTGGTCCCTGGCAGGAGGGATATTCAAAATCCCATACGTTGGGTGAAAGCTGCGTGGGCGGAGGAAACTCCTCTGCTTCAGACCGCAATATCGATAAAACCAGACTGGAAGGAGTGGGAGGGATTCCGCGAAGCTGACCGCTTTAACCCCTTCACACCGCTGGGCGTGCTATGTCATAGGAGTTACCAGGGAGTCGTTTGGTGTGTTATGCCGCCCTGCAGCATTCAGTCCCGCCTGCCTCTCTGCGATCCCCGTCAGCAAGGGGTTAATAAGCTAAAGTGTTGTGGTGGGTGCAGAGTGTCCCTTTAACCCCGTGATCTGAGAGTCTGTATTTTTACATAACGGGACGAGACGAGAATAATGAGGGAATGTGGAATCGCTAGTTAGTTTCTGGTTGCCTGCAAATTAGCGCTTCCTTTGTAAAGTATAGGAAGCATTCATTCGCAGCAGCAGCAGCTGCTACAGCCGAGCCGCAAGCTGGAGCAGGACGGGAGACAGTATGATTAATGAGCGGGGCCGTTATACTTAATGGCTCACTCCTTAACCATAACGGCTCGCTGGGAATAAGGCCTAAGGTAGACGAGAGCTTCACTGTGATACATTATGCATGAACGTGGAATATCGTGTCTCTGGGAGCTGAATGAAAGGGGGAGCGCGTTAAATAAGGGGAGCGTGAATCAAATAACATTGTATTTATTGGAGATAATAAACAGGAGAGCGAGTGTGTGTGTCCTTGCCAGGAGCTGACGTGCCACCGCTCACATACACACAAACACACACACCCCCTGTAAACACGTGCTCATCGATCACACACACACACACACCGACACACACCCAGCGAGTCTGTGAGTCAGGGAATCACATTCCACCCTTGAGTCACCGACGTCTCCTGCAGCATGAATGGAGCCGTAAAGTCAAACACGAATGTAAGGACCATCCTGTCCTGTGTGAGATCTCGCACGTCTGAGCAGGAATCGACCTTTCGCCCAATAAAACGCGTCAGGGGATGAGCTGGGTGTTACAGTAACACGTTACAACAATGTGGCCGCTCACTGTATTTATTTATACACATTACGGGGATGCAGAAACAGCGGCTGCCTCCGCCAGATCCCAAATCACAGAGATCCACAGATCTTAATATTGTGCAATTTTAACCCCCCGTATTCCTTGGAAAGTGATCACCTACAAAACTTCTCCATCCCCACCTTATTAACCCCTTCTCTACAACACAGTTGCTGCAGCACAGCCTTCTCATGCTCGCACTGGTCATCTACATCCCACTCCCTCTGCTCTGTTTTGTCTCGCATCCCTTTATGACCTTTAAGGCTAGGGTCAGACGAATGCATTTTTCACATTGTCCGTGAAAAAGTGCGTTCGAACGAATGGACATATTTTTTCCCGGAATACGCGTTAGCGGTCATACGATGCGCCTTTTCGTCCGTGATTTTGTACGGATCATCAATAAAACCCTTTTTGCGTCTGGACGTTATGTTGGCCGGACGTGTGCAGCGCCTGACGTCTCCCAATCACGCAAACACGCCGCTATGCGGCCGCAGCGCACTCTGTACGTCAGTAGTAGCGGTTTGACGTTCTCGAAAAAATGCGTTCATTTGCCACTTGCGTTGCACGGACGAATATTCGTGCGGCCGTTCGTCGTATGTTCCCCGGCATTGGACGTCATTTGCTGCTAGCACGGCCGTGATTTCGTGCGGCTAAACGCGTTCGTCTGACCCTAGCCTTAGATTGTAAACTCACGGGGTGCTGGGAAAGCACCAGTCAGACAGAAAACTCGGTTCAGCAGATTTTGACTTGAATATATTTCGGGTTCGGAAGCAGCCACTTCAGACAATTCAACGCTTTTCAGAACTGGGAAGTTTTGGTATTGTCGGAAGCGGAATGGGTTTAAGGTTTAAAAATATCTTAGCATTAGCCGGCAGGGCAGCCTTTTTCCTGCCAAGCACACGGGACAAAACGTTTAGAAAACCTTCATACTCCTGCAATAGGGCAGCCCTTTTCTATATTTCAAATAATTTTGCAATGTGCAACGCATGAAAAGGGCTGCCCTTTTCTATGTTTCATATGCTGTGTGTGAGTTTGCAATTACCGATGAGCTGTTCGGGTTCGGACGGTTCGGAGTTCGACCCGAACTTTGGCAGTTCGAAAGGTCGCAAATTTCAAACTTATTGGGTCTGTTCGGTTCGAGTTCGAAAAAAAAAAAGAAATTTTGAAAAAGTATAGAAAATGCTTAAAAAAATACTAAAAAATATAGAAATAAAGAGACTCTTTACTGCAGAATATTATAAGCAACGGTTTATTAGATATTGAATTAAAAACTAATGTGTACGTGGAAAGATTATCAACTCTAAGGCTAGGGTCAGACGAACGCATTTTTAACGTGCGTTTAGCCGCACGAAATCACGGCCGTGCTAGCAGCAAATGACGTCCAATGCCGGGTAACATACGAAGAACGGCCGCACGAAAATTCGTCCGCGCAACGCAAGTGGCAAACGAACGCATTTTTTCTAGAACGTCAAACCGCTACTACTGACGTACAGAGTGCGCTGCGTCCGCATAGCGGCGTGTGTGTGTGATTAGGAGACGTCAGACGCTGCACACGTCCGGCCAACATAACGTCCAGACGCAAAAAGGGTTTTATTGATGATCCGTACAAAATCACGGACGAAAATGCGCATCGTATGACCGCTATCGCGTATTCCGTGAAAAAATCTGTCCATTCGTTCGAACGTACTTTTTCACGGACGACGTGAAAAATGCGTTCGTCTGACCCTAGCCTCAATGACCTCTGTTCACAAACGGGCATAACACCAGGTGTCAGTGGCGGAAGTACCAGGGTCGCAGCGGTCGCAGTTGCGACCGGGCCCTGGCATTCCGCCACTGGAGGGGGGCCCAGCGCAGCCGCCAGATTCCGGCAATCAGCGCCGGAATCTGGGAGCCGCGCGCTGGCCGTCCCTCTCCCTGCGAGCGGCCACTGACATGCAGCTTGGCCGCTCACGTGGGAGAGAAACCACCTGACCAGCGCACGAGACCTCGCGCTGATCAGGTGGTTTCCGGCGAGCGGCCAAGCTGCATGTTTCCAGCGGCCGCTCGCCAAGGAGGACATCCCCATCGCCGGCGGAGCCTGTCCGGGGCCAGCAGAGGTAAGTAAGAGCTGGGGGGCCTTATACCCATGAGCTGGGGCCTGGGGGGCCCTTATACCCATGAGCTGGGGCATGGGGGGCCCTTATATCCATGAGCTGGGGGGCATACCCATGTGAAAGCTGGGGGGCAAATCCATGAGAGAGCTGGGGGGGCATATCCATGTGTGAGCTGGGGGCAAATCCATGTGAGAGCTGGGGGGCAAATCCATGAGAGCTGGGGGGCAAATCCATGAGAGAGCTGGGGGGCAAATCCATGAGAGCTGGGGGGAAAATCCATGAGAGAGCTGGGGGCAAATCCATGAGAGAGCTGGGGGCAAATCCATGAGAGAGCTGGGGGGCATATCCATGTGAGAGCTGGGGGGCAAATCCATGAGAGAGCTGGGGGGCAAATCCATGAGAGAGCTGGGGGGCATATCCATGTGAGAGCTGGGGGCAAATCCATGAGAGAGCTGGGGGGCATATCCATGAGCTGGGGGGGCATACCCATGAGAGAGCTGGGGGGGCATATCCATGAGCTGGGGGGCATATCCATGAGCTGGGGGGCATACCCATGAGAGAGCTGGGGGGCATATCCATGAGCTGGGGGGCATATCCATGAGCTGGGGGGCATATCCATGAGCTGGGGGGCATATCCATGAGAGAGCTGGGGGGGCATATCCATGAGCTGAGGGGGCATATCCATGAGAGAGCTGGGGGGGCATATCCATGAGAGAGCTGGGGGGGCATATCCATGAGCTGGGGGGGCATATCCATGAGAGAGCTGCGGGGGCATATCCATGAGCTGGGGGGCATATCCATGAGCTGGGGGGCATAACCACGTGTGAGCTGGGGCATAACCATGTGTGAGCTGGGGGGCAAATCCATAATCTGGGGGGCAATATCCATGTGTGAGCTGGGGCATATCCATGAGCTGGGGCAAATCCATGAGCTGGGGCAAATCCATGTGTGAGCTGGGGCATATCCATGAGCTGGGACATATCCATGAGCTGGGGCAGTATAAATATATATATATATCGGGGGGGGGGATATACATGTGAGCTGGGGGCATTTTTATATGGTCTGTTCTTATTGGAAAGCGTCACATGACATTAAAGAAAAGTATCGGTACTCGGTATCGGTGAGTACTTTTAAAATGTATCGGTACTCGTACTCGGTCTTAAAAAAGTGGTATCGGTGCATCCCTAGGCAATACTATCTAGACATGTGCACAGCACAAAATTTCGTTTTGAACTAATGGATTAGTCCTAAAATGCAATTTATTTAGTTGCTAAAGAAATTCGTTTTCAGTTCTTTAGTATGAAAACTAATTTCTTTCATCCGAAAACCAGTGGATACAATTACTATTGTAGTGGCGCCTATGGAGGTTTTCAGTTTACAACAGCTCTGGTTAAGTTAGCACCAACATTGTAATACTGCCCGTGTCAGGCAAAGCTGTTACAGTAACTGACTGCTGCTCATCACAGCGCTCAGAGTTTCAGTAAAACTAGTAAATAATATTTTTATATACAAGAGATTAGAAGAATTTTATTTCCTTGTTTTACTGAAACTCTGAGCGCTGTTACAGTCAGTTACTGTAACAGCTGAGCCTGATACATTGTACTGAGAGATAATGTAACAAGCAGCTGATCTCAGTGCTCACAGCCACTGGATTTAAAGGGCTAAAAAAAAAAAAAAAAAGGCTCCTCTCTGTATAATGTTTAGAACATCCTCCTGCATTAATTAATACCCCTCTCTGTATAATGTATACAACATCCACCTGCATTAATTAATACCCCTCTCTGTATAATATATAGAACGTCCTCCTGAATTAATTAATGTCCCTCTCTGTATAGAACATCCTCCTCAATTTATACCTTTCTCTGTATAATGTATATAACATCCTCCTGCATTAATACCCCATCTGTATAATGTATAGAACATCCTCCTGCATTAATTAATGCCCCTCTCTGTATAGAACTTCCTACTGCATTGGCATGTGGAGGGTGCAGAACTTCGGATGTTGCGATGTTGCGCTCTTCATTGCTGGTCTCCTTCACTCAATGTAATATCACAAAAAGGACTGAAACTAAAATGTAGTGCATTTTATTTTAGTTTCTTTCGTTTTTTGTACTGAGCAGTTTCGTTTCTCTTGAGTCATATGAAAACTAAATTATCCCAAAATTCGGACTAAATCGTTTTAGTACTAAAACGAATGCACATGTCTAATACTATCTTTGTTTTATTTTGCAGTGAAAAATAAGTAAAAATACATAGATTTTTTTGGGGGGGCGCCCTTCGTGGATTCTTGCATCGGGGCCCTCAGGTTTCTAGTTACGCCACTGCCAGGTGTTTTTAGTCTGGTAATCAATTTGATACATTGTACACTATACTGAGGGGGTGGGGTGGTGTCTGCTTCTGATTGAGATTTGAGAATTAATTTCCCTCCTAAAATATCCTAATATGCTGCATTTAACCCTTTCGCTGCTGAGGCTTTTCACACCTCTGTGCTGAGGTCATTTTTACCGCTTTCGCTCATCATGATTAACCGCGTTTTGTAGCCATATTTTCATATATGACCCAGACATATTATATATTGTTCTTTCCGTCAGACTTGGCAGATTCATAATATGTCATTATTATATGTATAGGTTACGTCATGTCTGTATATTATAACAAAAATGCAACAAAATTTGAATTTTCAACAATTTATTATGTGTAAAGTTTTTTTCACACTTTAACATGCGATCGTTTGCAGTTATATTTTGTATGGAGTGCGCTTTTTAAAAAAATTAGAAAAATCTTTTGGGGAAAATTTCGCTTTTTTTAACAAACGCGCCGCATACAAAAATCATTAGTGCAGCATTATTGTTCACATTATAATTGAAATGGGAACAATATTGTTGCATTAAGAAAACAAAAACAAAAAACAAACTTGTTTATTTTTTTTTTAGAATTTTTTTTATTTATTTTTTTAAAACATTTTTCATGCTCATGTTTGGTATCCTTGGAAAGGCCATGCTCTGGCCGATCCAACGATATCAAACATTAACCCCTAGCTGCCAGGGATCGGGGGATAGGGGGATCCAATGAACCCCCTATCTCCACCATTGGTGGCAGCTAGGGGTTAACTCCAGGACTGGCATCATCGTGCTATGCACGATGTCGCCAGTCCTCAGGGGGAGTCCCTGGAGGCTTGGCCGACATCCAAGATGTCGGCCAGCTCCAGGAGAGGATCACGATCCGGCGCTTTTCAGCGCTGATTCGTGATCCGGCTCCCCAGGGGTTAATCACAGCCACCGTTTGGAAGGGCAGGCTGTGCCCTTCCAAACGGTGCCTGGATTAACCCTCTGCCCCCCGGCGATCGGGAGGGAGAGAGGTCCGAAGGACCTCCCCCCTCCCTTTCAGGCGCTTCCTCCGCGCATGCGGGGGGGGGCGCCTGAATTAGATGTCATCGCGCCGCCGCGATGACATCTAATTGCTCCGCCGGGGTCCCGGAGTGCTGGGCTGACATCCAGGATGTCAGCCCGCACCGGGGGGTGCAGCAATCCACCGGAATCCGGCGGATTTCTGCCTCCTGTGCATGGACGCGCTCAGTGCGTCCATAGCACAGGAGAACCACTTGGCTGGACGCGCTGAGCGCGTCCATAGCAGCCAAGTGGTTAACTTGTGTTTGAAAAAAATTCTAAATAACATCTAAGGCTAGGGTCAGATGAGCGCATTTTGTACGGACATACTTACTGACTGACAACAAGGTAGTGGCCAAACAGTCTGTTTTTTTCACTGACGTATTTTTTGACGGATGTAGCAGGGAAAATAAATTAAAATGAAAAAACATTCTGTCCGTCAAAAATGCTGGACGTATAAATGCAGTCCATCTGACCTCGTTTCATCACTCACATACAAAGCTACAAGGACGTTGCGGACGAGGCGCACTCCGCACGTCTGTTCTCGCAGTATTACGTTCTTGCCTAACCTGCGTCCGTTTGCTGCGTCCGCCATGCATCTGCACTTCCGTGCGGACGTACTTCGTGTGTGGGGCTCCATTGGTCAGAATGCTATGCTGCCACGGACGTACAAATGTGCGGCAACACGGACGTGATAACTGCGCTCGTCTGACCCCAGCCTTAAGCAATGTTATTTTTCACCTTGGGATTAAACATTCACAGGGTTATTCAGAGAGCGGTGAAAAGCAGGAGAATAACTGGAGAAGTGAAAATTCTAGGTCAAAATAGCCAAACCAGAAAAATTCTCCCATTTAACTCACTTTCCAAATTGGCTATTTGGTCTAGATTGTTCTCTTCTCCTGCCAGTTCTCCTGGCTTTCACCTCTCTCTCAGGGTTGTTCAGAGAAAGGTGAAAACCAGGAGAATGGCAGGAAAAGAGAACAATCTGGACCAAATAGCCGATTTGGAAAGTGAGATAAGGCTAGGGTCAGACTAACGCATTTTTCACAGCTACCGTCAAAAAGTGCGTCCGAACGCATTGCCGTATTTTTTCACGGAATGCGCGAAAACGGTCATACGATGCGCATTTTCGTGCGTGATTTTTTACAGATCCAAACCAGGAAACTTTGGGTGTCTGGACGTTATGTTGGCCGGACATGAGCAGGGTCTGACGTCTCCTAATCACGCACACACGCCGCTAGTGGACGCAGCGCACTCTGTACGTCAGTACTAGCGGTTCTGCGTTCTCGACAAAATGCGTTCATTTTCCACTTGCGTTGCGCAGCCGGACTTTCGTGCGACCGTACTTCGTATATTGGCCGTCATTGCCCGTCATTTGCTGCTAGTGCAGCTGTGATTAAGTGCGCCTAAACGCACGTTAAAAATTCGCTAGTCTGACCCTAGCCTAAATGGGAGAATTTTTCTGGTTTGGCTATTTTGACCTAGAATTTTCCATTCTCCAGTCATTCTCCTGCTCTTCACCGCTCAGGAGAATGACTGAAGAGAAAATTCTAGGTCAAAATAGCCAAACCAGAAAAATTCTCCCATTTATCTCACTTTCCAAATCAGCTATTTGGTCTAGAATTTTCCATTCTCCAGTCATTCTCCTGCTTTTCACCGCCAAAAAATCAGTAAACTTTTTCTGCGTGTTCGAAAATGTCTCCTCTTTTCATACAGGCTGCCGCCCCAGGCAGTTGTTTATGGATAGATTAAAGGAAAAGCATTTACCGTCATTTGAAACGTAATTTTTTGGTTTTTAAGTGTTTCTATACATCCTAGAAATCCACCACTTCACGGGCAGGTTATGGGGACCTCCTAGGCACGATATTTGAAGGAATTTTTCGTTTTTGTTTTTAACCCTTATTTCATGGAAAACTCACTGTCCCTTTAAAAACGTTTTTTTTTTACTTTTTGTCCTTGTTTCCTGTCCCCCAGGGCACTAACCGGACCCCCATACACCTTTTATGGCAAATATGTAGCATATATGCCCTCTTGGAGGGCACTCCAAAAACCGAATTTTCAGCCCCATTGACTTGTATGGGGTCCGAGTTCGGGTTCGGGTTCGGACCAGAACATTTGGAAAGTTCGGGTTCGGCTTCGAACCGAACTCGGGGAGTGTTCGGCTCATCCCTATTTGCAATATGCAATGCCTATAAAGAGCTGCCTTTTTCTATAATTCATATGCACTTAATAAGTTTGCAATGCGCAATCTATGAAAGGAGCTGCCCTTTCCTATATTTCAATTGCTGTAAGTGCAATATGCAACACATGAAAAGTGCTGGCCTTTTCTATGTTTCGTATGCTGTGTGTAAGTTTGCAATGGGCAACGCATGAAAAGTGCTGCCCTTTTCTATATTTCATATGCTGTTAGTTTGCAATGTGCAGTGAATGAAAAGTGCTGCCCTTTTCTATATTTCATATGCTGTTAGTTTGCAATGGGCAGCGCATGAAAAGTGCTGCCCTTTTCTAGATTTCATTTGCTGTTAGTTTGCAATGTGCAGTGAATGAAAAGTGCTGCCCTTTTCTATATTTCATATGCTATTAGTTTTCAATATGCAGCGCATGAAAAGTGCTGCCCTTTTCTATATTTCATATGCTATTAGTTTTCAATGTGCAGCGCATGAAAAGTGCTGCCCTTTTCTATATTTCATATGCTGTTAGTTTGCAATGTGCAGTGAATGAAAAGTGCTGCCCTTTTCTAGATTTCATTTGCTGTTAGTTTGCAATGTGCAGTGAATGAAAAGTGCTGCCCTTTTCTAGATTTCATTTGCTGTTAGTTTGCAATGTGCAGCACATGAAAAGTGCTGCCCTTTTCTATATTTAATACACTGTGTTAGGTTTGCCGTGTGAATGACATGAAAAGTGCTGCCCTTTTCTATATTTCATATGCTGTTAGTTTGCAATGTGCAGCGCATGAAAAGTGCTGCCCTTTTCTATATTTCATTTGCTGTTAGTTTGCAATGTGCAGCGCATGAAAAGTGCTGGCCTTTTCTATATTTCATTTGCTGTTAGTTTGCAATGTGCAGTGCATGAAAAGTGCTGCCCTTTTCTATATTTCATTTGCTGTTAGTTTGCAATGTGCAGCGCATGAAAAGTGCTGCCCTTTTCTATATTTCATTTGCTGTTAGTTTGCAATGTGCAGCGCATGAAAAGTGCTGCCCTTTTCTATATTTCATATGCTGTTAGTTTGCAATGTGCAGTGCATGAAAAGTGCTGCCCTTTTCTATATTTCATTTGCTGTTAGCTTGCAATGTGCAGTGCATGAAAAGTGCTGCCCTTTTCTATATTTAATACACTGTGTTAGGTTTGTCGTGTGAATGATATAGAAAGGGCTGCCATTTTCTATACTTCAAACGCTGTGTGTACGTTTTCTGTGTGCATGACATGAAAAGTGCTGCCCTATTGTACGAGTCTGAAGATTTGACGAATCGCTCATATTCGGCCAAATATCAGTTCAGTCCAAATTGAATCACGCAAGTCTCCTACTACTGCCGCACCCACCAGATTGCCCCAAAGGCTGGACCACTCATCCCTGTGTATCGACATGTCGTTAGTCTGTATCTTCCTATTTTCCAGAGCGCTACGGAATAGGTGGGCGCTACGTAAATGCACGTAGCGTATTGTAACTCTGCAAGTTGGTAGTTTGCATTGTGGCAAGCCATGCTGTGACACGGCAGAACATCACAAGGACTGAGGACAGTTGGAGCAGTTGACTACACGGAATAAGAAAAAACTATTAAAACGTATAAACAATACAGAACGAGTCGTACAGCACAAGGAAAAGAAAATTAACGAGATCTCCGGCCTTCAGAAAACACGTTAGTCTGGTTTTTCTTATCAGTTCCAAAGGTCACTCTCAGTTCATAATTGTGATACAATAAGCAGATGATAACACAAGCTGAAAAAGATGTTATAATACACACTCGTACATATTATAACAAGTGTGTCACAGAGTAATAGACAACATATACAGGGTTATTTAAACAGATCCGAATCGCTGCCGAAAGGTAACCGAACGCAGAAATTCAGAGTTCGGTTATCTTTCCTGGCCATTCGACTATTCAGAGAGCAGGCAGTTCGCCAAATCCTGGCGAATTGTCTGCACATAAGGTGCCTGTTCGGTGCCTGTTCGAGGGCAGTGAAATCCCCATAGAGAAGCACTGCTTCGGCTATTCAGAGAACACAAAACAGCAGTGAAAAGATGCCGAAATGCCCTGCTGTTCGGTAGTTTCATTCAACAGGTTTATTCAGGAGAATCCCATAGGCTTCAATGTTAAAAATATTCCCGTTTTAATTCAATATCTAATAAACTGTTTATTATAATATTCTGCAGCAAAAAGTCTCTTTATTTATAGATTTTTTAGGATCTTTTAGGTGTTTTTCGGGATTTTTTTAGCGAAACTTTTTCCATTTTTTTTAAAATCGTTTTTCTTTTTTCTGTAACAGCCCTTTTTATTATCATTCATTGGATTTTATATGTAAATTTCAGACATTTTCGCTCAGTAGTTTCGTTGCAAACAGCGTTTCACTTTTCAAACATTCAAGCAAACTGGTTTTTTTTTCTCACTCCATTCGTCTGTGGTGTCGGGTTTTTCCGGCGGCTGCTCTGCGCTTCGATCGGCTTCTGCTCGGGTTTCTCCAGCGTGTTCGGCGGGGTTAATCCAGATGTTTTTGCGGGTTTCGGTGTGCATTCACCAGGTTTTGTGGTGAGTGTTCGACAGGTTTGCGGCGGCTTTTCCCTGCAATACGACGGCCCTGTGGTGCTTGCTGAATACACCGCAGGGTCGCCGAAATGGGATCACCAAATCGCACCGAATTGAAGAGAACGACTCTCTTTGAATAACCCTGATAGGAGCCCAGACACTCTGCCAGTCGTTTCCTTGGGCTTTAATGGACCATCGCAAACAAGCATTGATAGTTGGCGGACGTTAAAAATAAAAGTCTGAGTCCGAAATCACCACAAATATATGGGGTTATTCAAAGAGCACCGAAATTTCAGTGAAAGTACAGTGCTCTTTAATTCGGCACACTTCGGTGCCTTTCGGCGATTCAAGTTCACGAAATCTGCGGTGAATTCAGTTTTCAGTGCACGGTCCGCAAAGTGTGCCGAACAGACCACCGCCGATAACACGGTCCAATGGAACCGTTTTCGTGCGATCATCCGATATCGTCCGTCGTCGTACGTCCAATCCCGTAACATGAATGTGAATGGAACCATCGTCCATTGCGGCAGACGTCCGACGGCCGACTTCTGGAGACCACAGCAGATGGGCGATCTCACCTTGCAGGCTGGGAGTTCAGAACGATTAGGCAAGATGGACATTGACAAACTCATTAGGGGAGTTTAAAAAAAAACGCATTCATATTGTTTTTGCTGTTTTTTTAACTCCCATTGAAAATAAATGGTGCAGACATGATGCAAGTTTACCAAAACACCTTTTGCGCATGGTGGGACTAGCTGTGTAACATGGTGGGACTAGCTGTGTAACATGGTGGGACTAGCTGTGTAACATGGTGGGACTAGCGGTGCTGCTGCACAAAGGGGTTTATTCACTAAGCACTGACATGCCTCCCGAAGGGCACTGAATCTTGAATTTTCCTACACGGTGCAATTTTGTTGCTGTTTGTACTTTTAGAAATGATGGCGAAATATGGTGCAGTTTGCTGCAGATCGTTGCACATCGGCAATCTGCAGCGGCAGAGAGAACGAATATCAGAGCGCAGTACTGCACTGAAGTGTTGACGCCATGCCCTGATTTAGGGGATAGTTTGACAGGTTTACAGACAAAGCGCATAGTAAAAATAATAGTAACAAAAAAAAAAAGGACTGCACTTGTTTTTGCATGTAAAACCAGTTCATTCTGGTTGTGGCAGCCATGTACTCCACCTCTGATTTTGATCTGGATCGTCTGTGGTCCCACGACAGATTGCAAGCAGTGGACGACCCCTAGTCTGACCCGACGGACGACCGACGGTCTGACGAAATCGTCGGTCGTTCGAAAACGGTTCCAGTGGACGGCCAGCCTAAACCACCTATGATCCACCGAACGCCACCAGTCTGACCGCTGAACACCGGCAAAAAAATAATTCAGCTGCCGAACTGGGGGGGGGGGGAGATGACTGCTATTTTTTAAGAGGCGTTTAAAACAATAAATATGCATGAAAACGTATGGAAATATTAAAAAAGGTTATATATAAAAAAAAAAAAAACGGTCTTTTACAGAATAAATATAAAACGACATTGACAAAATGGGAATCCAAAAATTTTGCCTAAAAACTCCAGAACAATACCCAGAAAAATTCTAAAAAATCAATAAATAAAAAGACTTTTTGCTGAAAATGAAAAGAAGAAACGGATCAATAAGAAATTATAAAACGGTAATTTTTTTTTACTTTAAATTCTATGGGATTCGCCTGTTTAAACCTGTCGAACTGAAACACCGAAAATGAGGGCATTTCACTGACACTTCGGTGCAGTTTGACATTCTCTGAATAGATTAACCATTACTTCTCTATGGGACAATTTCACTGATGCCGAAGGTTGGCGAATTGCACCATATTTTGGTGTCAATTCGCCAGTATTTGGAGAATTGACAGTTTTTGACATGCCACGAAATTGCACCTTACCGTGAAATTCACCATTCGGTGCAATGCAGTGGCAAGATTGAGTTATTGAGTAACCCTTTATGGTCACTATTTACACAGCGCCGTCGGGGAGGACTTTTCATACAATAGTAGTTGGGTTCTGCTGCTCCTCCTCCAGCAATTAGGCCTCATGTAGTTATCACTTATTGTGTGTAATTATATGATGGATTGCAGGGCGTTCTGAGGGTTTCGCTTTGTCTGTTTTAGCACCAAAAAATGGTCGAGGGAAAAGATGTGTGGCCAATGGCAGAAAGGGGTGGTGCCCACCTGAATGGTCCCATGTACTGTATATAGTTTGCACAGGGCTGGCCATGGCTGGCGATATGCACAGTTTTGGTAGGTTATGAGCAAATTGAGGTTAGGGGCTCTCTTCACATCCATTGATGTCCTTTGAGAATGTGCCTGGCAAGTCTGATATGCAGCTCAGGCCTGTAAGGGAGAAATTTCGGAGTATCTGTATATGTAACGGGTAAAGTCAGAAATTGTGTAAAGCTAACTTAACCTGAGTATAGCCCACATGTCCCAGAAGTGCTGGGTGAATCTGTGGAAAAAAATGTCAGGTTTTCCCAATGTAATCTGCCAATGGACTATCCAGCCCCACTTGGATAAAAATTATTTAAAGGGTTAGGGTTACATTTAGGGTTAGGGTTGACTTGGATAAAAAGGATTTAAAGGGTTAGGGTTACATTTAGGGTAAGGGTTACGTTTAGGATTAGGGTTGACTTAGGTAAAAATTATTAAAAGGGTTTGGGTTACATTTAGGGTTAGGGTTAAGTTTAAGGTTAGGATTGGCTGGGGGAAAAGTGATTAAAAGGGTTATGGTTAAGTTTAGGTTTAGGGTTGATTTGTGTAAAATTGATTAAAAGGGTTTAGTTTAGGGTTAGGGTTGACTTGGGTAAAAGTGATTAAATGAACGGGTTAGGGTTAAATTTAGGTTTATGGTCGACTTTGGTAAAAGCGATTAAAAGGGTTAGGGTTAAGTTTAGATTTAGGGCTGACTTGGGTAAAAGTGATTAAAAGGTCTAGGGTTCAGTTTAGGGTTAGGGTTGACTTGGGTAAAAGTGATTAAAAGGGTTAGGGCTGACTTGGGTAAAAGTGATTAAAAGGGTTAGGGTTAAGTTTAGGTTTAGGGTTGACTTGGGTAAAAGTGATTAAAAGGGTAAGGGTTAAGTTTAGGGTTAGGGTTGAATTGGGTAAAAGTGATTAAAAGGGTTAGGGTTATGTTTAGGGTTAGGGTTGACTTGGGTAAAAGTGATTAAAAGGTCTAGGGTGATGTTTAGGGTTAGGGTTGACTTGGGTAAAAGTGATTAAAAGGGTTAGGGTTAAGTTTAAGATTAGGGTTGACTTGGGTAAAAGTGATTAAAAGGTCTAGGGTTAAGTTTAGGGTTAGGGTTGATTTGGATAAAAGTGATTAAAAGGTCTAGGGTTCAGTTTAGGGTTAGGGTTGACTTGGGTAAAAGTGATTAAAAGGGTTAGGGTTAAGTTTAGGGTTAGGGTGGACTTGGGTAAAAGTGATTAAAAGGGTTAGGGTTAAGTTTAGGGTTAGGGTGGACTTGGGTAAAAGTGATTAAAAGGGTTAGGGTTAAGTTTAGATTTAGGGTTGACTTGGGTAAAAGTGATTAAAAGGGTTAGGGTTAAGTTTAGGGTTAGGGTTGACTTGGGTAGTTCCAAATCGTCTGGAGGGCCAAGGTTGCCTACCACTGGTATAGAGTCTGAACTGGCAGGAAGCACCAGCTGCCATACAGTGATGCCAGACCCCTGTCTGTGCAACGCTATAGGAGGCTGCCTATATTTCCTTATTGTAGTGCCATTTCTAATTGACCGTAACTGTAGAGACTGTCATGGGGGCACCTGGCGTGAGCCAAGGTGGGCCCTTTATACTGGATATTTAGCCCTTGAGGCAGGTTAGCTCAGCTGCTGGCTGCATGGACACAGACCACAGCACACAAAATACCAGACAAGATAAACAACAGAGCAACTGGAACAGGAATGAACAAGGAGAAAACAGCAGAACACTAAAGGGATCCCTAACTCTAGAATAAGGTCCTTGTATGGCCTTCTGTCTAATGAAATGGAACCTCACAAGAAATAACACAAAAAGAGAAGAGGAAGGGTGAAGGTTAAACAGGATGCGGCAAGACAATACACTCACGCACAGCAGCAACACAGGGAAACCCTGAACTAGGATGAGGTCCTTGCAATGGCCTCTAATACTAACTGAATGTAACGCTTATGGGTAATACATAGAACAGGAATACAGGAGACAAGGAACATACAACAGAATTGTCAGAACCAGAGCCAAAGGATCAAGAGCCAGGAGAGTATGTCAGACAAGCCAAGATCAGATACCAGAGAGGGACGTTAGAACAGGCAGGAATCGGTACACGGAATATCAATACACAGAGTACAGGGATTACACAGAAGAAACGGCAGAACCAGGCCAAGATCATACACAAGATTACCAATATAAGAAAACAGAAAGCAATGACTCTCAGGAAGCAAGCACCTCAGGAACAGAAACCCTCAGGAACTAGACCTATGGAAGAGCCAGGGACAGGGCGGACCATGTGACCCCAGGCCATAACAGCAGCAGGGGAATCCAGAAGCGGAATGGCATAGCCCAGGTAGGGAAGAGCTGGCCTGGATCACTCTCACCACCAGGGGGCCTGACTGGAATGTGGAAACGTGACAGAGACGAGCCTATAGACTTCAAATTTTTGTTTTGGTTTTCTCCAGCTTTATTACCACAATTTAGCGATTGCAACCCAGGAGCTGCCTTGAATGAACCTGTTCCAGAATGTTTATTTGAGGTTAAACAATGTAACTTGTAAGACTCAAAGCGTTTACACCATCCCAGGCTCGAGCTAATGTAAATACGCCGAGCGCGGAAATGTTAGTCTGTTCCCTCATCCACATCCAGCAGCAATATTGGAATTGGATGGCTGATTTCATGAAATAATAAGTCAAGGTTTTTTTTTTAAAATGGTCCGACACATCCGTTCTCCATTAGAGAACCATCAGGTCTTCTCTGCTGTTGACATTTTAGGGGCAGGGGGCTTTCCTGACCGCTTGTGAAAAGCCGGTGGATTTTACTGTCATAATATTTTCATCGACCAACTCAGCAAAATTCAGCAGAAATGTTATCGAAGAACAAACATGGTTAAAGTTACGATTAAACACATCAGCCCGTTCCAAGGTCCAGCTCGGGTCTCTTTCAATCAAATTACACACTATTAATTATTATACTTTATTAAAGGCTTGTTAATTATTAAGGCACACTTCTGTAAATGATTGACACTGGGTTCTAGCGCCGCAGTCTATGTCCAATTCTGTCTTCAAACTATAACCACTCATGCTCAGCTGCCACCAGGCTGAAGACCTCGGTTTTTATAGGGCCCTATACCAACCCAGCCATCAAACACAATGGCTTCAGCCACTAAATCAGCCCAGGCTGGTGTTGTATCTGCGACACACATGTTTCAGCAGGTTCCTGTTAATTAACAGTTCCATCATTCCATTGTCAATGACTAGTGAATCTATCAATATCTACGTTCACGAAGCCAGACTTTCCACCAGTTCTGTCAACTGGAAGTCAAGCCAAGAGCGTCCAGCTCACTGTCCCTTTAACAGCATTAATTCATTTACTCGTGCGTAGAATTATAATCTGCAAACAGCGCTACACGATGATTTGAGTAAAACGCTCGGGCTGCCACGCCAAACGCGTAATCTTCTCCCTGCGATTAATTAAGCCGTAATGGAATTTGTGAAAGCTGAATATATTATCCTCTCCGCATATTAGCTGGATGACCACAACAAAAACAGATTAAAATTAATTAAAATGTTATTTGACGGTGAAAAACGGCGCAGATGCACGGGCTAAGCTTCTCACGACACCACATTATACAACCGCTCATGCAAGATGTAAACAACAATGTTAGTAAATGTTGTCACTCTATCAGGGTTATTCGAAGAGATCCGAATTGCTGGCGAAAGGTAACTGAACAGTGAAATTCAGCGTTCGGTTACCCTTCCTGGCCATTCGGCTTTTCAGAGAGCAGGCAATTCGCCAAATGTTGGCGAATTGCCTGCACATACGGTGCCTGTTCGGTGCCTGTTCGAGGGCAGTGAAATCCCCATAGAGAAGCAATGCTTCATCTATTCAGAGAACACAAAACAGCAGAGAAAAGTTGACGAATTTCCCTGCTGTTCGGTGGTTTCATTCGGCAGGTTTATTCAGGCGAATCCCATAGGGTTCAATGTTAAAAATATTCCTGTTTTAATTCAATATCTAATAAACCGTTTATTATAATATTCTGCAGAAAAAGTCTCTTTATCTATAGATTTTTTTAGGATATTTTAGGCATTTGTCTTTTTTTTTTTTGCAAAACTTTTTTTCCGTGTTTTTTTTTTAATCGTTTTTTCTTTTTTCTGTAACAGCCCTTTTTATTATCATTCATTGGATTATATGTAAATTTCAGACATTTTTCACTCAGTAGTTTTTTGCAAACAGCGTTTCACTTTTCAAACATTCAAGCAAACTGTTTTTTGTTTTTTTTTCTCACTCCATTCGTCTGCGGTGTCGGCTTTTTCCAGCGGCTGCTCTGCGCTCTGATCGGCTCCTGCTCGGGTTTCTCCGGCGTGTTCGGCGGGGTTAATCCAGATGTTTTTTGCGGGTTTCGGTGTGCATTCGCCTGGATTTTGCGGTGAGTGTTCGCCGGGTTTGCGGCGGCTTTTCCCTGCATTACGACGGCCCTGTGGTGCTTGCTGAATACACCGCAGGGACGCCGAAATGGGATCGCCAAATCGCACCGAATTGAAGAGAACGAAAAGTCACCGAACGTACGGTGACATTTCAATTCTCTTTGAATAACCCTGTATATTTTTTCTTCTCTTTAGTTCATTGAAATGTTTTGATCTGAACAGCAGCAGCAATGAACTGGATTCTTATTTAAATTTATTGATAAAAACGTAAAAAAAATTGGAAAAAATAATAATAATTTATGCCGTCACAGAATCTCTCATGAAATCTCACATTTCACATTTCCTGTAATTAATGCAAACGTGTGTGCGCTAAATGGGCCGCCTTGATAGGTCCTCCCCTTAAGTTAACCCCTTCACGACCAGGTGCTGCCGCGGGCCTCTATTTTGGCGCATCTCCTCATTGATTTCTGGTCTGTCCCTAAAATAACCCTGGTATCTGTGTTCTGAATAAATAATTAAATACTAGACAGGCACGGAAATAAATGAAAAATCTTACAAGCCTCAAAAATATGAGACAGAATTAGATAGAAGGCATCGGGACCAGACTATCACAAGCTGGGCCATATCCACAGAATAACGTTGCTAAAAACAATGACCCATCATCAAAACAATGCTGACGCGCGTTTTGCCGCAACCTATCGCGGCTTCATCAAGAGCAGTGATGGGCCGAACACCCCCGTGTTCGGTTCGATTTCGAACTCGAACATCCGAAAAAGTTTGAATTCGATAGTTACTCAATAGTTACTCGATATCGATTCGATAGTTCATTTCAAATTCGATAGTTAGTAGATATCCATTCGATAGTTAATTTCAAACGTTAAAAAAGTTGTGGGAAATGTTGAAACCCATTTTTGGTCAAACTTTTTTCGAACGGCCCAAAAAGTTCGAAGTTCGCGAATTTTCGAACTGCCGATTTTCGAATCGAACTTAGAACAGATTCGAACCGGCAGCCCATCCCTAATCAAGAGCTTCCTCAATATATCTGATTCTTGATCCTCCCTTCAACTCCTTCCTCTGGTTCATTGTTTTCTGCAGACAGGCCCTGGCATTTCTACCCTGCCCTATGAATTGTTCATTAATTGATTGCATTATGCGTATTTTGGGTTACGGGGAGTACTTTTTTTCCTTGCCAAGCGTCATTGACTTAACATTTGATGGTATCCCACAACCAAGCGTTATTTTGGTGATGGGTCATTGTATCTAGCAGCTTTATTCTGTGGTTATGGTCCGGCTTGTGATATCCTGGTCCTGATGCCTTCTAGACATGTGCGTTTCGTTTTGTCTGAATTCAAATTCGTCTGAAAATCCACCATTTTTCAATTCAGCATTCACTGCAGGGTGCAGGGAACAGATCAGAAAATCAGATGAAAAGTCGCCCAAAATCCGCCGTCAACCCTGCTGATAAGTCATCGATACGATCCGAAACACCGCAGAAAACATGCCAAACATACCTGACGATCCACTGCAAACCCGCCGAACGCGTCTGAAAACAGTCGATGATCCGCCGAACACAGTGCCGACCAGCCGCCGGATAAATCCGACAAGTTGACGAACGGGGTAAAAAAAGAGGTTGAAACTTCAAAAATTTGAAATACTCTTTGGAAAAAAAACTACTGGACGAAAATGTCTGGAATTAACATATAAAGTCCTATGAATAATAATTAAGTCTGTTACAGAAAAATAGATACACTATTAAAAAAAAAAAAAAACAATCGGACAAAAATATTTTGCTGAAAAATATCCTTAAAGATAAATAAAGAGACTTTTTGCTGCAAATTGAAAGAATAAACGTTTTATTAGATATTGAATTAAAACGGGAATATTTTTAACATTGAAGCCTACGGAATTCTCCTGAATAAACCTGCCGAATGAAACCACCGAACAGCAGGGCATTTTGATGACATTTCTCTGCTGCTCGGTGTCTGTGAATAGATTAACCATTGCTTCTCTATGGGGGATTTCACTGCCGCCGAGCAGCACTGTATTTTGCTGGCAATTCACCAAAATTTGGCGAACTGCCTGCTTTCTGAATAGCCGAATGGCCCCAAAAATTCCCTGTTCGGTGTAATTTCGGGGTCAGATCATCTCTCTAAGTAACCCTGTATATTTTTGCTTATAACAATGTTTCTTTAAATTTTTCTCCCCTCTCCTAGAAAAAAAGAAAAGATTTTTGTTTGTTTGTCAATCACTGCCGCTTCCACTGGCTGCATTGTTTCATCCAAGAAGGTGACATTCCCCCCCCCCGTCCCCGGCAAGTGAAACTGTCACAAAACATGTTGAAAACGCCGCGCTGCGCTCTATGGGGGGTTAAAAAAAGACAGAATCGCTGAAATAATTTCCAAGCGCGTCTGAAAAGAAACAGCTGAGAATAAGCATTGTTTGTGCTTTTTGCTTCTTCTGAAAGTCTCTGTTCCGGATGGCTATTGGCTAATCATTCATGAGGCCGTTTACTTTATCCGGGCTTATCTAGTATAACTTTAACCCGTTTTATATAACAGAGTTATAAAAGTAATGGGCTTTCGTTGCCAAACCTGACCAATAACTAACCAGCAGCTTTTATTTGACGCCTCCCTGAAGCAGATGTTCCAAAATATGCAGTGTTTTCTTGGTTTCCTTCTCACCTATAAAGTCATGTATAGTGTCGCCCTCAATGATACATTGTTTCAAATGCGTAAGGAAAGTCTGCTGGGATCCACCCACTCTGTCATTAACCTTCATTTGTCCTCTGAGTGATCCTCATCTCCATCTCTACTTGGTTTTCCATATTCTTATTGTCTTACTCTCATTTGTAGGCTTTAACACCTTCACTACCAAAAACATATATACTTGCTTTGCATTAAAATACAATAATAAACACCTAAACAAACGTTACTGCTGCATTACAGCAGCCAGAGATTTGGCAGAATACAGGGAGAGCTGCGGGGTCACTTGCTGCTGTACAGGGATACCATTCAGGGGGTTATAATGAGTGTAAATCCCTGTACAGTACAGACACAAGGTGTTGCTGTAATTGCCATACACAGGCATTATGCAGCACATACAGATACAAGGTGTTGCTGTAATTGCCATACACAGGCATTATGCAGCACATACAGATACAAGGTGTTGCTGTAATTCCCATACACAGGCATTATGCAGCACATACAGATACAAGGTGTTGCTGTAATTGCCATACACAGGCATTATGCAGCACATACAGATACAAGGTGTTGCTGTAATTGCCATACACAGGCATTATGCAGCACATGAAAAACAAAAATTGGTGGTGTTGCGCTAAAGGAAAGTAAAAAAAGTAAAAAAACTTATGTATGGTCTATTTTGAAGGCATGCTATACTGCACAGCAAAAAAGAGAAAGAAAGTTCTATTTCTCAATAGTTCGTTCAATGGATATCCAGTCTCTGTTGTAGAAAGGTTTTTCAGTGAAATCTTCCAAGACTTTGGAACGAATGACCACTTCTTTGGTGAATCTTCATTAAAAAAGTATATATCTCGGAAAAAGAGAAACTCGATAGTGTTATACCGTTTATTAATGTGTATACAAATCTACTGACATAATATACGTACAGAAAAAAGAGGTAGTGGGTTTAGGATTTGATCTCACCCACTGCCAGATAAAACATCACGTCCCAATCAAGCCTCTATAGACAAAACCACCAGGAGCTCCCGGGCTGCTTCCAAGGTGGTCACTCATACCAAAGTGGGACCGCGATGATAAAGTGACGTAGTGCTGACGCGTTTCGCCCCGCCCACGGGACTTCATCAGAGCATCTGATGAAGTCCCGTGGGCGGGGCGAAACGCGTCAGCACTACGTCACTTTATCATCGCGGTCCCACCTTTGGTATTGAGTGACCACCTTGGAAGCAGCCCGGGAGCTCCCTGGTGGTTTTGTCTATAGAGGCTTGATTGGGACGTGATGTTTTATCTGGCAGTGGGTGAGATCAAATCCTAAACCCACTACCTCTTTTTCTGTACGTATATTATGTCAGTAGATTTGTATACACATTAATAAACGGTATAACACTATCGAGTTTCTCTTTTCCGAGATATATACTTTTTAATGAAGATTCACCAAAGAAGTGGTCATTCGTTCCAAAGTCTTGGAAGATTTTCACTGAAAAACCTTTCTACAACAGAGACTGGATATCCATTGAACGAACTATTGAGAAATAGAACTTTCTTTCTCTTTTTTGCTGTGCAGTATAGCATGCCTTCAAAAATAGACCATACATAAGTTTTTTTACTTTTTTTACTTTCCTTTAGCGCAACACCACCAATTTTTGTTTTTCATGTTATATGCATTCTGAATTTGGTGGATATCAGGGTGGTGTTTTTTTGCTGCTCATTGTTTTTGGGTGTTTCCACAGTATAAACCCTCTTTGCTTATTATGCAGCACATACAGATACAAGGTGTTGCTGTAATTGCCATACACAGGCATTATGCATTATCACCCATCATCCAGACACCCACAGCTCAACTGATCCCCTGCATACTTTTGCTGGTAGGCATTATCACCCATCATCCAGACACCCACAGCTCAACTGAACCCCTGCATACTTTTGCTGGTAGGCATTATCACCCAGTATTCGCAGGCACCCACATTTATAACGTTTGCTTGGTTTTTTTTTTCTGTTTTTATTTGTTTTCTCCACCATTTGCTTTGCTAATTAGCATGTGAATCTCCTGCCCTATTGACACAGCCCATCCAGCTTCAGCTGTTGACTTTTAACTGCCTGATTGCAATCAGCCTGCCCTATATAACAACTATACCAGGCTCTATTTGAGCCAGGCTCTTGTGACATTCACAAGTGACAGTCTTAAGTGGACGCTTAGAGTTGATTCCTGGAGTCAGTGACAGTCTTAAGTGGACGCTTAGAGTTGATTCTGGAGTTCAGTGACAGTCTTAAGTGGACGCTTAGAGTTGATTCCTGGAGTTCAGTGACAGTCTTAAGTGGACGCTTAGAGTTGATTTCTGGAGTCAGTGACAGTCTTAAGTGGACGCTTAGAGTTGATTCCTGGAGTTGCGGGACTGGAGGAAGGAACTGCAAGGCCCAGTTTTACTCTGGGTAAACGCAAGTCTATATCATGCTTTCTCTCACGCTTCTCCTCTTTACTTCTACCTTTCTCCTTAAATGGAACTCCTGCCCCTCTACCACTGACCCCTACACTATCTGCATCTCTCCCTCCCTCCTCTCATCCCACATGATGGCCTCGCATGAGCTCCTTTGTTTCCTCAGAACATGGTCTCCCTCTAACTCTCGTGCTGCTCCCACTCCCACAAATCCCATTCCCACCTTCTCTTTCTCACCCTCCTGCTGTTACTCTATTCAGGTGACATATCCCCTAACCCTGGCCCCACAACACATCCATACTTCCCTCTCATCCTATCTCCATCGCACATAAATCACCTCCCTGCAAGCCCAGCAACCTCATTCCCATAATCCCTCAGCGCCTGTCCTCTTTCTCCTGCGCCCTCTGGAACGCTCGCTCT
Source organism: Leptobrachium leishanense (assembly GCA_009667805.1). Classification (NCBI taxonomy): domain Eukaryota; kingdom Metazoa; phylum Chordata; class Amphibia; order Anura; family Megophryidae; genus Leptobrachium; species Leptobrachium leishanense. The sequence goes on along the minus strand of CM019067.1, from coordinate 40,557,593 downwards.
GTGTGCAACAAACTCACAGCCGTCCATGACCTCTTCCTTTCAAACTCCTTCAACCTCCTAGCTTTAACTGAAACCTGGCTAACTCCCTCTGACACGGCCTCCGTTGCTGCTCTCTCACATGGCGGTCTACACTTGAGCCATACCCCCAGACCGGGTGAGAGAAATGGTGGCGGGGTCGGAATCCTGCTCTCTCCCACCTGCACCTACCAGCATCTCCCTCCACCCCCATCCCTCTCCTTCTCCTCCTTCGAGACACACTGCATCCGCCTGTTCTCTCCTCTGGCTCTCAGGGTGGCAGTCATCTACCGCCCACCGGGACCAACCTCCCAGTTCTTTGACCACTTTGCTACCTGGCTTTCTCACTTCCTGTCTTCTAATCTTCCATGCCTAATTCTCGGGGACTTCAACATTCCCATTGACGATCCTTCCGCTCCTGCTGCCTCCAAACTTCTTTCACTCACGTCCTCCCTTGGACTCACACAATCCTCCCTCCCTACCCACCGCGATGGTCACGCTATTGACCTGGTCTTTTCCAACCTCTGCTCCATTTCTGAGTTCAAATGTCGCCCTTTCCCCATCTCTGACCACCACCTTCTCTCTTTCAACCTATCTGGACTTCCTAAACACCCTGCTCCCCCACCCGCACACACACTCGCAGAAATCTACATGCTGTGGACCCCCATCAATTCTCCAACCTACTTCACCACCTCCCTCATACCTCATCCTTCACCTGCCCTGATGCTGCCACTAATCACTACAACACACGCTTATCTCTGCTCTAGACACTCTTGCTCCTCTTCGACTCTGTAAGGCCCCACGCCGCCAGCTTCAGCCCTGGCACACCCTCAACTCGCTACCTGCAAAGATGCTCCCGCACTGCAGAGCGTGCCTGGAGGAAATCCCGCTCTGAAGCTGATTTTGTTCACTTCAAGTTTATTCTCCGGTCATACACCTCTGCCCTCCACTTGGCCAAACAATCCTTCTTCTCATCTCTTATATCTACGCTGTCCTCCAACCCTAAACGGCTCTGGTCCACCTTCAACACCCTCCTCCACCCCTGCACCTCCCCTCAGCTGCCTTCAGCGCTCAAGACCTGGCAGACTACTTCCTCAGTAAAACTCTAACTATCAGAAGCAACATCCCAACACAAGATAGTTATCTGCCACCTCCACTCCCACAGGTCCCCTCTGCCACCCTCTGCCGCTTCCTCCCAACCACTGAGGAGGAAGTCAATTCCTTATTGTCCTCCTCACATCTCACCACGTGCCCGCCGACCTCCCCATTCCCTCACATCTAATTCCTCCTCTCCTCCTCCCTCACCCCTGCTCTCACACACATCTTCAACCTATCTCTCTCCACTGGCTCCTTTCCATCCGCCTTCAAACACGCGCTAGTTACCCCTTTACTAAAGAAACCATCCCTAGATCCCAACTCTCCATCCAACTACCGCCTGTATCCCTGCTTCCCTTCACATCAAGCTCTTAGAAAAACTAGTCTTCAACCGCCTCTCCCTCTTCCTGTCCTCCAATTCCCTACTTGACCCCCTGCAATCTGGCTTCCGTCCCCTACACTCAACTGAAACTGCCCTCACCAAAGTCACCAACGACCTCCTAACTGCTAAAAACACGGCCACTATTCTATTCTCATCCTGCTTGACCTCTCGGCTGCTTTTGACACTGTTGACCACCCCCTCCTTCTACAGACCCTCAACTCTCTGGGTCTCGGTGACACTGCACTTGCTTGGGTTGACTCCTATTTATCCAACAGGTCCTTCTGTGTGTCCTTTGCTGGTAACTCCTCCTCTTCATTGCCTCTATCTGTTGGTGTACCTCAAGGCTCTGTCCTTGGTCCTCTGCTCTTTTCCATCTACACCTCCTCCCTGGGCAAAATCATCAACAGCTTTGGCTTTAATTACCACCTCTACGCTGATGACACTCAGATCTACCTCTCTACCCCTGATCTCTCTCCCCCTGTCCTTTCAAAAGTCAGTGACTGTTTATCTGGCATCTCCTGGATGGCCTCCCACCACCTAAAGATCAACATGTCAAAGACTGAGCTCCTACTTATTCCTCCCTCTAATGCCTCCCACCTCCTGACTTCTCTATCACGGTGGAGGGTATCACCATCTCCCCATCAAACCAAGTTCGCTGTCTTGGAGTTACACTTGGACTCTGCTCTTTCCTTCATCCCCCACATCAAGTCTCTTTCCTCCTCCTGCCGATACCAACTGCGTAATATTTCCAGAATTCGGCCATTTCTTACCGCTGTCACCACAAAACAACTCATACACGCCCTGGTAATCTCCCGACTCGACTATTGCAATAATCTCTTATCTGGCCTCCCTCTGTCCCGCCTCTCCCCCCTACAATCCATCCTGAACGCCTCCGCCAGGCTAATTCACCTCACCCGCCGCTCTGTCTCTGCCGCTCCCCTCTGCGAGTCCCTTCACTGGCTCCCCATCCACTGCAGAATTAAGTTCAAAATCCTTATCCTTACCTACAAAACCCTCACTAACTCAGCGCCCCACTACCTGTCCTCACTAATCACCAAATACACCCCAGCCCGCTCCCTAAGGTCAAACAGTGACCTGCGCCTAGCTTCTCCCCGCATCACCTCTTCCATGATAGACTGCAGGATTTCTCACGCGCAGCCCCCACTCTCTGGAACGCTCTCCCTCGTGCTGTCAGACTTTCCCCTAACTTCTCTTCCTTCAAACGCTCCCTGAAAACATTCCTATTTAGGGAAGCCTACCACCCAACTCACTGACGCAACCATCAATCACTCTCACCTTACAGTCCTCTCCTCCTGTTTCCAACCCCAACCCTCCTAGATTGTGAGTTCCTACGGGAATAGGCCCTCATCTCCTCCTGTACTGTTTGTCAAATGTTGTTCAATGTATTGTAACCCTGTCTATACTGTGCTTATTGTACAGCGCTGCGAATATGCTGGCGCTTTATAAATAAAGAATAATAATAATAATAATAATATAATGCAGCCATACAGATACAAGGTGTTGCTGTAATTGCCATACACAGGCATTATGCAGCACATACAGATACAAGGTGTTGCTGTAATTTCCATACACAGCATTATGGCAGCACATACGATACAAGGTGTTGCTGTAATTTCCATACACAGGCATTATGCAGCACATAAGATACAAGGTGTTGCTGTAATCGCCATACACAGGCATTATGCAGCACATACAGATACAAGGCGTTGCTGTAATTGACGTACGCAGGCATTATGCAGCAAATACAGATACAAGGTGTTGCTAATAATCTCATTCTGATCACTACAAACTCCCATAAGCAGGAGATCTCACCATTTTATTATCTGCCTGCAGAACATTTACTAATACAAAGGCCATTTCTGCCTGTATGCTGATAATGCAGACCCTGTGTGACATTGTGTGAGAAAAGGGACGCCATCTGGAGTTTAGAACCTTTCATCCCAGCGATATTTCCATAAATGATGAATGAATACATGAGGGATTAAAACTAAAAAAATTTACATTATGTTAAGATCGTTTAACTATCTTAGAATAACAATCTTTTATGTAAAATTACTATTTTATTCTAAATTTAAGTGTTACCAACACACCCCGTGTCTCAATAAAAGGGGTATTCAGAGAGCACAACAATGTCACCGACATTTTGGTGCTCTCCCATTCGCTGCACTTGGTGAGTTAAATTCGCTGGCAAATCGCCAATATTTGGTGAATCGTCAGCTTTTTGAATAGCCGAATGGCCACGAAATTGCACCGTACGGGGAAATTCACTGTTCGGTGCAATTTCAGGTCCAATTCGTCTCTCTTTGAATAACCTGAAAGTGGTCAAGAGGACACATAGAGTCTCCAAAAACAGGATTTTCCATAATAATGTTCAAATAAAAGACGGTATCACATGTATTGGTCTTGATGACAAAAAAACGGGAAAAGCGGCAATATTAGATTGTAACGTCTCTTTCTGATCTTACATGAAAAAAGAATCGAACATCAATGGATCTTGGCCAATGTCCTCCATCCTGTCCATGTTCATGGGGAGCTGGACCCGCTTGCCTCTAAAGGTCCAATGGAAATCCTTTTCTTTGTGATATCAGTTGTTTTTTTCCTGGCATGGAAGGGTTAATAACTAATCAGTGTTAAATCCAATTTGAATAGCTTAAAGTCTGCGATCAGATGCCATGCAGCGGTGATAATGCCGGGGCTCGCTGACCTAGGCAGGAGTGGCCGTGTGTTGTGCCGGGGACGGTGTGCTCCTCCTAATACGACTGAACATGGGGAGTCAGGGTTTGTACTTTGTCTTGGGGTATTTTAGAATAACAATGGAACGACAGGCTTGTTTCTTCATAAATCTATACAAACTGATATAATAAAGGCAAAATATTTATGTAAAAAAGTCTAAGCCTCTGCCCTATCTATCTATTATTATTATTATTATTATTATTCTTTATTTATAAAGCGCCAGCATATTCCGCAGCGCTGTACAATAAGCACAGTATAGACAGGGTTACAATACATTGAACAACATTTGACAAACAGTACAGGAGGAGATGAGGGCCCTATTCCCGTAGGAACTCACAATCTGGGAACTATTGGATCTATCTATCTATCTATCTATCCAGGGGCGTCGTAACGTGGGGGCGGCGGGGTGCGGCCCGCACCAGGTGACACCCGCCTTTAGCACGCCGCCGGACGCTCAGAGGGAGCGAACACGCGGCACAGGAGGTGAGCTGGGGCCATTATCCATGAGCTGGGGACATATCCATGAGCTGCTAGGGCCTGGGGCATATCCATGAGCTGGGGCATTATCCATGAGCTGGGGCATTATCCATGAGCTGGGGAATTATCCATGAGCTGCGGCATCCCATATCTATCTGTCTGTCTGTCTATCTATCCCATATCTATCTATCCCATATCTATCTATCTATCTATCTATCTATCTATCTATCTATCTATCTATCCATATCTACAGTTGTGTTCAAAATTATTCAACCCCCACTGAAATTGAGTGTTTTGGCCAGTTTGACATTGATTTTGATCATTCAGTCATCTTGCTTACAATTAAATCAAAGAGGCACGTGTAGGTCAGACAAATATAACATAACATTTATAATGAAATAACCACAAATGTCTTTTCTGTGCTCACATCATTATCAGTTTTATTCAACCCCCAAGTGACATTCAATCTTAGTACTTAGTACAACATCCTTTTACAGTTATAACAGCTTTTAAACGTGAAGCATAGCTTGACACAAGTGTCTTGCAGCGATCTACTGGTATCTTCGCCCATTCGTCATGGGCAAAAGCCTCCAGTTCAGTCACATTCTTAGGCTTGCGCACTGCAACTGCTTTCTTTAAGTCCCACCAGAGGTTCTCAATCGGATTTAAGTCAGGTGACTGCGATGGCCACTCCAAAATGTTCCAGCCTTTAATCTGCAACCATGCTCTAGTGGACTTGGAGGTATGCTTGGATCATTGTCCTGTTGAAAGGTCCAACGTCTCCCAAGCCTCAGGTTTGTGACGGACTGCATTACAATGTCATCCAATATCTCCTGGTACTGAAGAGAATTCATGGTACCTTGCACACGCTGAAGCTTCCCTGTACCTGCAGAAGCAAAACAGCCCCAAAGCATGATTGACCCCCCGCCATGCTTCACAGTAGGCAAGGTGTTCTTTTCTTCATAGGCCTTGTTCTTCCTCCTCCAAACATAGCGTTGATCCATGGGCCCAAACAGTTCTAATTTTGTTTCATCAGTCCACAGAACACTATCCCAAAACTTCTGTGGTTTGTCCACATGACTTTTGGCATACTGCAGTCGACTCTTCTTATTCTTTGGAGACAGCAAGGGGGTGCGCCTGGGAGTTCTGGCATGGAGGCCTTCATTACGCAGTGTGCGCCGTATTGTCTGAGCTGAAACTTCAGTACCCACATCTGACAAATCTTTTCTCAGTTCCTCAGCAGTCACACGGGGACTTTTCTCCACTCTACGCTTCAGGTAGCGCACAGCAGTCGCAGTCAGCATCTTCTTTCTGCCACGACCAGGTAGCGTTTCAACAGTGCCCTTTGCCTTGAATTTGCGAATGATGCTTCCTGTGGTCTCTCTTGGTATGTTTAACATCTTTGCAATCTTCTTATAGCCATTGCCCTTCCTGTGAAGAGTAATCCCCTCTTCTCTTGTCTTCCTGGACCATTCTCTTGACTTCACCATGTTTGTAACCACACCAGTAAATGTCTAGAAGGAGCTGAGTATCACAGTCATTTTAAAGCTGCCTAATTGGTGCTTATTATGCTTTATTGCTGCTCCGTGACATCCACAGGTGTTTTCAATACCTGATTGAAAACACTTGAATGAACCTCTGTTCTTCAGAGTGGTAGTCTTTAAGGGGTTGAATAATTCTGTCAATGAAGAATTCACAAAATAAACATTTACTACTGTATTACAAAACCAATTGATGTCATTTTAGTTGCATATGGTTCTTTAACCCCTTCACTGCTGAGGCATTTCACCACTGTGTGCTGAGCTAATTTTTACCGCTTTCGCTCATCATGTTTAAACGCGATTTGAAGCCACATTTTAATAAATGACCCAGACATATTATATATCGTTCTTTCCGGCAGACTACGCAGATTCATAATATATCATTTTTATATGTATACGTCATGACCTGCCTGTATATTATAACAAAAAATACAATAAAAATTGAATTTTTAATCATCTGCAGTGTGTAAAGTGTTTTTTTCACATTTTATCACATGAGCGTTTGCGGTTATGTTTTCTATGGGGTGCGCTTGTACAAAAAATTTGAAATGGGACTTGTTACTTTTTTTGGGGGGAATTAAGTGATTTTTAGCAAACGCACCCCATAGAAAAAAATCATTAGTGCAGCATCATTGTTCACATTATAATTGAAATGTGAACAATATTGCTGCATTAATAAAAACAACACACAAAAAAAAACCATGTTTTTTTTTATTTATTTATTTTTTAAATTTATTTATTATTTTAATTTTTTTTTTTTTTTTTTTTTTACTTTTTACCTAGTCATGTTGGGTATCATTCGAAAGGCCATGCTCAGGCCTTTCCAATGACACCCTCCATGACCCCCTAGCTGCCACGGTTCTGGAGATATCGGGGTTCACAAGAACCCCCTATCTCCACCAGGGGATTTCCTTGGGAAATCCCCGCAGCTAGGGGTTCCCCGGCTATCTGACGTCATCACGCATAGCGTGATGACGTCAGACAGCGAGGGGAGTCCCGGGGGCGGAGCCGCCATCCAAGATGGCGGCCCCCACCGGAGATAGGCTGCACTTCGGCGCCGCAAGGCGCTGAAGTGCAACCCAGCACTTGAGGGGTTAAAGCCAGGCATCGCTTAAAAGGGGAGACTCTCCCCTTTAAAGCGGTGCCTGGCTTTTACCGCTGCTCCTTCCCGATCGGGAGGGAGAGGGATCCGAACGGATCCCCCCCTCCCTTCCAGGCTATCTCCCGGCATTGCCGGGGGTCGCCTGGAAATGACGTCATCGCGCATGGCGCGATGACGTCATTTACGCCGGGAGGAGCTTGACTTCAGCGTCTGAGGACGCTGAAGTCAGAACGCCGTGGGACCCCGGACAGAGAGGTGAGTATCTCCGCCGGGGGTCCCGCACAGCTGATGACATGTGGGGCACGTCCTCAGCATGCAACGTGCATCAATGAGGACGTGTCCCACACGTCTTCAGCAGTGAAAGGGTTAAAAAGTCCTTGTAGGATTTCATTCTGAATACAATTACAAATGTACACTAAATTCCCTAAAACCCTTTACAGCATTGGGGGTTGAATAATTTTGAACACAACTGTATTTATCCATATCTATCTAGCCATATCTATCTATCTATCTATCTATCTATCTATCTATCCATATCTATCTATCTATCTATCTATCTATATCCCTCTATCCATATCTATCTATCCATATCCCTCTATCCATATCCCTCTATCCATATCCCTCTATCCATATCTATCTATCCATATCTATCTATCTATCTATCCATATCTATCTATCCCACATCTATCTATCCATATCTGTCTATCTATCCATATCTATCTATCTATCTATCCCATATCTATCTATCTATCTATCTATCTATCTATCTATCTATCTATCTATCTATCCATATCTATCTATCCATATCTATCTATCCATATCTATCTATCTATCTATCCATATCTATCTATCCCACATCTATCTATCCATATCTGTCTATCTATCCATATCTATCTATCCCATATCTATCTATCTATCCCATATCTATCTATCTATCTATCTATCTATCTATCTATCTATCCCAATCTATCTATCTATCTATCTATCTATCTATCTATCCCATATCTATCTATCTATCTATCTATCTATCTATCTATCTATCTATCTATCTATCTATCTATCTATCTATATCCCTCTATCCATATCTATCTATCTATCTATCTATCTATCTATCTATCTATCTATCTATCTATCTATCTATCTATCTATCTATCTATATCTATCTAGCCATATCTATCTATCCATATCTCTATCCATATCTATCTATCCCATATCTATCTATCCCATATCTATCCCATATCTATCTATCCCATATCTATCCCATATCTATCTATCCATATCTATCTAGCCATATCTATCTATCCATAACTATCTAGCCATATCTATCTAGCCATATCTATCTAGCCATATCTATCTATCCATATCTATCTAGCCATATCTATCTAGTCATATCTATCTATCCCTCTATCCATATCTATCCCATATCTCTATATCTATCTATCCCATATCTCTATCTTTCTATCCCATATCTATCCATCTATCCCATATCTATCTATCCCCTATCTATCTATCTATCTATCTATCTATCTATCTATCTATCTATGTATCTATCTATCTATCTATCTATCTATCTATGTATCTATCTATCTATCTATCTATCTATCTATCTATCCCATATCTATCTATTCCATATCTATCTATCCCATATCTATCTATCTATCCCATATTTATCTATCTATCCCATATTTATCTATCTATCCCATATCTATCCCATATCTGTCTATCCCATATCTATCTATCTATCCCATATTTATCTATCTATCCCATATTTATCTATCTATCTATCTATGTATCTATCTATCTATCTATCTATCTATCCCATATCTATCTATTCCATATCTATCTATCCCATATCTATCTATCTATCTATCCCATATTTATCTATCTATCCCATATCTATCCCATATCTGTCTATCCCATATCTATCTATCTATCCCATATTTATCTATCTATCCCATATCTATCCCATATCTGTCTATCCCATATCTATCTATCTATCTATCCCAATTTATCTATCTATCTATCTATCTCATATATATCTATCTATCTATCTATGTATCTATCTATTATCTATCTATCCCATATCTATCTATATCCATATCTATCTATCCATATCTATCTATCTATCCCATATTTATCTATCTATCCCATATTTATCTATCTATCCCATATCTATCCCATATCTGTCTATCCCATATCTATCTATCTATCTATCCCATATTTATCTATCTATCCCATATTTATCTATCTATCCCATATCTATCCCATATCTATCTATCCCATATCTATCTATCCCATATCTATCTATCCCATATCTATCTATCCCATATCTATCTATCTATCTCATATATATCTATCTATCTATCCCATATCTATCTATCCATATCTATCTATCCATCCCATATCTATCTATCTATCTATCTATCTATCTATCTATCTATCTATCTATCTATCCCATATCTATCTATCCCATATCTATCTATCCCATATCTATCTATCTATCTATCTATCTATCTATCTATCTATCTATCTATCTATCTATCTATCTATCCCATATCTATTTATCTATCTATCTATCCCATATCTGTCTATCCCATATCTATCTATCTATCTATCTATCTATCTATCTATCTATCTATCTATCCCATATTTATCTATCTATCCCATATCTATCTATCCCATATCTATCTATCCCATATCTATCTATCTATCCCATATCTATCCCATATCTATCTATCCCATATCTATCCCATATCTATCTATCCCATATCTATCCAGGGGCGTCGTAACGTGGGGGCGGGGGGTGCGGCCCGCACCAGGTGACACCCGCCTTTAGGGTGACACCGTCACCCTAAAGGCGGGTGTCTCACCCTGCGCCGCTTGTTCGCTCCCTGCGAGCGTCTGAAGCATGCGGCTTCGGCGCTTGCCTGGGGGAAACTCGTCACCAGCTGATCGCGGGTGGTCACGTGGCTCCCCCAGGCGAGCGCCCAAGCAGCATGCCGCCAGATGCTCAGAGGGAGCGAACACGCGCCGCAGGAGGTGAGCTGGGGCCATTATCCATGAGCTGGGGACATATCCATGAGCTGCTAGGGCCTGGGGCATATCCATGAGCTGCTGGGGCATTATCCATGAGCTGGGGCATTATCCATGAGCTGGGGAATTATCCATGAGCTGGGGAATTATCCATGAGCTGGGGCATATCCATGAGAGGAGCTGGGGGCATAGCCATGAGAGGAGCTGGGGCAAAATCCATGAGAGGAGCTGGGGCAGTATCCATGAGAGGAGCTGGGGAAAAATCCATGAGAGGAGCTGGGGCAATATATCCATGAGAGGAGCTGGGGCAATATATCCATGAGAGGAGCTGGGGCAATATCCATTAGAGGAGCTGGGGCATATCCATGAGAGCTGCTGGGGCATATCCATGTGAGCTGGGGCAGTTTCCATGTGTGCTGGGGGCATATCCATGAGAGCTGGGGCAATATCCATGTGTGAGCTGGTCTGGGGCAATATATCCATGTGTGAGCTGGTCTGGGGGCAATATATCCATGTGTGAGCTGGTCTGGGGCAATATATCCATGTGTGAGCTGGTCTGGGGCAATATATCCATGTGTGAGCTGAGGCGCAATATATCCATATGTGAGCTGAGGCGCAATATATCCATATGTGAGCTGAGGCGCAATATATCCATGGGTGAGCTGCTGGGGGCAATATATAATTGTGAACTGGGGCAATATATCCATATGTGAGCTGGGGGCAATGTCTATCCATGGGTAAGCTGCTGGGGCCAATATATCCAGAGCTGCTGGGGGCAATATATATCCATGTGTGCTTTCACTGCCTTCGAACAGGCATCGTACTTGCTGGCAGTTGGCAAAAATTTGTGTGAGCATATAAGAGAGCTCCACAGCAATAGACCTCACAGTAATGTGCGCTGTGTGTATGAGCATTCAGTGTTATATGGGAGTACTGATTTAGGAGTAAGAGTAGTTAAAAACAATCCATAAAACTCGGGGGGGGGGGTGACACCATAAGTTACCGCACCGGGTGACACCAACCCTAGTAACGCCACTCTATCTATCTATCTATCTATCTATCTATCTATCTATCTATCTATCTATCTATCTATCTATCTATCTATCTATCTATCTACCCATATCTATATCTATCTATATCTCTATCTAATGGATCACACTGTTGCATGTGATGAGGAGGACTGAGCCAAGACCCCCAGCAGTAACGGAAACCCTTGCCCGTGACTTCTCGGGACCTACGTCAGCCCATGGGGGTGAGGAAAGGCACGTCGCTAAACAGAGGCAGGGAAACCCACTCGAAAACAGTGGTGTCTTGTGCTTCGGGCAACGAGAGTATCTTTTGTTTGGCCGACACCTAAATGGCCACCGCACTGGCATCTCGGAGTGCATCGGTCGGGGCTGTCACTGTCAATAAACGGTTTAGCCATGAGAGACCTGATCCTCGCGTGATATCAGGAATCCACAGGGTTGCTGGTACAAAAAGCACAAGGCATTCCATGTTGGCTTAGAGTTTACCTGGACGGATTGAGATGACAAGAAAGAATGTTACCGAGAGGCTTAAACAAGCGATACGTCAAACTAAAGCAAACCACTCGATCTCTTACACATAGAGCTTTATGCACCAGATACAAGAGATCGCAGAGACGACTGATTCCTGTGACAGGTGAACGCATTGTACTATGAAACGCAGACAATTAATGGATTAATACAGCAATCATGTTTTATAATCCCATCATTTGATCCCCTGTATAAGCAGAGTATGAGCTCCCAGCACCCCTTCCTCCTTCCCTGTTGCTTTCCCGTCTTTCTGATCAGCAGCGCCGGAGAATAGTCTGGCCTCAGTAAAGGGTTATTAAAACAACTGGAATGGGGTGTTTGTAGAGACAATGTTGTTTCCCTGAGCGCTGGAGGCAATGGTATCACGTTTCTTTTGGAACAAGACCCAGCACCTTGGACTTGATCCTCCAAACTTAAAGGGCCAGTGCCACCGAAAAATGCAATGTCCTTATTGTGTTTATTTGATGTTGCTGATATTTTACATGTGCTTTGTTTTCCTCTTGTTTGTTTAGTTAAGAAAATATTTCCCTCTATATGTGTCACTGGGTGCATCCATTGTGTGATATTTTCCTTTATGTGTCACTGGGTGCATCCATTGTGTGATATTTTCCTCTATACGTGTCACTGGGTGCATCCATTGTGTGATATTTTCCTCTATATGTGTCACAGGGTGCATCCATTGTGTGATATTTTCCTCTATATGTGTCACTGGGTGCATCCATTGTGTGATATTTTCCTCTATATGTGTCTCTGGTGCATCCATTGTGTGATATTTTCCTCTACAGTGGCAAGAAAAAGTATGTGAACCCTTTGGGATTACGTGGGGTTTTGCATGAATTGGTCATAAAATGTGCTCTGATCTTCATCTAAGTCACAACAATTTGAAAAACACAGTCTGCTTAAAATAATACAACACAAACATTATATGTTTCATGTTTTTATTGAACAGAACATGTAAACATTCACAGTGCAGGGTGGAAAAAGTATATGAACCTTTGGTCTTAATAACTGGTTGACCCTCCTTTGGCAGCAATAACCTCAACCAAACATTTCCTGTAGTTGCAGATCAGACCTGCACAACGATCTGGAGTAATTTTGGACCACTCCTGTTCACAAAACTGTTTCAGTGTAGCAATATTCTTGGGATGAATCTGGTGTGAATCGCTCTCTTAAGGTCATGCCACAGCATTTCAATCGGGTTGAGGTCAGGACTCTGACTGGGCCACTCCAGAAGGTGTATTTTGTTTTGTTGAAACCATTCTTTTGTTGAATTACTTGTATGTTTTGGGTCATTGTCCTGTTGCATCACCCATCCTCTGCGGAGCTTCAGTTGGCGGACAGATGGTCTTAAGTTTTTCCTGCAAAATGTCTTGATAAACTCTGGAATTCATTTTTCCATCAATGACAACAATCCATCCAGGCCCTGAGGCAGCAAAGCAGCCCCAAACCATGATGCTCCCTCCGCCATGTTTTACAGTGGGGATGAGGTTTGATGTTGGTGTGCTGTGCCTTTTTTTCTCCACACATAGTGTTGTGTGTTTTTTCCAAACAACTCAATTTTGGTTTCATCTGTCCACAGAATATTTTGCCAGTAGTGCTGTGGAACATCCAGGTGATCTTTTGCAAACTTCAAAAGTGCTGCAATATTCTTTTTGGACAGCAATGGCTTCCTCCGTGGTGTCCTCCCATGTACTCCATTCTTGTTTAATGTTTTCCTTATTGTAGATGTGTCAACAAAAATGTTAGCATGTACCAGAGATTTCTGTAAGTCTTTAGCTGACACTCTAGGATTCTTCTTTACCTCATTAAGCATTCTGCGCTGTGCTCTTGCAGTTATCTTTACAGGACGACCACGCCTAGGGAGAGTAGCAACAGTGCTGAACTTTCTCCATTTGTAGACAGTCTGTCTTACCGTGGACACATGAACATCGAGGCTTTTGGAGATACTTTTGTAACCCTTTCCAGCTTCATGCAAGTCAACAATTCTTGATCGTAGGTCTTCTGAGAGCTCTTTCTGCGAGGCATGGTTCACATCAGGCAGTGCTTCTTGAAACCAGTAAACCCAAAACTGGTGTGTGTTTTTAAAGGGCAGGACAGCTTTCAGCAACACATCCAATAATATCACACTGATTGGACTCAAGGTTGGCTCACTCCTAGCTCCAATTAGCTCTTGGAGAAGTCATTATGCTAGGGGTTCACATGCTTTTTCCACCCTGCACTGTGAATGTTTACATGTTCTGTTCAATAAACACATGAAAACATATAATGTTTGTGTTATATTATTTTAAGCAGACTGTGTTTTTCAAATTGTTGTGACTTAGATGAAGACCAGAGCACATTTTATGACCAATTAATAGAAAACTCCACGTAATCCCAAAGGGTTCACATACTTTTTCTTGCCACTGTATATGTTTCACTGGGTGCATCCAGGGCCGGCCCGACAATGGTGCAGAGCGGAGCAGCTGCACCAGGCGGCAGAAATTCGGGGGCGGCAAATTTCAGCCCTCGGCACCGCTGCTGCGCTCTGCACTTTATTTTAGCGGCGGCGGCAGATCGTGCGGCCGCAGCGTTCGTTCCTTCAACGAGCAGCAGACGCATGAGTATCTGCCGCTCGCCTGAGATCCATCCGCCAGCCTGCCGCGATCGAGATCACGTAATCTCGCGAAATTGCGGCAGGCTGGAGGGTGGATCCCAGGCGAGCGGCAGATACTCACGAGGCTGCCGCTCGTTGAAGGAAGGAATGCAGCGGCCACAGGATCTGCCCGTCGGAGGGGCCTGGCAGAGGTGAGCCTGGGAGCAAATATATCCATGTGTGAGCTAGGGGGCAAATATATCCGTGAGTCTAGGGGCAAATATATCCGTGAGTCTGAGGGCAAATATATCCGTGAGTCTGGGGGCAAATATATTTATGTGTGAGTCTGGGGGCAAATATATCCATGTGTGAGTCTGGGGGCAAATATATCCATGTGTGAGTCTGGGGTCAAATATATCCATGTGTGAGCCTTTTGGGCAAATATTTCCATGTGTGAGTCTGGGGGCAAAAATATCCATGTGTGAGTCTGGGGGCAAATATATCTATGAGTGAGTCTGGGGGCAAATATATCCATGTGTGGGCACTGCTGGGTATGTGAAGCTGGGCTCTCCTGGGTATGTGATGCTGGCCACTGCTGGGTATGTGACGCTGGGCTCTGCTGGGTATGTGACGCTGGGCACTGCAGGGTATGTGACGCTGGGCACTGCAGGGTATGTGACGCTGGGCACTGCTGGATATGTGACACTGGGCACTGCTGGGTATGTGACGCTGGACTCTGCTGGGTATGTGACGCTGGGCACTGCTGGGTATGTGACGCTGGGCACTGCTGGGTATGTGACGCTGGGCACTGCTGGGTATGTGATGCTGGGTATTTGACGCTGGGCTCAGTTATATACACCTCACAATACTTTATCACAGAGCTCCACAGCAAGAAAATTCTAATGTACGGTGTATGAGTGTTTGAATTTTGTTGCTGTGGCGCACTGTGATACGCTCATACACGCTGCATGTTTTTTTGTTGGGGGGCAGCATTTCATCCTTCGCTCCAGGCAGCACAATGTCTTGGGCCAGCACTGGGTGCATCCATTGTGTGATATTTTCCTCTATAGGTGTCACTGGGTGCATCCATTGTGTGATATTTTCCTCTATAGGTGTCACTGGGTGCATCCATTGTGTGATATTTTCCTCTATAGGTGTCACTGGGTGCATCCATTGTGTGATATTTTCCTCTATATGTGTTACTGGGTGCATCCATTGTGTGATATTTTCCTCTATATGTGTCACTGGGTGCATCCATTGTGTGATATTTTCCTCTATAGGTGTCACTGGGTGCATCCATTGTGTGATATTTTCCTCTATATGTGTTACTGGGTGCATCCATTGTGTGATATTTTCCTCTATAGGTGTTACTGGGTGCATCCATTGTGTGATATTTTCCTCTATAGGTGTCACTGGGTGCATCCATTGTGTGATATTTTCCTATATGTGTCACTGGGTGCATCCATTGTGTGATATTTTCCTCTATATGTGTCACTGGGTGCATCCATTGTGTGATATTTTCCTCTATATGTGTCACTGGGTGCATCCATTGTGTGATATTTTCCTCTATATGTGTCACTGGGTGCAGGGCCGCCATCAGGGGGGTACAGGTATTACTGGTGTATGGGGCCCGGTGCCTCCAGGGGCCGTGAGGTTCACTGACAAACTTAGCTATGTCTAGTTGTCATGGGGACCCTGAAGCTGCTGGGCTCCTGGTATGGACAGACTAATAATATGGACACTGAGGGCCCGGGTCGCCAGCACAGCTGCCCCCCCCCCCCCTTACAGGGCCCTACCACGTGCCTTTGTAAAGAGTAACACGCTGCATCACTAGCAGGAAGCTGGCTGTGGCCCCGCCCCCTAATGTCCCTGACTCGCAGAGGCCCTGGAGCCGGTGAGCTGATGTAGAAGTGGGAGCCTGGACCCAGCATGGAGCTCCTCCTCTTCCCCCTGACACAGGCAGACCCAGAGGCAGCAGAGAGGATTCCACTCACCAATGTAAGGATTTTCTCTTAGGCTGCCCTGGGTCTCCTCCTTAGCTGCAGATTTTCCCAGAGGGGAGGGAGGGGTAGAGAAAAAACCTGCCCTGTATTGACATGCCCCGCCCACAGGAAGCTGGTGGATAATGAGAGGGTACTCCAGGGTCCCCCTACTTAATGAGGAGGCCTTCATTATGTATGTGCAGCCTGTGTGGTGTGTGTGTGTGTGGGTGGTATGTGTGTGTGTGTGTGTGGGTGGTATGTGTGTGTGTGTGTGGGTGGTATGTGTGTGTGTGTGTGTGGGTGGTATGTGTGGTGTGTCATCCTGTGGTGTGTGTGTAGCCTGTGGTGTGTGTGTTGTGTGCAGCCTGTGTGGTGTGTGTGTGTGTGTGGGTGGTATGTGTGTGTGTGCATCCTGTGGTGTGTGTGTGTGTGTGCATCCTGTGGTGTGTGTGTGTGTGTGCAGCCTGTGGTGTGTGTGTGTGTGTGTGTGTGTGCAGCCTGTGTGGTGTGTGTGTGTGCAGCCTGTGGTGTGTGTGTGTGTGCTGTTACTGCGCAGTATGTATGGGTGTGTATGTGTGCTGTTACTGCGCAGTATGTATGGGTGTGTATGTGTGTGCTGTTACTGCGCAGTATGTATGGGTGTGTATGTGTGTGCTGTTACTGCGCAGTATGTATGGGTGTGTATGTGTGTGCTGTTACTGCGCAGTATGTATGGGTGTGTATGTGTGCTGTTACTGCGCAGTATGTATGGGTGTGTATGTGTGTGCTGTTACTGCGCAGTATGTATGGGTGTGTATGTGTGCTGTTAGGCTGGGTTCACACCTAAGCGTTTTACAGTGCTCTCCTGCGCGCTGTAAAACGCTCAAACAGTGACATCCCATGATTCCCTATGTGGGCATGTCACACCTGGCCGTTTCTCAGCGCGCATGAACGCGCTGATAAACGCCCTACGTCCAAAGAAGTGCGGGAGCTTCTTTGGGGCAGTTATCAGCGCGTTCGCGGCCATATCATAGCCGCGAACGCGCTGCAACGCACGTTCGTGCGTTTTTTTGTATGCGCGAACGCGCGTAAAAAAAATGTGCGCATTGCGCGACGCAGCGCTACGCCCGGGTGTGAACCCAGCCTTACTGCGCAGCATGTATGGGGTGTGTGCTGTTACTGCGCAGCATGTATGGGGTCTGTGTGTGCTGTTACTGCGCAGCATGTATGGGGTCTGTGTGTGCTGTTACTGCGCAGCATGTATGGGGTGTGTGTGCTGTTACTGCGCAGCATGTATGGGGTGTGTGTGCTGTGACTGCGCAGCATGTATGGGGTGTGTGTGCTGTGACTGCGCAGCATGTATGGGGTGTATGTGTGTGCTGTTACTGCGCAGCATGTATGGGGTGTGTGTGCTGTTACTGCGCAGCATGTATGGGGTGTATGTGTGTGCTGTTACTGCGCAGCATGTATGGGGTGTGTGTGCTGTGACTGCGCAGCATGTATGGGGTGTGTGTGCTGTGACTGCGCAGCATGTATGGGGTGTATGTGTGTGCTGTGACTGCGCAGCATGTATGGGGTGTGATCTCCATGTGTATGTGTGTAGGAGTAATGTTATAGATTTTTTTAAATACAAAAATAATACGTCTGCGGTGGGGCCCCGATCAGAGCTTCAGTAAGGGGCCCCAGGATTTCTGATGGTAGCCCTGACTGGGTGCCTCCATTGTGTGATATTTTGTGTTGTAAACTGCCCCCTCCCCCACAGTATCTTTCCATCACTTGCTCCTCATTGTGTAGCTTTGGCCATAGAATGGGTCAGAGGTCCAGGAGACCAACTCATAGGATTGCACTGTGTGAGATGTACGCAAAAGACATCGTCAGTGGGTCGATTTAAAGTGTTGTTTGTCCACTAGCTGGTAGCCTGGAAAACACAATAGATCCACTGCAGCCTTGACTCACATCGCTGTGCGCGATGACGTCTATTCCAGGCACCCCTTTGCCAATGCGGGGAAGGTGCCTGAAGGGGAGATCATTTGGACCTCTTTCCCTCCCCATCTGTAAGGGGCACTGCAAAAAGCCAAGCGGTGGCTGCCTTTAATCCCTTGGGGGCTGGATCGCGATTTGGCACCAATAGGTGCCGGTTCTTGATCCCCTCCAGGCCCCCCCTTGATCCCCTCCAGGCCAAGCATTCACCGCAGGGTCCCCGGAGTGCAGGGAAAATCCGCCGCAATCCGGCTGAAAACTCGCTACAAGAAACACACCGGAAAAAGACGCCGAGCCGCTGATTATAGCTTAGACCAGCTGCTGGAAAAAGCCAGCAAGCTAACGAACGGGGTAAAAAAAAAAAAAAAAAAATACAATATGATTGAAAGTGTCAAAATTGAAACGCTGTTTGCAAAAAAAATACTAAACGAAAATGTCTGGAATTTACACATAAGATCCAATGAATGATAATAAAAAGGGCTGTTACAGAAGAAAGAAAAACCACTATTAGAAAAAACAGAAAATTTTGCCTAAAATAATCCCGAAAATGCCTAAAAGATCCTAAATAAAATTCAAGAAATAAAGAGACTTTACTGCAGAATAAAATAGATATAGATATTGGATTAAAACCGGAATATTTTTAACATTGAAACCTATGGGATTCGTCTGAATAAACCTGTCGAATGAAAACACCGAACATTAGGGCATTTCGGCAACTTTTCACTACTGTTCAGTGTCTGTGAATAGATTAACCATTGCTTCTTTAAGGGGGATTTCACTGCCGCTGAACAGGTACTTGCCGGCAGTTCGTCAAAACGTATTTATTTATTATTTATTTATAAAGTATTTTACCTGGAAGGATACATTGAGATTTCTCTCCTTTTCAGTATGTCCTGGGTTCAAGAACATTGAATTGTTACTGAAATACAAAATAGTAAAATGCAAGATATTAATAACAAAACACAAATATACAGATTAACAGAAAATAAATATGTAGGAAAGTCATTATGTTACATGTTTGCAGGTGCATTCCGTATTGAGGTATGTTAATAGGGAGCTCTTGAGTGACTTAAAGGAACACTCTAGGCTAAAAATCACCCCCCCCCTTTATTTACATTATATTATACCTATTGCCCTACCTAGTTATTCAGTATTTTTTTTTTATGTATTACTTACCCTAGCTGTTTCAGCCGATCGGCTGAGCGGAGTGGGGAGCAAAAAAAGAGTGCATACTTAGGTCATCATGACCACCTAAAAAAGCTTAGATGGTCATGTTGCCTAGAGTATCCCTTTAAGACTGGGGGAAGATTTGATGGCGTCTGGAAGGTTATCCCATAATTGTGGTTCTTCTGTAGGAAAATGAGGATCGAGCCACTTTCTTTTTGTATTGTGGTATTGCAAGTAAGGTGCTGGTCCTGGATCGGAGGTTATAGGATGAGGGAACTGCTGGGGAAGCAGCCAATTCAGGTACGGTGGCTAGGGATGTGCGTTTCGGGTTTCGGAATTTCGGAATTTTCACTAAATTTCCCGATTCGTGTTTTCGGATGCGGCCGATTTTCCGAAAATTTTTAGATCCGAAAACGGCAGATCCGAAAACTTTTCCGAGCCGAAACGAAATATTTTCGGAATTTTCGAATGGACTTGAAATGTGTCAAATCGAAATTTATTGCTTTGAAACGAGGAGAACAGACGTTCGGAAAAAACGAAAATTTCCGAAATCACGAAAAGTCGATACAAAAAACGAGCTAAGTGACACGAAAATACGGAAAATGGTCGATATTCCGGAAACATCTACAATTCCGAAAAAACGAAAATTTCCGAAATCACGAAAAGTCGATACAAAAAACGAGCTAAGTGACACGAAAATACGGAAAATGGTCGATATTCCGGAAACATCTACAATTCCGAAAAAACGAAAATTTCCGAAATCACGAAAAGTCGATACAAAAAACGAGCTAAGTGACACGAAAATACGAAAAATGCTCGATATTCCGAAAAAAAAAATGTACACGAGAAACGAGTCGAGCCGAACCGAATCGAAACAGAAATCGGTCGAAACGAGCCGAATCGAAAAGTTTGAAAATCCGAAAAATCAAATCGAATCGAACCGAAAAAAAAAACGGTGCACAAGCCTAACGGTGGAAGCTTCTCAGAAATGTTCTTAAACACCAGGTTGGAAAGGTGAAGGATGCGTCTGGATTCCAGCGACGGACAGTTTAGCTCTTTTAACATGTCACAGTGGTGGGTCATATAGTTACATTGTAGCACAAAGCGGCAGAAAGAGTTATACAATGTAATAAGTTTATGAAGGTGTGTCTGCGGGGCAGCTGCATGCATACTCTACATCTCCGTATTCAATAGCCAGCATAAGCATTTGTTGTACAATCTACTTTCTTACCGCGGGGCTCAGGCAGGATTTGTTTCTGTACGGGGCACCTAGTTTGGGGTAAAGTTTAGATGAGAGTTTTTCGATGTGGGGCCAAAGGATAGAATTGGGTCCAACCACATACCTAGATATTTGAGAGAAGTGACTGTGGTCAGCGTGCCATTTGATTTTGTCCCAACACATAGACGGGAATTTTGCAATTTGTGTAGTTTAGGTTCAGTTCCAAAAAGCATCATAACAGTTTTGTCAGTATTTAAAAAATGTTTGCTGTGTTTAATCCTCTTTTCTACCTCTGTGAATTGATCTTGCAGCACGGCCTCCAGCTGCAGGAGATTTGGTTTGCTGGTATAGATTACAGAGTCGTCTGCGTACATGTGTGCAGTTGAGGCTTTGCAGATGTTAGGCAGATCATTTATGAATATCGTGAATAGCAGGGGGCCGAGTATCGAGCCTTGGGGTACTGGGCACGTGACTGGGAGGGGGAGAGAGGAGCTGCCAGAAATGGACACATATTGCGATCAGTCGGATACATATGATTGAAACCAGGTTAATGTGTGATCACCAATACCAGAGTTTTAAAGTTTTTTTAACAAGATGCCATGGTCTATTTTGTCAAAGGCCTTGGCAAAATCAAGGAAGATGGCTCCAGTACTGTCACCACTTTTATGGTTAGGTACCACTCTTGCAGTCTTCCAGAGTTTGGGTATGTATCCAGTCGCCAATGATTCATTGACTAGGGTTGCGACAGGATTTGCAATTGCCGGAGCACTGATTTTCAGCAGCATTGCTGGTATTTGATCAGGTCCAGACTGGTATTTAATTTTTTGGTTACGGAGAAGTTTAGTAACGACACTGACAGGCACTGGTCTAAAACTAAATTCCTTTCTGATACATGGTCTTTGAACAGTTGGAGGGGCCTGACCTGTGTGCAGCCTTTCTGATTGCTTGTCATTTGCTAGCTTAGCAATCAGGGTGGTGGCGCATCCAACAAAATAATTATTAAAGACATTTGCTACATCTAGGGGGTGCTACATCTAGGTTTTGGTTGTTTACTTTGACAGCAGCCGGCAGGGAGTGGACAGGGGTGCCTGTATGTTACTTATGGTTTTTCAAAAAGTTTCTAGGGTTTGATATGTTATTGTTTAGATTTTCATTGAACTAGTAGGCTTTAGCCATTTTTGTTTGTTTTGTGCATGCATTCTGGCTTTTTCGGTATTCAAAGTGATCATTCATGGAACTAGTACTCTTGAAATTTGACCACAGCGAATCTCTAAGCTGGTACATTTGAGGAAGATCAGCTGTAACCCAGGGCACTTTGCGCAGCGGGGCATGGGAATTCCAGACTTGCAGGAGCTCAGACTGAAAGTATTCAATTGCACAGTCTAGATCTGGGATTAGGTTTAGTCTGTACCATGGGAGCTGTTTGAGATCACTTAGTAAGGGTTGTAGATTAAATTTCTTCAAGGATCTTTGGGGGAGATTTTGTGGTCTTTATTTTGCACACGCAGTACACTAGACAGTGGTCACTGAAGCTATTAGCGAGAATGCTTGCCTTCTGTATTCTATCAGGACACGAGGAGAGAATCGAGTCCAGCAAGGTATGGTTAGAGCTTTTCATATTAATGCGAGTGGGGGAGGAGATTAATTGAGTTAGGTGCAAAGTCTTAAACAGTGAGCAGTGTTTATTGTTTTTATGATTTAGCCAATCTGTATTAAAATCGTCGAGGACCAGCAGTTCACTTTTTTGGTTTTGTGCAAACAAGTTATTAAGGATTTGAGTTATGTCAGAGACGGAGTGCACTGGAGAGCTCGGTGGGCGATAGAATCTAGCAACAATGATTTATTTACTGAATGGGATCTCAATTATACCAGAGAAGAAATCAAAGGTGGCAGGGGAGCTAAAATTCTGTAAGGGGGTGAACTTTATGGACTCATCAACATAAATAACAATTCCCCCTCCTCTCTTTGCTCTGTCCTTTCTATAACATGATTAGCCCTGTATTGGCCTGCTCTCTGAATAGCTGAATGGCCCTGAAATGGCACCGTACGGGGAAATTCCATGTTCGTGACATTTCGGGGCCAGATCGGCTCTCTCTGAATAACTCATTTTGTATTTAGAGTGGCCAGCTTTCTTCTTCTAAATTATACCCATTAATGGTTTACTAGTATATTACTGTGATGTGCTGCATCATTGTGACTTTCAATTTTCGTTTCACACCTCGGGCCCATAATCAATCCATAGAGCACCTTGGCCATTGACTCGATTGTCTTACAACTTCAGATTATGGATAGGGATGAGCCGAACACCCCTGTGTTAGGGTCGCATTCGAACTCAAACAATTTCAAAGGTTTGAGTTCGAACGCGAACACAAACCGAACTCACTGCAAGTCAATGGGACTCGAAAGTTAGAATTTTAGAGTGCCCTCCAAGAGGGCATATATGCAAGATATTTGCCATAAAAGGTTTTTGGGGGTCCGGGTAGTGCCCTGGGGGACAGGGAACAAGTAAAAAAAATAAAAAAAAAACGTTTTTAAAGGAACAGTGAGTTTTCCATGAAATAAGGGTTAAAAATAAAATCAAAAAAATCCTTCAAATATCATGCCTAGGAGGTCCCCATAACCTGCCCGTGAAGTGGTGGATTTGTAGGATGTATAGAAACATTTAAAAACAAAAAAATTATGTTTCAAATGTCGGTAAATGGTTTTCCTTTAATCTATTCATAAACAACTGCTTGGGGCTGCAGCCTGTATGAAAAGAGACGTTTTAGGACACGTGGAACACGTTTAGTGATTTTTTTTTTGGCTAAATTATAGTGAAACTTATGCAGGCTTTGGCTGAAAGTAACAATAGGTGCTTTAAAATTGGGCCTTTAGTGTCGGCAACAGTGCCGTCACACCGTAACCCCTCTGTGGTATTGTGGAAGAGTGCAGGGCTGGACCCTGCGGTCCAATATTAAAATGATATGAATCTGGTACAGGCGTCAGTGCACCCAAATATTGTGCCTTTGGTGGCAGCAAGTGCCTTCACACCGTAAGTAACCCTTTTGTGGTATTGTGGAAGAGTGCAGGGTTGGACACTGCGGTCCAATATTAAAACGATTTGAATCTGGTAATATAGGCGTCAGTGGCAGTGCACCCAATTATTGTGCCTTTGGTGGCAGCAAGTGCCTTCACATCATAAGTAACCCCTCTGTGGTATTGTGGAAGAGTGCAGTGTTGGACCCTGCGGTCCAATATTAAAATTATATAAATCTGGTAATATATGCGTCAGTGGCAGGACACCCAAATATTGGGCCTTTGGTGTCAGCAAGTGCCTTCACACCGTAAGTAACCCCTCTGTGGTATTGTGGAAGAGTGCAGGGTTGGACCCTGCGGTCCAATATTAAAATGATACTGTTACTCCTGACTGTTGCAGCCGCTCTGGTGAGTATGGGCGCAACGTCATTTTTTCTGTATGTATGTATATTATGCTTGTAACACGTAACACCAGTTTGTCGTTTTGCTGCTGTTCCTCTTTCCATGTTTTTGTTTTTAACCCCAAATGGGAAGTGTTTGGTGCGTGTATAAATAAAACCCACCATATCTCTGCCTCTCCTTAGCTGAAAAGCAGCAGGAGGGGCTTGGAGCTGCTCAGTAGAGCAGTTTTGGTTACATTGGTTAGGTACTCACTCTATAAAGAGGTGCCTTGAAGTGGCGAGTGAGCTTACGTTGCAATGGCCATTGAAACAAACGAAAACCTCATAGTGTTTTGTTGTACATGGAATACATAGAAACGAGCGCAGATGACAACTTTTTTCTTTTGTTATGTTTTATACATTAACTGGGCTGTTACTCCTGACTGTTGCAGCCGCTCCGGTGAGTATGGGCGTGACGTCATTTTTTCTGTATGTATATAAATGAAAATGATATAAATCTGGTAATATAGGCGTCGGTGGCAGTGCACCCAAATATTGTGCCTTCACACCGTAACCCCTTTGTGGTATTGTGGAAGAGTGCAGTGGTGGAGGTTTTGTGAATGCAGAAGAGATCCCCGATCTAGTCCGTTACGTCAGCATCAGGGGACTGATAGCTGCTGATCCAGGACTAATTCATTTTTATAAATGTCAGCTGGTCTACAGAGTCGGTGGACAGACGCACTCTTTTGTCTGTGACAAAACCTCCAGCGGCACTGAACGTCCTTTCGGAAAGCATGCTAGATGAAGGGCAACCTAGTAGCTGCATAGCATATTGGCTAAGTTCTGGCCAGTGATCCAATCTCAACACCCAGTAAGCCAGTGGATCATCTGCTGGAAAGGTATCAAGGTCTGCCCTTGACCCTAGGTAGTACTGCACCATACGGTGAAGACGCTGGCAATGGGTGCCTACATTTGACGTCCCTGAGCGTCGTGGACTAAAAAAATTGGAAAAGGCATCCGTCAAGCGGCCCCTTTCACCTCTCCTCCTCTGATCAACCGCAGCCTCAGAAGCACCTGTGTCATCACTTGGTAACCTACCAGTGCCTGTAAAGGTGTTACACAAGTGTCGCTTTAGAGCGTTCCTAAGTTTTATCATCCTGTGCTCCCTCTGTGAGGGCAGGCTGAGCTCTGCAACTTTACCCTTGTATTGTGGATCAAGGGGGCTTGCCAACCAGTAATGATCCCTCTCCTTGATAGCACGAATCCTGGGGTCCTTTACCAGGCTTTGCAGGATAAGGGAGCCCATGCAGCATAGGTTGGAGGTTGCATTAGCTTCCGAGTCTTCCTGGCCAATGAGGATGACCCAATCGTGCACTTCCTCCTCCCAGCCACATACTAGTCCTTGGGTTTATGGGCACACAAAACCCTCCCTTGAGGAATCCCCACCTTCAATGCCCCCACTACTTAAATATTCCTCCTCATCCTCCTCCTGTCTGATCTGAGGACCCGCAGGAATGCTGTCATCAGAAAGACTAGGGCCTTGGCCTAAATATTTTTATTAGTGATATTGCAGAAGGTATTAATGGAAAAGTATGTCTTTTTGCTGATGACACAAAGATTTGCAACAGGGTTGACGTTCCTGGAGGGATCAGCCAAATGACAAATGGTTTAGGTAAACTAAAAAAATGGTCGGAACTGTGGCAATTGAGTTTTAACGTGGATAAGTGCAAGATAATGCACCTGGGACGTAAAAACCCAAGGGCTGAATATAGAATATTTGATACAGTCCTAACCTCAACATCTGAGGAAAGATTTTTAGGGGTTATTATTGCAGAGGATCTAAAGGTAAGTAGTCAATGTAATAGAGCAGCAGGAAATGCTAGCAGAATGCTTGGTTGTGTAGGGAGAGGTATTAGCAGTAGGAAAAGGGAAGTGCTCATGCCACTGTACAGAGCACTGGTGAGACCTCACTTGGAGTACTGTGTGCAGTACTGGAGACCGTATCTCCAGAAGGATATAGACATCTTAGAGAGAGTTCAGAGAAGGGCTACTAAAATGGTGTACGGCTTGAAGGAGAAAAGTTACCAGGAAAGGCTTAATGATCTTAACATGTATAGCTTGGAAAAAAGACGAGACAGAGGAGATATGATAGAAACATTTAAATACGTAAAGGGAATCCACAAGGTAGAGGAAGGGAGTATATTTAAAAGGAAACAAAGTAGCAAAACAAGAGGACATAGTCTTAGATTAGAGGGGCAAAGGTTTAAAAGTAACATCAGAAAGCATTATTTTACTGAGAGGGTGGTGGATACATGGAACAGTCTTCCAGTTGAAGTGGTAGAGGCCAAAACAGTAATTGAATTTAAGCAGGCATGGGATAGGCATAAGGCTATCCTAAACAAAAGATAAATCCAGGTAAAGTATCCATGTAATTGGGCAGACTAGATGGGCCGAAAGGTTCTTATCTGCCGACATTTTTCTATGTTTCTATGTTTCTATGGTACATGCGTCAACTTACCCTGTCGTAGGGCGGAGAGAAGGTTGCTGCCATTATCACAGACGACCATTTCCAGCTGAAGCTGGTGTGGTGTTAACCATCTCTGCACCTGCCCCTGCAGAGCTGACAGAATTTCTGGCCCGGTGTGGCTCCTGTCCCCTAAACAAACCAGCTCAAACACAGTATGGCATCATTTTCCTTGAGCCATTGCGTAGCCCCTGTCACGCGTCAGTTTAACTGCCACTTCGCCAGAGACAGAGAAGGAGGAGGAGGAAGAGGGAGAGATGGTGGTGGAGCAGACAGACCTCATACAAGCAGCTTTCTGGAGGCGTGGTGGATGAACAAGCTCCAGCACAGAGCCTCGTCTTGGATCCCTCCCAGCTGCAATCAGAGTTACCCAGTGTGCCGTAAAGAAAATGTAATGGCCCTGTCCATGCTTGCTGGACCACATGTCTATAGTCACTTGCACCTTGCTGCTGACTGCCTTTCCCAATGACTCCATAACATTGTCTTCCACGTGCTGGTATAGTGCTGGAATGGTCTTCCGTGAAAAGAAATGGCGTTTTGGAACCTGCCACTGTGGTACAGCACATTCAGCAAATTCACGAAAGGAAGCAGAGTCCACCAGCTGGAAAGGCAGCAACTGTAATGCGAGTAATTTTCTAAGCTGGCATTTAGACTCTCTGCTTGGGGATGGTTGGGACTACATTTTTCTTACACTGCAGCAGCTGGGGCAATGTAATCTGACTGCATAAATCTTCAGCTGATGGGATGCTGTCACATTGTGAGGAAGGACCTGGTACATCCATTACTGTAGCATTATCCCTGTCAGTGGAGCTTGGAGTCAATGACATGGCAGGACATATAGTGGGGGTAGAGACAGGTGAGGAGGACCTACACAAGGTTTTGCGCCAATGGGATGTGTGGCAGGTGGTCATACGTCGCCAAAGCATGTGGCACCCAAGAGTCCGGTGTCTTTCCCACGCTTGATCCTCATGTGACATAGATTACAAATAGCATTGGTGGGGTCTGCTGCACATTTCTTAAAGAGCTCCCAGACAGCAGAGTTCCTGGATGTGTGCTTTGAGACAACAGTGCTCTGCACCTGAGCAGTTCTGACATCTGATGCCTTGGACTGGCTACGGTTGGTCATAGAGGACGTTGTGCCTCGTGTTTGTTGTGCCTCCTCCTCACTTGACTCCTCTGTTCGATCAGGCACCCAGGTGGAGTCAGTGACCTCATCATCATTGTCATCACCCCATATCTCCTCGTCACTGGAGCCAACTTGGCAGTATGCTGCAGCTGCTGGGACAACATGAGTGCCAGTTATTTGTGTGTCACTGGTCTGGCACCCCCTTCCTCTAGGTTGATTATACTCCCTTCCTCAACCTCAGAGATTGAATCAGAGCACTGTAGTTGCTGCACATCCTCAAGCAGCATGTCACTGTCATTGTAGTCAAACAAATCAGCTGACTTCATCCGTGTGTGATAGTGAGGCTACGGCAGGAGTAGCTGTGGACATGGAGGCTGCATTAGATGCTTTGGCAGCTGAGGTGGACTGAAAACCACTACAAGCCTGGCTGGCAGAGGACTGGGAGGATGAGGATGGCCTGGTTAGCCCATCCACAAAATCCTCTGTATGTTGCTGCTGCTTAAGACGGCCAGCACCAGTTAGAAAGGACAAGCATGCCCCTGCAGAGGATGCACCATATCCACGACGATCAGAGGCACAGCCTCCCGACACAAAGGCTGCTTGCCCTCTTATCTGTGTCTGGGAGCGTCTGCCTGTCCTTTCTGACATGGTGAGTGATATATAGATTAAAGATATACAGAACTCTGATTCAACTCTGTTATAAAAATTGGAGAAATGCAGAGCTCTGATTCAACTGTGTTATCTAGATTATAGATTTCCAGAGACACCCTGATAGCTGGCAGCCAGTGACAAGACACAGATTAAAATTCCCAGGAACCTCCTAGTTCCCCCCAGTGAGACCCCCTGATGGGTGGCAGTGACAAGACACGAAATACAATTCCCAGGAACCTCCTATAAATCAGTGAGTCCCCCTGATGGGTGGCAGTGTGACAAGACATAGATTACAATTCGCAGAAATCTGCTAGAAGTATGTGGGACCCCCTGATAGCTGGCAGTGGAAGACACAGATTATAACAATTCCCAGATATTTTGTAGATATGAGACCCCCACAATAGTTGGTGGCAGTGAGAACACACAGATTACAACAATTCCCAGATATCTTGTAGAAGTGAGACCCCCACAATTGCTGCTGGCAGTGAGAACACAAAGATTACAACAATTCCCAGATATTTTGTAGATATGAGACCCCCACAATAGTTGGTGGCAGTGAGAACACACAGATTACAACAATTCCCAGATATCTTCTAGAAGTGAGACCCCCACAATTACTGCTGGCAGTGAGAACACAAAGATTAGAACAATTCCCAGATATTTTGTAGAAATGACTGACCCCCAAAATGGTTGGTGGCAGTGAGAACAGACAGATTACCACAATTCCCAGATATCTGCTGCTGGCAGTGAGAACATAAAGATTACAACAATTCCCAGATATTGTGTAGAAATGACTGACCCCCAAAATAGTTGGTGGCAGTGAGAACACACAGATTACCACAATTCCCAGATATCTTCTAGAAGTGAGACCGCCACAATTGCTGCTGGCAGTGAGAGCACAACGATTAGAAGTGAGACCCCCCCCCCCAATAGCTGGTGGCAGTGAGAACACACACTAACACAACAATCTCCTCTCAAAAAACACGTGCTGGGGCTGCAAGGGACGCCTTATATAGTGTGCTGCGGGATTTAGCTCTGTGAGCCCATGATTGGGCAAAATTTGCCCAATCAGGACTCTGAGCCGTGATTGGCATAGTCTTGCACCTGTCTTGCACCTAAACTGTGGTCAGGTGCAGGCTGTAGCTAATTACAAGCTTCAGGCCAGTGGAAAAAGTGCATTGTGGTCTATTGTGGTGCATTGTGGGCGAACATGCGGCGAACACGTGGAAATGTTCGGAGTTCGCGAACATCCGAACGGGCGAAGTTCGAATCGAACTCCGAACATATCGAACCGAACAGCTCATCCCTAATTATGGATGTACTTTGCCATTGAAAATCATTGATGTACCATGTGATCCAATTTACTGGTCCAATCTCAGTGTATTATTAACTTGTGAGTGTCATTCATCCATCCTCTACAATGCCTCATGGATCTTATGAGGTCCTCTCAGAACCACCCTAAAAACTTACCCGGAAAGTGGTCATGGTCACAGGTGTGGTTTGAGTGCTCCACGTGAAAATTTACTTCAACCATGCCCTCCATAGGGATTGAGTTCATCACATCCAGCTCCGATTCAGCCAGTAGATGTTATGGGACCAGCAAGGGGGCCCTAACCTTACCAGTGTCATTTTGGTATGTCACTTAATCTCCCCGGTCTACTCAAGGACCAGGGTCATCACGTCCTACCTGCTAGCTTGCCTGATTTGCCATTTGGCCAGTTTTGACCAGATTTATCTACCTTTTGCCTTGCCCAATACTTTTACCTTGCATAATGGACTAATTGAACTAGCAGATTTGGAAGGTAGTTTTATTATTTTGGTTTTAATCAGATAAGCCGAAAGCCTGTAGTTAATGTCAGCGTCGTTCCCGTCGCCCTTGCAGGAGCTCCCTGAATGCCATTACTGCTTCTGATCAGAATTAATTAGCGAGGACGGCAATCACATGATTTGGGGGTCACCACGCATAAGTATCCAATGCTCAATGACAGCTAACAAACACAGTTTGCGAGTGTGACACACGTCTATCCCGGAGTGACCAGGCGTGCGCACCGCAAAATATTTTCATTCAGTTAGGCAAGTCAAGTTGCCCATGAACGACACCATTGCGTGTTTTTGTAGACGAAATGACAAAAGGTTATTGTGTTAATTAGTTACAGAGTTAAGTCGCCTTTCCGTTAAAAGTCAAAACAAACCCTGATGTTGTTTCTCCCAAGCTCCGCGTCCAGCGCCTTTCCTGCTACCACAGAGATAAACAGAAGGTCCTCGTTTTTAAACCAAGGGCAAAAAAAATCCCAAAACTTTCATGTGTTTTCCTCTTATTTTCTGTGAAAATTAGCATGTGAGGAAACAAATCACACGTATAGCGACAGAAACTGCGCTCTGGCCTTACCTATAAGTGCAAATATCCAAAAATAAGAGCAAAGCAAAATGACTATATACATATATGTAGATATTTTCTGTGAGACGGTGACTGAGCATCTCTCAGCAGCTTCATGTCTAACAGCAGGAAAGTGCATTTATCCCTCTATCCAGCATTTACTTGGCTCCAAGAATTGGTTGAGCTATATTTTGTTGTCAGTTGTAACTCTGCCCCTCTTTTCCTCTGTCTCTCCTTGTCGCCCTCTTACCCTCCGTCCTGGTTTCAGTTGCTGTCCCTGTGACTGTCCAGTTATTCTTTCTGGTACTGTCCCATTGCTCTCACTGGCCAAACTCTCACCATCATTTTATCTCCCTCTCACTGTCCCCTTACTCTCCCTCTCAATATCCCCTTACTCTCCCTCTCACTATCCCCTTACTCTCCCTTTCACTGTCCCTTTGCTATCCTGGTCATTCTCCCCTCCCATTATTCTCCCTCTCACTAACCCCTTACTCTCTCCGTCCTGTCCCCTTATGCGCCTTATCACCGTTCTCTTACTCTCCTCACCCTGTCCCTTTATTCTCCCCTTCACCATCCCTTAACTCTCCCTCTCACTGTCCCCTTACTCTCCCCTTCAGTATCCCTTACTCTCCCCATTATTGTCTCCTTACTCTCCCTCTCATTGTCCCCTTACTCTCTCTCTCACTATCCCCTTACTCTGCTCATCCCTGTCTGTCATACCCCATAATTTAAGATATATTGTATATTTTTCTGTTTTTGTGTTGAATCTGCCTTTGCTGCTTACATGCTATTGATTTCATAGCTATTTTGTCCCTTCTGGGTTTCCTTAGGCTTCTGTATTCAGCTAGTTCCCACCTCTTTGCTCAGTGTCTTGTTGTTAGTTACTTCCTGGTCACATAGCAGCCATTCTGTGCTCACTGCTGGACAAACTAAAGTCTTTTTACCTGCATAGCTGTACACTAACAAGATTGTCATTCTGATCATTAAACTCTTCAACTGGATTCGTCTTTCTACGTGTCAGTTTTGCTGAGTTGAAGCTATCTGCTGAACTTCATCGTGTGAGTACTGGTCAAATACAGACTTCAGCTAGTCTAAAGCACCCACGCCTCACAGCTTTGCTTAGGGAAGCAGAATACTGTTCCCTTACTCTCCCTATTACTGTCCCTTTACTCTCCATGCCACTGTCCCCTTACTCTCCATGCCACTATCCCCTTATTCTCCTTAATTCTCACTGTCCCCTTACTCGCCTTAATTCTCACTGTCCCCTTACTCTCCTTCTCACTGTCCCCTTACTCTCCTTCTCACTGTCCCCTTACTCTCCTTCTCACTGTCCCCATACTCTCCATGCCACTGTCCCCTTGCTCTCCTTCTCACTGTCCCCTTACTCTCCTTCTCACTGTCCCCTTACTCTCCATGCCACTGTCCCCTTACTCTCCTTCTCACTGTCCCCTTACTCTCCTTCTCACTGTCCCCTTACTCTCCTTCTCACTGTCCCCATACTCTCCATGCCACTGTCCCCTTGCTCTCCTTCTCACTGTCCCCTTACTCTCCTTCTCACTGTCCCCTTACTCTCCATGCCACTGTCCCCTTGCTCTCCTTCTCACTGTCCCCTTACTCTCCTTCTCACTGTCCCCTTACTCTCCATGCCACTGTCCCCTTACTCTCCATGCCACTGTCCACTTACTCTCCTTCTCACTGTCCCCTTACTCTCCCTATCACTGTCCCCTTACTCTCCTTATCACTATCCTCTTGCTCTCCATTTCATTGTCCCCTTGCTCTCCATGTCACCGTTCCCTTTCTCTCCCCGTCCTATCCCCTTATGATCCTTATCACCATTCTCTTTCTCTCCCCATCCTGTCCCTTTATTTCCCCATCACCGTCCCCTTACTCTCTCACTGTCCCCATACTCTCTATGTCACTGTCCACTTTTTCTCCCCATTCAATCCCTTTATGCTCCTTATCACTGTTCTCTTATTCTCCCCACCCTGTCCCTTTATTCTCCATCTCACTGTCCCCTTACTCACCCCATCACTGTCCCCTTACTCTCCCTGTCACAGAAAGCCGCTAATGGTCTACATGGGATAATGAGTCGATGCAGTTGAAATGAATTGAGACTTGAAAATTAACGAGCGTTTAAAGTCTTTGTGCTCGCGCACTTTCCTACACAAACCCTTTCTGTGTTTTCTGTTCATGTTACACTTAACATATTAATAATAAATTAGGCTATTAAATATTTTTTACAGATATCTCAGGCTGGATTAGCAAAGCATCTCTCCCGATTGTTTTACTGTATGCACAGCCTGCTTTGTTAGTATAATCTGAGACCTATTTAATAAAATGCTATACCGCATGTCTGATTTAATAGCAGTCATCGATTAAGCTGCATTAATGTATTATTATAATATTTAGCTTGTTTTATTAGTAGATATTGTGCTTTCCAGCATGTTCTTTGATGAGCACAACCTGCCGCTGAATTGTTATATTTGCACGTGCCACGGCTATTAGCATTTCTGGTCTGTTTTCTTTGTTTTGTTTGTATCTTCTGCTTTTATTAGATTGATACGCCGCCGCCGCTGCCGCCGGCGCCGCCGGTGAGATTGATTAGTATAATATGCAGTTGGGTTATCTTATTGGTTTGATACACAGACTGCTTTATTATTAGTTTGATACTTGGTTTTATGGTGATATTTAGTCTGTTTAGTTATGATAGCTGATATGTGTTCGTACATTTAGCTTTTTTAACCGTATCATATCCAACCTTTTGTTTTTTTTGCCTTGTTATTTAAAGGGGACACTCAAATAAAAAAAAATACCCCCTTCCTCTTTCTTTGCCCTTAAATAATAGGGCCGATGTGGCTGGCAGCATTTGCCTAATTATTTCTTCTGTTTTTATTTTATTTTAGGTGTAAATACTCACCTTTTGTCCCTCGGCGCACGCTGCTCATCAGCTCAGAGCCTTAAATGAAACCTGCAAGTCCCTGCAGCTTGTTAACGCAGTTTGCATAGCTCTGCAGAGTGCGCATCACTTTCTTTACGCAAGTTCCGTAACTCCTTCACGAACGATGGATCGTGCTGCACGCGCATGCGCAGATCTGATCCGTCGGCTGCCTCTCTCAGTCACTTGCTAATCATGGGTGGTCCGAGAAAGGGTTACATCACTCTGTATGCTGGCATCACTCTCTCTCAGGCTGCCTGTAAAAGCCAGCCCCCTGAGAGAGGCAGTTGATGGATTAGATCTGTGCATGCGCCAGTCCTTCGTCCTATAGAACGTGCATATGCGAAACGCACAAGTCACAAGGCGATTCGCATCATCCGGATCCTACTCTGCACAATCTGCATAGCCACAAAAATTGCACGGCAAAGCTGCAAGGAAGTCCGGACTCGGAAGCCCCCGAGCTGACAGGGTTGAGCGGTGCACGTCGAGGGAGAAAAGGTGAGTATTTTCACCCTGAAAAAAAAGATTTAAAAAAGAATAGGCAGATGTTGCCAGCAGCACCTGCCCAACTATTTAAGGGCAAAAGGGTAGGGGTTAATTCTATAATAGATTGTTGATACATGTTTGTGATTTGTAGCTAGTTTATTGTTGCCGTGATATTTATAACCTGTTTTATTTTAACTGTGATAAGTAGTCGCTTGTTTTATTAGTCTGATCTTTGGCCTGTTTGTTCTATTTCAGTGACCGCAATCATTCATGCCGGCTGCATTCCAGCTATTATTGACCACCTGGCTTATCAGTGCTGTGCTGTGTATGGAGCCGGGTCAGAACACAACAAATCGCCTTGTCCCCATCCTCAAACAGAAACTCCATCAGCCTACAATACACAACATTGTTCAGCGCAACACAATGTGTCCAGTGGTGGGCTGAGCTCTGATACATTCTCTGTAGTATCTAGTGAGTATATCTAAGGGTAGGGGTAACGAGGGAGGAAATTCTATCTTTTCCATGGTGTTAAAAGCAAAATCCCCAATGCACACAGATTTAAAGGTTAAACAAAGCGTAACGGCATGATAAAAGGTGTGTGGGGGTGTTTTTCAACTGTCTTTCATCATTTTTTTGCTACAATTATAAGGATATTATTATTATCCTTTATTTATATATCCTTCCAGTAGAAGTGGTAGAGGCCAAAACAGTGATTGAATTTAAGCAAGCATGGGATAGGCATAAGGCTATCCTAAACAAAAGATAAATCCAGGTAAAGTATCCATGTAATTGGACAGACTAGATGGGCCGAAGGTTCTTATCTGCCGACATTTTCTATGTTTCTATATCCCACTCCCTGACAATATATCCCACCCCATGACACTATATCCCACCCCATGACAAGATATCACACTCCCTGACAATATATCCCACCCCGTGACAGTATATCCCACCCGCAACAATACATCCCACCCTGTGACAATATATCCCACCCCGTGATAATATATCCCACCCTGTGACAATATATCCCACCCTGTGACAATATACCCCACCCCGTGACAGTATATCCCACCCATGACAATATATCCCACCCCATGACAGTATATTCTACCCTGTGACAGTATATTTCACCCCGTGACAGTATATTTCACCCCGTGACAATATATCCCACCCTGTGACAATATATCCCACCCCCTGAAAATATATCTCACCACGTGACAATATATCCCACCCCATGACAATATATCCCACCCTGTGACAATATATCCCACCCCGTGACAATATTTCCTACCCTGTGAAAATATATCCCACCCCGTGACAATATATCCCACCCTGTGACAATATATCCCGCCCGTGACACTATATCCCGCCCCGTGACACTATTTCCCACCCCGTGACAATATATCCCACCCTGTGACAGTATATTCCACCCCGTGACAATATATCCCACTCTGTGGCAGTATATTCCACCCTGTGATAATATATCCCTCCCCGTGACATTATATTCCACCCCATGACATTATATCCCACCCCGTATCAATATACCCCGCCCGTGACAATATATCCCACCCCATGACAATATATCCCACCCCGTGACAGTATATTCCACCCCGTGACAATATATCCGGCCCGTGACAATATTTCCCACCCCGTGACAGTATATACCACCCCGTGACAATATATCCCACTCCGTGGCAGTATATTCCACCCCGTGATAATATATCCCACCCCATAACAGTATATACCACCCCGTGACAGTATATCCCACTCCGTGGCAGTATATTCCACCCCGTGATAATCTATCCCACCCCATAACAATATATCCCACCCCGTAACAATATATCCCTCCCGTGACAATATATCCCACCCCATGGCAATATATCCCGCCCCGTGACAATATATCCCGCCCCGTGACAATATATCCCACCCCATGGCAATATATCCCGCCCCGTGACAATATATCCCGCCCTCTGACAATATATCCCACCCCGTGACAATATATCCCGCCCCGTGACAGTATATCGCGCCCCATGACAATATATCCCCATAGAGAAAAAATGGTTAATCTGTTCAGCGACACTGAACAGCAGAGAAATGTCAGTGAATTGCCGTGCTGTTCGGTGGTTTCATTCGGCGGGTTTAATCAGGAGAATCCCACAGGTTTCGATGTTAAAAATCCAAAATTTTATTCAATATCTAATAAACCATTTATTCTTTTAATAGCTAGGAAAAAATCTCTTTATTTATTGGTTTTTTTTTCCCTATTTTTTTTTTTATTTTAAAAATTGCTTTTTTTCCCCCCTGCAACAGACCTTTTTATTATTATTCATAGGACCTGATATTTTATTTCCAGGAATTTTTGTGCAGTAGTTTTTTTTGCAAACACCTTTTAAAAGTTGCAGTCTTTTTTTGTGGTTTTTCTTTTACCCGTTTGTCGGCTTGTCGACTTTTTCCGGCGGCTGGGCGGCGCTGTGTTCATCAGGTCATCGGGTTTTTTCAGATGCGTTCAGCGACGGTTTTCCGGCGGATGCATTTGGGGGGGTTTTCGGTGGCTTTAGATATCGATTCGGTGTTTATTCCACAGAGTTTTTCCGATCGATTCGGTTTTGCAGCGTTTTTTCAGATGCATTCGGCAGCTTGTTCCCTGTGCTCTGGCAACCTGGCGGTGAATGCTGAATTCACCGCAGGGTTGGTGAAATGGACTAGCCAAGGTGCGGGAAACTGGAGAACACTGAAATATCGGTGACATTTTGGTGCTCTCTGAATAACCCTGATAGTCTCATTTTAACACAAAAATTATATTTAATTAATTACACCTGAGCAACTGAACCTGCAAGGAACGACCGACCAGAGCACTTAACATTCCCTGACCAGCGCAGACACATGCGCTTATCTGAAGACACTTCCTTTCCGCTGACCTTAGCTAATGATTGTCCAGAGATTACATAATATTGACTTGATACATACTGTAAAGTGAGTCGGGAAAGCAAACTTTCTCAGCAGTAGGGACCACGGCTTGTTGACTTAATTCACTATTAGTGATGAGCCAAACACCCCCGTGTTCGGTTCGCATTCGAACTCGAACAATTTCAAAAGTTCGAGTTCGAACTCGAACACGAACCAAACTCAATGCAAGTCAATGGGACTCGAAAGTTCGAATTTTAGAGTGCCCTCCAAGAGGGCATATATGCAAGATATTTCCAATAAAAGGTGTATGGGGGTCCGGGTAGTGCCCTGGGGGACAGGAAACAAGGACAAAAAGTAAAAAAAATTTTTTTTTAAAGGAACAGTGAGTTTTCCATGAAATAAAGGTTAAGAATAAACACAAAAAATTCCTTCAAATATCGTGCCTAGGAGGTCCCCATAACCTGCCCGTGAAGTGGCGGATTTCTAGGATGTATAGAAATATGTAAAAAACAAAACAATGACATTTCAAATGACGGTAAATGGTTTTCCTTTAATCTATTCATAAACAACTGCTTGGGGCGGCAGTCTGTATGAAAAGAGGAGACATTTTAGGATACGCAGAACAAGTTTAGCGATTTTTTTGGCTAAATTATAGTGAAGCTTATGCAGGCTTTGGATGAAAGTAACAATAGGTGCTTTAAAATTGGGCCTTTATTGTCGGCAACAGTGCTGTCACATTGTAACCCCTCTGTGGTATTGTGGAAGAGTGCAGGGTTGGACCCTGCGGTCAAATATTAAAATGATGTGAATCTGGTATAGGCGTCAGTGGCAGTGCACCCAAATATTGTGCCTTTGGTGGCAGCAAGTGCCTTCACACCGTAAGTAACCCCTCTATGGTATTGTGGAAGAGTGCAGTGGTGGAGGTTTTGGTAATGCAGAAGAGATCCCCAATTTATTCAGTTACATCAGCAGCTATAACAAAACCAGGTCAGCAATGTTTAGGCACTTGTACTGCGCTACTGTATATGGTGAGAATTGGCGCACACCACTAGCAACAGGAAGCAAACAGAACAGGCAGGGAATACACAGAGAAAATAGTCAAATGGCATGCAAAGTCGGCAACAGATCGGGTCCTCAGAACAAGCAGGGCCAGTAACAAGTATACAAACTGATTCGGTAAGCTAGCGATGCGGGAATAAAGGCTGAGACACACTGAACGTGTAGCGACGCACAGCGTAGCGAAGCGAAGCAAACATTTTGCAGGCTTGACTTCACTCCACTCCGCCTCGCAGCGTGTCTACACTGCATTACGTTTGCTTATCACCGCACTGGATAGGAGTCCACTAACTAAATTTAAAATGTAAACACAAAACCGTTTTATTTTCACAAAGCACATGTTATATAGGCAAAAAAAAGTTTCTACTGAATAAAATTCTTCAAAAATTACTGTTAATTTAATAGGAATAGTATAAAAATATAAAAAAAGGTAACCCCAGATCATATATATTATAGGGACACGGAGCGCTGTGTATAGAGTAGGGATGCATTGATACCACACACAGACATGCAGTCAGGTCCATAAATATTGGGACATCAACACAATTCTAACATCTTTGGCTCTATACACCACCACAATGGAGTTGGAATGAAACAAACACAATGTGCTTTAACTGCAGACTGTCAGCTTTAATTTGAGGGTATGTACATCCAGCTCAGGTGAACGGTGTAGGACTGTTTTGCTAATTTATTCACTGCCTTCATCTGCTGTGTCGGCTTTTTCCGGCGGCTTCGCTGCGTGTGATCGGCTCCTGCTCTGGTTTTTCTGGCGTTTTCGGCGAGTTAATCCAGATCTTTTTGCGGGTTTTCGGCGTGCATTCGCTGGGTTCTGCGGTTAGTTTTTGTCGGGTTTGCGGCGGCTTTTCCCTGCAATTCGGGGACCCTGTGGCGCTTGCTGAATACACCGCAGGGTCGTCGAAATGAGATCGACAAAACGAACCGAATTGAAGAGATCGAAAAGTCACCGAACGTGCGGTGACTTTTTGATTCTCTTTGAATTAGAGAACCAAAGGAAAAACAAAAAAGAAATGAGGCCAATAGGTACTCTGGTAAGGATTAAACCTTATAGCTAGTATACACTAAGAAGAACTGAACACCTGGTCCAGAGGATGAGTACCAATAATATACCGTATGAGGTTCTAGAGGAACCTTACAAAACCTTCTAAATTGATTTAAATTTTATTGGACAAACAAAAGAAACCATACGTCTTAAAAACATAGAAAGTGTGAAAATTAGGCGATATAGTGATAAATCTTATAGACAGGGTATCGCTGTGACCTGTAGGGATGTGCGTTTCGGGTTTCGGAACTTCGGAATTTTCACGAAATTTCCCGATTCGTGTTTTTGGATGCGGCCGAATTTCCGAAAAATTTTAGATCCAAAATGTTTTCCGAGCCGAAACGAAATATTTTCGGATTTTTCGAATGGACTTGAAATGTGTCAAACGAGGAGAACAGATGTTCCGAAAAACGAAAATTTTCCGAAAAACGAAAATTTTCCGAAAAACGAAAATTTTGTAAAAACGAAAATTTTTTGAAAAACGAAAATTTCCGAAATTACGAAAAGTCGATACAAAAACCGAGCACAGTGACACGAAAATACGAAAAATGGTCGATATTCGGAAAAAAAATGTACCCGAAAAACGGGCCGAACCGAATCGAATCGAAACCGAAATCGGTCGAAACGAGCCGAATCGAAAAGTTTAAAAATCCGAAAAATCAAACCGAATCGAACCGAAAAAAAAATCGGTGCACAAGCCTAGTGACCTGTGGTCAAGTGAGGACCTCTAAAGCTGGGCTACCCTCTCCATAGTGACCTGTGTTGACAACAATCTTGCAATTAGACTAACTCCATATATATGAAACCATAGGGTTAGTCGTAAGGTTGGATAACCACAGTGTGGACCTCAATGATTCTAGCCTGGGTATAAATGTACTACTTACATGTGAATACTTCACTATGTCGTATCCCAGATAGCCACTTAACAATAGACAATATCCCCACCTAATAAAATCAGTAACCAGAAGGAGGAAAAATCGCACAAGATTAATTGACCCTCCGTGCACTCATATATTACTGCCGTATGGCCAGTTCTATATAGATAGTGGGTGGTGTATCCTGAGCTTACCCTAGGGATGCAAAAAGCCAATTTAGGTAAAGGTCATTAAGAAACTAGAATAGATCTTCAATGCACTATTTGGTACTACAGAGTGAAAGAGGAGGGCAGTGGCCCACTATCAGCTATTCACAGTGTATCGATTGTATTAATAGTTCCGTATATTGCCCTTAAAAGAAATTCGCAGATCTTATAACCAGTTCACTGTACATAAGGATGATTATTCATTCGATCACTGCTGCATGAATATTATATGTTCGCACATGCCTTATAAAGAGTAGAAAATAAAGATTCAGCTTGCTTAAATGATTGCGTATAGCGATCATTCCACCGCTCCTTGATCTAACTAATGGATCGGGTCATGTGATGTTCCACTAATATAGTGGGTTTTACTCAACTCCTAGACGGCTCCTACTCATTAATAAATTCAAAATGAGATTACCATTCAAGCCCACTTACACCTACATCGACATCGGAGAAGGAAAACCCCCTGCCGTGACAGTATCACCCTTCCAGTAAATTACTCTTAAAAGAGAATATAGTTTTCTACTTTGACCGTGGATATTGTGCGTTATGAATGAGGGTCTTTTGCGTAGATTGCATAGACAGACCTCCTCAGCTCCTGGCTACCCAGAATCACAGCTTACGTGAATCGGTCATAGTCAGGCATATATTATTCTACTAACCTTGCGGATAGCAAAATTTAAATATATAGATTTTTACCAGCAGATATATAAACAGAGTTCTAGTTTGCAGCCGAAGGAGTACCACAATTTGCAACATTTGCACACAAAGAGCTTCTCGGCTCATAGCAGGAAAAAACGCCACAATTGGCATAGATGGGTATTCATGTCAGTGGCAAAAAAAGGGTAGCACGACATATATAGATGAAAATTTCCAATTTTGCCAGCACTGCACCCAGACCGCAATTCCCAATATCTTATTGTCAAAGTTGTAGTCAGCAGACCATCATAAGACAGACATTACAGATCACAGTTCCTCAATTATCAGAAAAAAATTATTAGATCGCCATAATCAACCAATGAGGGAATTCCCCAACATACTGTTAAAACATAATAGTGTTAAGCTCAACGCGTTTCGAAAGCTAACGCTTTCTTCATCAGGTAGTTCGCTCCTAATAATTTTTTTCTGATAATCGATAAACCACCGTAAAACCGCTGAATCGATCACATAAAAGTCGGAGAATGCATCCGACGATCCGCCGAACAGACCACCAAATCTATCTGAAAAATGCTGACCAGTCGACGATCAGGGATAAAAAAAAACCAAATAAACTTCAACTTTTAAAAGGTGTTTTCAAAAATGCTGCTGCACAAAAATGGCAGGAAATAACATATAAGGTCCTATGAATAATAATAAAAAGGTCTGTTACGGAAAAAAAAAGCATCCATTTTAAAAAAATCATAAAGAAATTCGCTGGAAAAATCCGGAAAAATAAATAAATAAAGAAACTTTTTGCTGCAGATTAAAATAATAAATGGTTTATTAGATATTGAATAAAAACGAGAATATTTTTAACATTGAAACCTATGGGATTCATCTGCCGGACGCTGAACGTATCTGAAAAAACCCAATGTCCTGACGAACACAGCGCCGCCCAGCCCCCGGAAAAAGCTGACAAGCCGACAAACAGGTAAAAAAAACCAAAAAAAAGACAGCAACTTTTAAAAGGTGTTTGCAAAAAAAAAACTACTGCATGAAAATGCCTGGAATTAATATATAAGGTCCTATGAATAATAATAAAAAGGTCTCTTGCAGAAAAACAAAATGCCATTTTTTAAAAAAAAGTCGAGAATTATTTTGCCAAAAGATGCCTATAAATGCTAAAAAATCAATAAATAAAGAGACTTTTTGCTGCAGATTAACCCCTTAACGCCGCAGGACGTACAGTTACGTCCTGCATTAGGCGGGCTTTAACGCCACAGGACATAACTGTACGTCCACGGCGTCTGCAGCCCCCCAGCGTCCGATACTCACCTCCTCCGGCGGCTCCCTCGCTGCTCTGACTCCCACGGAGTCAGATCGGCACTTTTGGCGCCTCCCGGCGCACTGACGTCATTGCGCCGGACGCGATGACATCAGTTTCAGGCGTCAAAAACTTGTAAAATTACTCCCGTCCTTAAGGGGTTAAAAGAATAAATGGTTTATTAGATGTTGAATAAAATTGGGAATATTTTTTTCATTGAAACCTATGGGATTCGCCTGATTAAACCTGCCGAATGAAACCGCCGAACAGCAGGGCACTAAACTGACTTTTATTTATTTATATTTATTTATTTATAATGTATTTTATACCAGGAAGGATACATTGAGATTTCTCTCATTTTCAAGTATGTCCTGGGTTCAAGAACATTGTATTTCTGTAACGACTGTAACAATTCAAAGTAATACAATGCAAGATATTAAAAACAAAGCACAAATATACAGATTAACACAGAAAATAAATATGTAGGAAATATAGTCAGTGTTACATGTTTACAGGTGCATTCTGTATATAGTCACTATGTTACATGTTTACAGGTGCATTCTGTATATAGTCACTATGTTACATGTTTACAGGTGCATTCTGTATATAGTCACTGTGTTACATGTTTACAGGTGCATTCTGTATATAGTCACTGTGTTACATGTTTACAGGTGCATTCTGTATATAGTCACTGTGTTACATGTTTACAGGTGCATTCTGTATATAGTCACTTTGTTACATGTTTACAGGTGTATTCTGTATATAGTCACTGTGTTACATGTTTACAGGTGCATTCTGTATATAGTCACTATGTTACATGTTTACAGGTGCATTCTGTATATAGTCATTATGTTACATGTTTACAGGTGTATTCTGTATATAGTCACTGTGTTACATGTTTACAGGTGCATTCTGTATATAGTCACTGTGTTACATGTTTACAGGTGTATTCTGTATATAGTCACTGTGTTACATGTTTACAGGTGCATTCTGTATATAGTCACTATGTTACATGTTTACAGGTGCATTCTGTATATAGTCATTATGTTACATGTTTACAGGTG
Organism: Leptobrachium leishanense; assembly: GCA_009667805.1. Lineage (NCBI taxonomy): Eukaryota > Metazoa > Chordata > Amphibia > Anura > Megophryidae > Leptobrachium > Leptobrachium leishanense. The sequence continues at coordinate 40,514,114 of CM019067.1, read as the reverse complement.
TATTCTGTATATAGTCACTGTGTTACATGTTTACAGGTGCATTCTGTATATAGTCACTGTGTTACATGTTTACAGGTGCATTCTGTATATAGTCACTGTGTTACATGTTTACAGGTGCATTCTGTATATAGTCACTATGTTACATGTTTACAGGTGCATTCTGTATATAGTCACTATGTTACATGTTTACAGGCGCATTCTGTATTGAGGTATGTTAATAGAGATCTTTAGGGACTATAGACTGGGGGAAGATTTGATGATGTCTGGGAGGTTATTCCATAATTGTGGTGCTCTGTTGGAAAATGAGGATCGAGACACTTTCTTTTTGAATTGTGGTATTGTAGGTATGGTGCAGGTCCTGGATCGGAGGTTTATAGGATGAGGGAACTGTTAGGGGAAGCAGCCTATTCAGGTGGGGTAGTAGCTTCCCAGAAAATCTCTTAAACACCATGTTGGAAAGGTGAAGGGTGCGTCTGGGTTCCAGTGACGGACAGTTTAGCTCTTTTAACATGTCACAATGGTGGGTCATGTAGTTACATTGTAGTACAAAGCGGCAGAATGAGTTATACAATCACACACTGATCTCCCTGCAGCAATCATCTTAAGAACACTCCAGGGAAACACACAGAACAGGATCCATTCACACACTGCTCTCCCTGCAGCAATCATCTTAAGAACATTCCAGGGAAACACACAGACCAGGATCCATTAACACACTGATCTCCCTGCAGCAAGCATCTTAAGAACACTCCACGGAAACACACAGACCAGGATCCATTCACACACTGATCTCCCTGCAGCAAGCATCTTAAGAACACTCCACGGAAACACACAGACCAGGATCCATTCACACACTGATCTCCCTGCAGCAAGCATCTTAAGAACACTCCAGGGAAACACATAGACCAGGATCCATTCACACATTGATCTCCCTGCAGCAAGCATTTTAAGAACACTCCAGGTATCCAGTTTTCAACATGATGGCCACCAGCGCACTCCACAATATGCTATCCTCGCAATTGTAGTTTGTATCTGCATTTCTTAATTTTTGGCTGATTTTATTTTCTAAAAATCCCTTTTTTGTCAATAGAATGTTAACATGTGCCCCCCCTTTCCCCCTCCCCCCATTTCAAAGGCCTCTGATGACTAACACTTACCTGAACGCATTTCCTCTTCACACAGGGAAACACACAGTCAGGATCCGTTCACACACTCAGCAGTCCCACCCCCCACCCAGGACCGGCCACTATTTTCAGGCATCCTTTCCAGCTGTCTACACTTCTTTCTCTAATTACTCTTACTAATCCCAGGCTTCTAATTCCCAGGCAACCATCAATTACACTCACCTTGCAGTCCTCTCCTCCTGTTTCCAACCCCAACCCTTCTAGATTGTGAGTTCCTATGGGAATAGGGCCCTCATCTCCTCCTGTACTGTTTGTCAAATGTTGTTCAATGTATTGTAACCCTGTCTATACTGTGCCTATTGTACAGCGCTGTGGAATATGCTGGCACTTTATAAATAAAGAATAATACTAAAATAATAATAATAATACAATATAGTAAGTTTATGAAGGTGTGTTTGCGGGGCAGCTGCATACACTACATCACCATATTCAAAAGCCGGCATAAGCATTTGTTGTACAATCTGCTTTCTTACTGCAGGGCTCAGACAGGATTTGTTTCTGTACAGGGCACCTAGTTTGGGGTAGAGTTTAGATGAGAGTTTTTCGATGTGGGGGCCAAAGGATAGATTTGGGTCTAACCACATACCCAGATATTTGAGAGCAGTGATTGTGGTCAGCGCGCCATTTGATTTTATCCTGACACATAGATGGGAAGTTTGCAATTTGTGTAGTTTAGATGCTGTTCCAAAGAGCATCGTTACAGTTTTGTCAGTATTTAGAAAAAGCTTGTTATCTTTGATCCGCTTTTCTACCTCTGTGAATTGTTCTTTCAGCACGGCCTCCAGCTGCGGGAGATTTGCTTTGCTGGTATAGAATATAGATTACGGTGTCATCGGCGTACATGTGTACAGTTGAGGCTTTGCAGACATTGGGCAGATCAATTATGTGTATGAATATTGTGAACAGCAGGGGGCCGAGTATCAAGCCTTGGGGTACACCACAAGTGACTGGGAGGGGGAGGGAGGAGCTGCCAGAAATGGACACATATTGCGATCGGTCGGATACATACAATTGAAACCAGGTTAGTGTGCAATCACCAATACCAAAGTTCTTAAGTTTTTGTAATAGGATGCCATGGTCTACTGTGTCAAAGGCCTTGGCAAAATAAATGAAGATGGCTCCAGTTAGGTTTCCTTGTTCCATGCCAGCTTGGATATCATTACAAACTTTTAAAAGGGCGGTTGTAGTTGAATGATTTGGACGAAAGCCGGATTGATCTGGGGTTAAATAGTTTGAACATTGATAATAATCACATAATTGCGTGTAACACATTTTTCCCAAATTTTTGACATTATAGGGAGCAGTGAGATATCGGACGGTAGTTGGATACCAAAGTATTGTCTCCACTTTTATGGATAGGTACCACTCTCGCAGTCTTCCAGAGTTTGGGTATGTATCCAGTCGCCAGTGATTCATTGATTAGGGTTGCGACAGGATTTGCAATTGCTGGCGCACTGCAGCATTGCTGGTATTTGATCAGGTCCAGACTGGTATTTCATTTTTTGATTACAGAGAAGTAAGTAACACCACTGACAGGCACTGGTCTAAAGTTGCATTTATCTGAGTTTATTTATCTGAATTTATCTGTGATACAGGGTCTGCACGGTTGGAGGGGCCTGACCTGTGTGTGGCCTTTCTGATTGTGTGTCATTTGTTAGCTTAGCAATCAGGGTGGTGGTGCATCCAACAAAATAATTAATAAAGGCATTTGCTACATCTAGGGGGCGTTGCAGGATTTGATTGTTTACTTTGACAGCAGCTGGTTGGGAGTGGACGGGGGTGCTAGTATGTTACTTATGATTTTCCAAACATTTCTAGGGTTTGATATGTTATTGTTTAATTATTTATTATTTCTCTGCTGTTCGATGTCTCTGAATAGATTAACCATTGCTTCTCTATGGGGATTTCACTGTTGCCGAAGATCACCATATTTTGCTGGCAATTTGACATTATTTGGCGAACTACCTGCTTTCTGAATAGCCGAATGGCCCTGAAATTGCGCTGTACGGGGGAATTCACTGTTTGGTGCAATTTTGTGGGCAATTCGGTGCTTTTTGAATAACCACTTAAAAGTTGGAATTATGTTTAATTTAATAAATTTTTCTAGTTATTACAAATGTCCTTATGTAACCCTATTATTATTATATTATTGTCTTCATTTATAAAGCGCCAACTGTATCCACAGCGCTTTACAGTAAGTTCCCACCGGAATACGACCCTCGTTTCCTCTTGTACTGGTTTGTCAAAATGTTGTTCAATGTATTTTAACCCTGTCTATGTTGTGCCCACTGTACAACGCTGCGGAATATGCTGGCGCTTTGTAAAGAATAATGACAAGACAGAAATAAACAAACAGGATGGAGACAAGAGGTGTAGCGGACCCTGCTCCTAGGAGCTTACAATCTTCAACACGAGTTCAGATAAAAGATACTGGAACATTGTAGTGTTTTTACATTTTTGGAAGAAAAATGTTGCAATATGTTTGTAATCCTGTGAAATGTTTCAGACACCCCTCCCCCCCACACACACAGACACTCCACCACCAGCTTCCCCTCCCAAACATTAGTCATGGGAATCACTTCCTGTTATAGTGGAAAGGTTTATGTTTACAGCAGTTGGGGAAAAGAAAGTTTTAGGACATTGTTTTACCAAAGTGTACACAGATAAGCAGCTGGAGCCATTAAACTCTATACACAGCTTCCAATGGACCATGAGGTGCCCTACAGCTCTGGAATGTTTGGAGAATTTGCCAAAAAGTGGACTGAAAGCAGTTCAATAGTTCAACGACTCATCAGCTTCCAGCCAGGAACATTTCTCCTTTAATCCTCGTTTCCTGGAGACCCCCTGCCTGGCGCGCCGCGTCCTATAAAACAGAATCAAACTGGAATTAAACAATTAGTTTTTGACTAAAGGTGACACTGGAAATCAATTAACGGCTTTGACAAACGCATTTTCATGGCGGAGTGGAAATCTACTGCACTGGGAGGCCATTTTGAATTTTTTTCCCCTATTTTTTTTTACTGTTATTATTAACTCAAGAAAGAAATGGACGGCGCCTGAAACTTGTACCACCACCAATTAACCAGTGCCAAACCAGAAATTCAGTGGTTTCCCCCAAACCAGTGTAGAGAACAATGTATAGTAATGGTACGTATCTGGTGGCGTGATGGAAGTCGCTTTTGGGTATCTGGTGGTTCTCTTAATTCATTTTATCCATGTGGATCATATAAAAGGAAGCAAACAATATATTAGTGCAGAGTGTTTTATACAAAATCAGTAAAAACTATTATACAATGGTTGCACTCACAAATCTAGAGCCCGGGCACTGGCTCTGAGTGGATGAATACTTTCGGGTACTTCACTTCTCCATTTATAAGGTGACCCACACCTTATGGTAAAGGAAATCTCTTCTCACATGGAATTATAGAGAAACAAGAAAACTTTCTTGTGTAGATCTTATGGGTTCTATATTATATAGTAAATTGTAGATTGCCAACTCACATTTGGTGGAGCTTAGAACCAAGCTCTTGGTGTATGCGCCTATGGACTTATTAAAAAGGTTAAGTCCATAAAAACCCTCTCGAACTCCAGAACACCGGGGATTCAAGCTCAATAATAGATTCATTAAAACCTAAGTGCAAATAAACAGTGATACTGGCACAGCCAGATGACCAGGATGCGTTTCGCCACGTATAATGGCTTCCTCAGCTGGTTTACAGGCTGATTCCAACATGCTGGTTAAATAGTGTCCTTAAAATTGTCCCCATATGTTCTTAATTGCGTGATTGGCGTGCGTTGCATGTCCCAAACCATACCATATTAGGTTCGGGGCGGCGCCGCCATTTTGCGCATGCGTTTCCTCCTCATATGCGTTCCACTATGCGTGTCACGCCGTTGACCCGGATGGTGTGTGCGTTCCACTGCGCGTGTCACGCTGGGCCTCTGATCGCGCTGATTCTTTGCCTCCTTTTTTATTGTGAAATATTTTATGCAATTGCCATCTGTGGCCCCCGGGCAAATTGACATCCTCAATAGAGGGGAAAACATATACATCAATTCAATTGAAACATAAACTTTACATTAAATCTCATTATCCTCCCCAACTCTATCTCATATGGGGGATATGGGCGCATCCAGTGCATATATCGATTGCAAATCCTGTAGGGATGTGCGTTTCGGAATTTCGGAATTTTCACGAAATTTCCCGATTCGGGTCTTTCGACGCGGCCGAAATTCCGAAATTTTTTAGATCCGAAAAAGTTGAATCCGAAATGTTTTCCGAGCCGAATCGAAAATTTTTCGGAATTTTCGAATGGACTTGAAATGTGTCAAATCGAAATCTATTGCTTTGAAACGAGAACAGACTTTCCGAAAAAACAAAAATTTTCGAAAACGGCAAATCCGAACATTTTTCCGAATTTTCGAATGGACTTGAAATGTGTCAAATCGAAATTTATTTTCCCTCTATTCATGATTTCGGTTCCATTCGGGATTTCGGTTCCATTTCGGTAATTCTGAACATCGTTTATTTAACTATTATCGGTTATATCGCTGATTCTGTAAATTTTGTCTTTGTAAATGTGCTGGGGCAAATCCATGAGCTGGGGCAAATCCATGTGCTGGGGCAAATCAATGTGCTGGGGCAAATCCGTCAGCTGGGGCAATATCCTATGAGCTGGGGCAAATCCATGTGCTGGGGCAAATCCATGTGCTGGGGCAAATCCATGTGCTGGGGCAAATCCATGAGCTGGGGCAAATCCATGTGTAAGCTGGGGCAAATCCTATGTGCTGGGGCAAATCCATGTGCTGGGGCAAATCCATGTGCTGGGGCAAATCCATGAGCTGGGGCATCCATGTGCTGGGGCATCCATGTGCTGGGGCAAATCCATGTGCTGGGGCAAATCCATGAGCTGGGGCATCCATGTGCTGGGGCAAATCCATGTGCTGGGGCAAATCCACGTGCTGGGGCAAATCCATGAGCTGGGGCATCCATGTGCTGGGGCAAATCCATGTGCTGGGGCAAATCCATGAGCTGGGGCATCCATGTGCTGGGGCAAATCCATGTGCTGGGGCAAATCCATGAGCTGGGGCATCCATGTGCTGGGGCAAATCCATGTGCTGGGCAAATCCATGAGCTGGGGCATCCATGTGCTGGGGCAAATCCATGTGCTGGGGCAAATCCATGTGCTGGGGCAAATCCATGAGCTGGGGCATCCATGTGCTGGGGCAAATCCATGTGCTGGGGCAAATCCATGAGCTGGGGCATCCATGTGCTGGGGCAAATCCATGTGCTGGGGCAAATCCATGAGCTGGGGCATCCATGTGCTGGGGCAAATCCATGAGCTGGGGCAAATCCATGTGCTGGGGCAAATCAATGTGCTGGGGCAAATCAATGTGCTGGGGCAAATCTGTGAGCTGGGGCAATATCCTATGTGCTGGGGCAAATCCATGTGCTGGGGCAAATCCATGAGCTGGGGCAAATCCATGTGCTGGGGCAATATCCTATGAGCTGGGGCAAATCCATGAGCTGGGGCAAATCCATGTGCTGGGGAAAATCCATGTGCTGGACTGCTGGGGCAATAGAGTTAGACAGCTTTGAAACGAGGAGAACAGATGTTCCGAAAAAAATGAAAATTTCCGAAATAGCGAAAAGCCGATAACCAAAAAACGAGCAAAGTGACACGAAAATACGAAAAATAGTCGATATATACCGAAAACCATGTACAATTCCGAAAAACGAAAATTTCCGAAATACCGAAAAGTCGATACAGAAACCTAGTAAAGTGACCCGAAAATACAAAAAATGGTCGATATTCCAAAAAACAAATGTACCCGAAAACCGAATCGAGCCGAACCGAATCGAAACAGAAAGCAGTCGAAACGAGCCGAATCGAAAAGTTTAAAAATTCGAAAAATCGAATCGAATCGAATCGAAAAAAAAATCGGTGCACATCCCTAAAATCCTGTGCATATATCTTTAATATAACATAAATAGTGATATACCTACAATACAATAAAGTGCTGATATGCCTTGAAACTGATGAATAATTACTATGTGGATTATTAACTGTATTATTAACTATTTATCAGTAATATAAAGATGAATAGGAGCACGTTAAAGGACTATCTACTCACCCTGATCACTGTACAGTTATTAAGTGGTCGGGATTTGAGGAATGCACCGGCTACCCAATCCGGTGAATATGCAGGATGAAATGGAGGAGTTTCCTCCACCCCACCCAGCGTCACCAGCAACCGGGATTTTAAATTTCCCAGCTGTTGGTCACCAGATTGATCACTAGTGATGTCACACATAGAGAGCGGCTGATGTCACCCTCTGAGGCCAATCGCTGCAGCAAGCATTCTCAGAGAGGCAGCCGATGGATCACATCTGTGCATGTGCGTGCAGCTTCGATTCAGGTGCTACGGAACTTGTATATGTGAAATGTGCAGCTCCGATCCATCGCTCTACCAAGGTACAGCGGAACTTCCGTATGTAAAGCGCACAAGTCCCATAGCCATGTGCAATTTGCAGAGCACAAATTTTGTGACAAAGTCTCAGGGACTTCCAGGTTATCCGGCGTGCACTTTGGTGCATTTCAGCGATTCCATTTTGCCAATGCTGTGGTGAATTCACCTCGAAGTGCGGCAAACATGGAGTCACTTAAGACTGCTGAATACCGCAGAACAGACCGCCGAATGCTGCTGAAGTCGTCCGAACTGACTGCCGCTGAAGACCGCCGAACCTAACGCCGAATGCTGCAGAACACCGCCGAATTGCAGAAAAAAAACCTGAACTCTGCTATTCTTCTAACAGGTGTTTAAACCAATAAAAATGCATTAAAATGTGTGTAAATAATAAAAAGTCCTTCAACAAATATTAAAAAAGGTCTGTTGCAGAATGAAAAAAAACGCCCTTTAAAAAAAACATTGCGAATCAAACAATTTGTCAAAAAATATAAAAAAAATAACGGTGTTCCTAAATAAATAAAAAGATGGTTTGCAGAAAATGAAAGGAATAAAAAATAATAGAATCAAATTTTTTTAAATTGAATCCTATGGGATTCGCCTGTTTAAACCTGTCGAACTGAATACCCGAAAATCAGGTCATTTCTCCGACACTTCGGTGCTGTTCGATGTTCTCGGAATAGAGTAACCATTACTTCTCTATGGCACAATTTCGCTGCTGCCGAAGATCACTGAATTGCGACGAACTGCACTGTATTTTGCCGTCAATTTGCTAGTATTTGGCGAACTGGTAGCTTTCTGAATAGAGGAACTACCACGAAATCAAACCGTATGGTTAAATTCACAGTTCGGTGCAATTTGGTGGCAAGTTCTCCGCTTTCTGAATATCCCTCGGCATTCATATGGCCTTTTCCTCCACAGCTAGGGTAAAAATAATGGTGACACAAGGCATGAGCTATCACAAAGCTTATTATATCATCAACAGGTCTGACAGCTCGTCTGCGGAGGAAACATCTTCTATTACCTGATGGAGAGAAGGCTCCGGAAAAACCGACAAAACAGGAAGTGATCATCTCTCCGGTGCCTAGGAGAAATGTCCACTTCCTGTGTCATATCCGAGCTGTAAAATGAGATTATCTGGCTGAATTCCAGCTTGATAACGGGGAAAGACTCCAGCAATTTAGTGGTTTCCCTGTTGTTGTGATTTACAGTTGTGTTCAAAATTATTCAACCCCCACTGAAATTGAGTGTTTTGGCCAGTTTGACATTGATTTTGATCATTCAGTCATCTTGCTTACAATTAAATCAAAGAGGCACGTGTAGGTCAGACAAATATAACATAACATTTATAATGAAATAACCACAAATGTCTTTTCTGTGCTCACATCATTATCAGTTTTATTCAACCCCCAAGTGACATTCAATCTTAGTACTTAGTACAACATCCTTTTACAGTTATAACAGCTTTTAAACGTGAAGCATAGCTTGACACAAGTGTCTTGCAGCGACCTACGGGTATCTTCGCTCATTCGTCATGGGCAAAAGCCTCCAGTTCAGTCACATTTGTAGGCTTGCACACTGCAACTGCTTTCTTTAAGTCCCACCAGAGGTTCTCAATCGGATTTAAGTCAGGTGACTGCGATGGCCACTCCAAAATGTTCCAGCCTTTAATCTGCAACCATGCTCTAGTGGACTTGGCGGTATGCTTGGGATCATTGTCCTGTTGAAAGGTCCAACGTCTCCCAAGCCTCAGGTTTGTGACGGACTGCATCACATTGTCATCCAATATCTCCTGGTACTGAAGAGAATTCATGGTACCTTGCACACGCTGAAGCTTCCCTGTACCTGCAGAAGCAAAACAGTCCCAAGCATGATTGACCCCCCGCCATGCTTCACAGTAGGCAAGGTGTTCTTTTCTTCATAGGCCTTGTTCTTCCTCCTCCAAACATAGCGTTGATCCATGGGCCCAAACAGTTCTAATTTTGTTTCATCAGTCCACAGAACACTATCCCAAAACTTCTGTGCTTTGTCCATGACTTTTGGCATACTGCAGTCGACTCTTCTTATTCTTTGGAGACAGCAAGGGGGTGCGCCTGGGAGTTCTGGCATGGAGGCCTTCATTACGCAGTGTGCGCCGTATTGTCTGAGCTGAAACTTCAGTACCCACATCTGACAAATCTTTTCTCAGTTCCTCAGCAGTCACACGGGGACTTTTCTCCACTCTACGCTTCAGGTAGCGCACAGCAGTCGAAGTCAGCATCTTCTTTCTGCCACGACCAGGTAGCGTTTCAACAGTGCCCTTTGCCTTGAATTTGCGAATGATGCTTCCTATGGTCTCTCTTGATATGTTTAACATCTTTGCAATCTTCTTCTAGCCATTGCCTTCCTGTGAAGAGTAATCACCTCTTCTCTTGTCTTCCTGGACCATTCTCTTGACTTCACCATGTTTGTAACCACACCAGTAAATGTCTAGAAGGAGCTGAGTATCACAGTCATTTTAAAGCTGCCTAATTGGTGCTTATTATGCTTTATTGCTGCTCCGTGACATCCACAGGTGTTTTCAATACCTGATTGAAAACACTTGAATGAACCTCTGTTCTTCAGAGTGGTAGTCTTTAAGGGGTTGAATAATTGTGTCAATGTAGAATTCACAAAAGAAACATTTACTACTGTATTACAAAACCAATTGATGTCATTTTAGTTGCATATGGTTCTTTAAAAAGTCCTTGTAGAATTTCATTCTGAATACAATTACAAATGTACACTAAATTCCCTAAAACCCTTTACAGCATTGGGGGTTGAATAATTTTGAACACAACTGTACGTATACATGGCTGAAGCTTTGCCTGAGGACCATTTAAAGCAGTGTTTCCCAAACCTCTCCTCGGGACCCTCAACCAGGTCAGATATTGCAGATCACCTTGGGGAAATGCAGACTGAATCCTGCAATCGCTGAGCAGCAAATCATATCACCTGTGCTGTGCTGTGCTTCACATATCTGGAAAACCTGGCGTGCCAGCGGGTCCTGAGGACAGGTTTGAGAAACACTGATTTAAAGGAACACAATAATTAAAATTCAGAATTCCCATTTTTTTAACTTAAATACTTGGCCAGATCCGCTGACAGACTCTGCCCAATTATTATTATTTTTTTTCTTTTTGGGTGATTTTTACTCACTTTTTGTCCCTCGCCACGTGCTACTCCTCCTCATCAGCTCATTGACTCCTGGAAGTCCATGAAACGTTTCTGTGCAATTTACGCTCCTTTGCTACTTGCGTATCACAGGAACCACATAATGCGCAGAGCTACGGACTCGCACACTTTACATACACAAGTTCTGTATCGTCTGCGCAGAGCGATGGATCGGGGCTGCACGCGCATGCACAAATCTGATCCATCGGCTGCCTCTCTGAGAACGCCTACTACAGCGATTGGTCTCAGAGGGTGACGTCGGCCGCTCTCTGTGTAGGACATCACTAGTGACCAATCTGGGGACCGGCAGCTGGGAAATTCAAAAATCATGGCTTCTGGTGAGGAGAAGTTTCCTCCACCCCTAAAAACTGGTAGGGCACTGCCCCAGCTGACCCAATGGACTAGCCTCCATTGGGTAGAAGGCTAGATGACTCAAACAGTACATCCCCACAGCCCAGATTCAGTGAGAAGAGGCCTGATCGGCTCTACTAACCAGTTATTCATAGATTTTATAGAGTGTGGACCTGGTAACACACCCCTGGTTGTTTAGGAGGTATTTTAGGTCACGTCTGCCCATTTATAAGATCGTCAGGTCCAGTTTGGCTTATTGCCAGGGTTCTTTCTAAATCGGGATGGTTACATAGCCTATAATTCCTTCTCTGCCATATTGTAGTCACCAAGTTGTGGAACCAAAGCTTCCACTGCCTGGAAACAAATATGAAGGATAAGAGACTGAAGCAGGGGTCAGTGACCTTGTGCTTCCCTATCATTTGGAACTACATATCCCATGAAGCTCATCCACTCATTAACTGGGCAGAGCCTAATGGCAAATGTAGTTCCAAGACATCTGGAGGTCCAAGGTTGCTGACCGATGTCATAAAGTCTCTGTTGGGGCAGATTTCTCCCTGGTGGTTCCCACTTGTCCTTTCTCTTTCTTATGAGAGCAATGGTTTAAAAACAGGGACTGCAAGACAAAAATTGGCAGCATACACACCTGCGAACAACATGACAATGGTGAGAATGGATTTGTGCTTTAGGGAACTTGGCATCAAAGATGGATTTCCATCATTCCATGATAGCCATTATTGGTGATCATAGAGATGTTACACAAACACAAATAAAGACTTGTGTTACTATATATGTTTGTGGTGTTTGATCTGGCAGATACAGTGATACAAACTAACAGTGGGTGCACTGACTAGGGATGAGCTGTTCGGTTCGATCTGTTCGGAGTTCACATCGAACATCGGCTGTTCGCGAACTCCGAACATTTCCGTGTGTTTGGTTCGAGTTCGCCCACAATGCACCACAATGGACCACAATGCACTTTTCCACTGGCCTGAAGTAAGTAATTGGCTACAGCCTTGCACCTGACTATACCAATCACGGCTCAGAGTCCTGATAGGGCAAATTTTGCACAATCATTGACTCACAGAGCTAAGACCCACAGCACACTATATAAGGCTTCACACAGCCCTCAGCATGTGTTTTTTGAGAGGAGATTGGTCTGTTAGTTTATCTTCTCAGTGCCAGCAGCTATTGGGGGGGGGTCTCACTTCTACAAGATATCTGGGAATTGTTGTAATCTGTGTATTCTCGCTGCCAGCAGCTATTGGGGGGGTCTCCCTTCTACAAGATATCTGGGAATTGTTGTAATCTGTGTGTTCTCACTGCCAGCAGCTATTGGGGGGGTCTCACTTCTACAAGATATCTGGGAATTGTAATCTGTGTCTTCTCACTGCCAGCTATCAGGGGGTCCCACATACTTCTAGCAGATATCTGGGAATTGTAATTTGTGTCTTGTCACTGCCACCCATCAGGGGGTCTCACTGATTTATAGGAGGTTCCATTGTTATTTGTGTCTTGTCACTGCCACCCATCAGGGGTTTTACAGACTTGTAGCAGATATCTGGGAATTATAACCTGTGTCTTGTCACTGCCACCCATGAGGGGGTCTCACTGGTTTATAGGTGGTTTCTGGGAATTTAAATCTGTGTCTTGTCACTGGCTGCCAGCTATCCGGGTGTCTCACTGAGTTATACCAGAGTTCTGGAAATCTTTAATCTAGATAACACAGTTGAATCAGAGTTCTGCATATCTCCAATTTTTATAAAACAGTTGAATCAGAGTTCTGTATATCTTTAATCTATATATCACTCACCATGTCAGAAAGACCAAAAAGGACAGGCAGACGCTCCAAACACAGATAAGAGGGCAAGCAGCCTCTGTGTTGGGAGGCTGTGCCTTTGGTCGTCGTGGACGTAGTGCATCCTCTGCAGGGACACGCTTGTCCTTTCTAACTGGTGCTGGCCGTCTTAAGCAGCAGCAACATACAGAGGATTTGGCGGATTGGCTAACCAGGCCATCCTCCTCCTACGAGTCCTCTGCCAGCCAGGCTTGTAGTGGTTTACAGTCCACCTCAGCTGCCAAAATATCTAATTCAGCCTCCATGTCCACAGCTACTCCTGCCGTAGCCTCACTATCACACACGGAGGAGTCAGCTGAATTGTTCGACTACAATGACAGTGACATGCTGCTTGAGGATGTGCAGCAACTACAGTGCTCTGATTCAATCTCTGAGGTTGAGGAAGGGAGTATAATCAACCTAGAGGAAGGGGGTGCCAGTGACACACAAATAACTGGCACTCATGTTGCCCCAGCAGCTGCAGCATATTGCGAAGTTGGCTCCAGTGACGAGGAGATAGGGGGTGATGACGATGATGAGGTCACTGACTCTACCTGGGTGCCTGATCAAACAGAGGAGTCAAAGGAGGAGGAGGCACAACAAAAATGAGGCAGAACGTCCTCTATGACCAACTGTAGCCATTCCAAGGCACAGCTGCTCAGGTGCAGAGCGCTGTTGTCTCAAAGCACATGTACTCCTGGGAGTTCTTTAAGAAATTTGCAGCAGACCGCACAGTTGCTATTTGTAATCTATGTCAGATGAAGATCAAGCATGGGAAAGACATCCCACGCTTGGGTACCACGTGCTTGAGGTGACATATGACCACCTGCCACGCATCCCGTTGGCACAACACTTTGCACAGGTCCTCCTCCTCATCATCTGTCTCTACCCCTACTATATGTCCTGCCATGTCATTGCCTACAACATCCACTGACAGGGATGATGCTACAGTAATGGGTGTACCAGGTCCTTCCTCAGAATGTGACAGCATCCCATCAACTGAAGATTTACGCAGTCAGATTACGTTGCCCCAGCTGCTGCAGCGTAAGAAAAAATATAGTAGCAACCATCCCCAAGCACAGCGTCTAAATGCCAGCTTAGCAAAATTACTTGCATTACAGCTGCTGCCTTTCCAGCTGGTGGACTCTGCTTCCTTCTGTGAATTTGCTGAATGTGCTGTACCACAGTGGCAGGTTCCAAAACGCCATTTCTTTTCACGGAAGGCCATTCCAGCACTATACCAGCACGTGGAACACAATGTTATGGAGTCATTGGGAAAGGCAGTGAGCAGCGAGGTGCACATGACTCTAGACATGACTCTAGACACGTGGTCCAGCAAGCCGTTACATTTCCTTCCTGGCACACTGGGTAACTCTGATTGCAGCTGGGAGGGATCCAGGACAGGGCTCTGTGCTGGAGCTTGTTCATCCACCACGCCTCCAGAAAGCTGCTTGTTTGAGGTCTGTCTGCTCCACCACCTCTTCCTCCTCCTCCTCCTCCTTCTCTGTCTCTGGCGAAGTGGCAGTTAAACCGACGCGTGGCAGGGGCTACGCAATGGCTCAAACAAAAAGATGCCATACTGTGCTTGAGATGGTTTGTTTAGGGGACAGGAGCCACACCGGGCCAGAAATTCTGTCAGCTCTGCAGGGGCAGGGGCAGGTGCAGAGATGGTTAACACCACGCCAGCTCCAGCTGGGAATGGTCGTCTGTGACAAGGACAGGTTCAGGTCAACTTGTTTTTTTTCCCCCCCCCGCAGTGGCTGATGATCAAGGATGCATGCACTGTACTGTCACCATTTGGAGGCAACGAGGATGGTGACAGGGACAGTGCATGCATCAGTGACACAATTCCTTTAGTGTTCCTGCTGGAGCACACTCCTGCGGGGAATTATAGATGTGGCACTAGAGGAAGAGCAGCAGGATGAAGAGGAGGCCTTCCCTAGCTCTCAAGGCCCCAGTCTTTAGACAGCATTCCTGCGGGTCCTCAGATCAGACAGGAGGAGAATGAGGAGAAGGAGGAGGAATATTTAAGTAGATGATCCACTGGCTTACTGGGCATTGAAGGTGGGGATTCCTCAAGGAAAATTCCTCAAGTTTGTGCGCCCAGAAACCCAAGAAGTAGTACGTGGTTGGGAGGACGAAGTGCACGATGGGGTCATCCTCATTTACCAGGAAGACTCGGAAGCTAATGCCACCTCCAACCTACGCTGCAGGGCTCCTTTATACTGCAAAGCCTGGTAAGGACCCAGGATTCGTGCTATCAAGGAGATGGATCATTACTGGTTGGCAAGCCTTCTTGATCCATGATACAAGGGTAAAGTGCAGACTCATCCTGCCCGCACAGAGGGAGTACAGATGAAAAAACTTGAGGACGCTCTAAGCGACACTTGTGTAACCACCTTTCCAGGCACTGGTAGGTTACCATGTGATGACCAGAGGTGCTTCTGAGGCTGTGGATGTCAGAGGAATAGAAGTGAAGGCCGGGGCCACTTGACTGATGCCTTTTTACATTTTTTGTCCACGACGCCAGGGACGTCAAATGTAGGCACCATTGCCAGCGTCTTCACTGTATGGTGCAGGACTACCTAGGGGCAAGGGCAGACCTGGATACCTTTCCAGCATATGATCCACTGGCTTACTGGGTGTTGAGATTGGATCAATGGCCAGAATTTAGCCAATATGCTATGCAGCTACTAGATTGCCCTTCATCCAGCGTGCTTTCTGAAAGGACGTTCAGTGCCACTGGAGGTTTTGTCACAGACAAAAGAGTGCGTCTGTCCACCGACTCTGTAGACCGACTGACATTTATAAAATTGAATCAGTCCTGGATCAGCAGCTATCAATCCCCTGATGCTGACGTAACGGAATAGACAGAGGATCTTTTCTGCATTCACAAAACCTCCAGCACTGAACTCTTCCACAATACCACAAAAGGGTTACGGTGTGAAGGCACTTGCTGCCATGACAGGCACACTATTTGGGTGCACTGACGCCTGTACCAGATATATATCATTTAAATTTTTTGAACCGCAGGGTCCAACCCTGCACTCTTCCACAATACCACGAAAGGGTTACGGTGTCACGGCACTGTTGCCGACACTAAGGGCCCAATTTTAAAGCACCTATTGTTACTTTCATCCAAAGCCTGCATAAGTTTCACCATAATTTAGCTAAAAAATCACTAAACTTGCGTATCCTAAAATGTCTCCTCTTTTCATACAGGCTGCCGCCCCAAGCAGTTGTTTATGAATAGATTAAAGGAAAACCATTTACCGTCATTTGAAATGTCATTTTTTGGTTTTTAAATGTTTCTATACATCCTACAAATCCGCCACTTCACGGGCAGGTTATGGGGACCTCTTAGGCACGATATTTGAAGGAATTTTTCCTTTTTATTTTTAACCCTTATTTCATGGAAAACTCACGTGTTGTTTTAAACTTTTTGTCCTTGTTTCCTGTCCCCCAGGGCACTACCCGGACTCCCATACACCTTTTATGGCAAATATCTTGCATATATGCCCTCTTGGAGGGCACTCTAAAAACCAAACTTTTGAGTCCCATTAACATGCATTGAGTTTGGTTCGTGTTCGAGTTCGAACTCGAACTTTTGAAATTGTTCGAGTTCGAATGCGAACCGAACACGTGGGTATTCGGCTCATCACTAGCTCTGACCAGCTGACGTCCTCTTGCATTGTGGCCCACACATGTGTCTCCTTATATGTATAGACTTCGTTTAGTTCTCATTAAATATTCTTTCATGCCATCTTGCACTGCTCGTATGAAACATGATATCTGGAATATCTGTCTCTGGAAAACAGAGACAGAAACAGCCAACTCTGTGCCACGACTGCAATAAGGAAAGTAATAATATGACAGACAGAACCATAAACAGATAAATATATATCTATGCACCTATTTATCTATCAATCCCATATATCTATCTATCTCATATCTATCTGTCTATCTATCTCATATCTATCTATCCATATCTATCTATCTATCTATCTATCTATCCCATATCTATCTATCCCATATCTATCTATCTATCTTTCTATCTATCTATTTATCCCATATCTATCTATCTATCTATCTATCTATCTATCTATCTATCTATCTATCTATCTATCTATCTATCTATCTATCTATCCCATCTATCTATCTATCTATCTATCTATCTATCTATCTATCTATCTATCTATCTATCTCCATATCTATCTATCTATCTATATATCTATCATCCATCTATCCATATCTATCTATCCTCTATCTATCTATCTATCTATTTTTCCCATATCTATCTATCTATCTATCTATCTATCTATCTATCTCATATATCTATCTATCCCATATCTATCTATCTATCTATCTATTTATCCCATATCTATCTATCTATCTATCTATCCATATCTATCTATCTATCTATCTATCTATCTATCTATCTATTTATCTCATATCTATCTATCTATCTATCTATCCCCTATCTACAGTCATGGCCGAAATTGTTGGCACCCCAGACATTTTTCCAGAAAATCAAGTATTTCTCACAGAAAAGTATTGCAGTAACACATGTTTTGCTATACACATGTTTATTCCCTTTGTGTGTATTGGAACAAAACAGAAAAGGGAGGAAAAAAGCAATTTGGACATAATGTCACACAAAACTCCAAAAATGGGCTGGACAAAATACTTGGCACCCTTAACTTAAAGGGACACTCTAATAAAAAATCACCCCCCCCCCCGTTTTTTAACCTTAACCCATCCCTACTCCCTTAATAAATCGTTCGTTTTTGGGGGTTTTTTTTGTAACTGTAATACTTACCCTAAAATCCTCTTGTTTCCAGCGGCGTCTTTTTTTTTTCATACTCACCTCCCTCCTCTTCCGCTCCCGTCCTTCTTGAGTCTTCTTGCCTTCTGGTTTACGTGATAAGCGCGCATGCGCGCCTCTCACGTAAGCCAGCCAATTGGCAGGCTTCCTCCCAGCTCCCTCTGAGGATTAGTGTTGCGCGCAAGAGGATGCGCGCAACACTAACCCTCAGAGGGAGCCGCCAGCTTCTGCGGTGAGTTGGAGACGTCATCGCGCTGAAAGCGCAATGACGTCTCCTACTCGGCAAAAGTCGGCAGAAGCGGGAAATATGATTCCCGCTCTGCTGACTGACAGCTGGGAGGGCGGAGTAGACTTCTCCGCCTCTCTCAGCTGTTTTCAGCATTTTCTGCTGAACCACTGAGCGGAGGGTGGGGGGACAGAGGGCAGCATACTCTGGCATCATGACCACCTAATAAAGCTTAGGTGGTCATGTTGCCTAGAGTGTCCCTTTAATATTTGGCCGCACACCCTTTGGAAAAAATAACTGAAATCAGTGGCTTCCTATAACCATCAATAAGCTTCTTACACCTCTCACCCGGAATTTTGGACCACTCTTCCTTTGCAAACTGCTCCAGGTCTCTCTTATTGGACGGTCGCCTTTTCCCACCAGCAATTTTAAGATCTCTCCACAGGTGTTCAATGGGATTTAGATCTGGACTCATTGCTGGCCACTTCAGAACTCTCCAGCGCTTTTTGCCATCCATTTCTGGGTGCTTTTTGACGTATGTTTGGGATCATTGTCCTGCTCGAAGACACAAGATCTCGGACGCAAACCCAACTTTCAGCCACTGGGCTCTACACTGCGACCCAAAATCCTTTGGTAATCCTCAGATTTCATGATGCCTTGCAGACATTCAAGGCACCCAGTGCCAGAGGCAGCAAAACAAACCCAAAACATCATTAAACCTCCACCATATTTCACTGTAGGTACTGTGTTCTTTTCTTTGTAGGCCTCATTCCGTTTTCGGTAAACAGTAGAATGATGTGCTTTACCAAAAAGCTTTATTTTGGTCTCATCTGTCCACAAGATGCTTTCCCAGAAGGATTTTGGCTTACTCAAGTACATTTTGGCAAACTGTAGTCTTGCTTTTTTATGTCTCTGTGTCAGCTGTGGGGTCCTCATGGGTCTCCTGCCATAGCGTTTCATTTCATTTAAATGTCGACGTATAGTTCGCGCTGACACTGATGCTCCCTGAGCCTGCAGGACAGCTTGAATTTCTTTGGAACTTGTTCGGGGCTGCTTATCTACCATCCGGTAGGCAAATCTAGATCTCTGGAGATAAAATTGTAACCTTGAGATTGTTGATATTTTTCCACAATTTGGTTCTCAAGTCCTCAGACAGTTCTCATCTCCTCTTTCTGTTGTCCATGCTTAGTGTGGCACACACAGACACACAATGCAAAGGCTAAGCGATCTTCTCTCCTTTTTATCTGCTTTCAGGTGTGATTTTTATATTGCCCACACCTATTACTTGCCCCCAGGTGAGTTTACAGGAGCATCACATGCTTGAAACAATCTTATTTATCCACAATTTTGAAAGGGTGCCAAGAATTTTGTCCAGCCCATTTTTGGAGTTTGTGTGACATTATGTCCAATTTGCTTTTTTTCCTCCCTTTTTTTGTTTTGTTACAATACACACAAAGTAAATAAACATGTGTATAGCAAAACATGTGTTACTGCAATACTTTTCTGTGAGAAATACTTGATTTTCTGGAAAAATGTCTGGGGTGCCAACAATTTCGGCCATGACTCTATCTATCTATCTATCTATCCATATCTATCTATCTATCATCCCATATCTATCTATCTATCTATCTATCTATCTATCTATCTATCTATCTATCTATCTATCTATCTATCTATCAATCTATCCCATATCTATCTATCTATCTATCTATCTATCCATATCTATATATCCATCTATCCATATCTATCTATCCCATATCTATCTATCTATCTATCTATCTATCTATCCCATATCTATCTATCTATCTATCTATCTATCCCATATCTATCTATCTATCTATCTATCTATCTATCTATCCATATCTATATATCCATCTATCCATATCTATCTATCCCCTATCTATCTATCTATCTATCTATCTATCCCATATCTATCTATCTATCTATCCCATATCTATCTGTCTATCTATCTATATATCCATATCTATATATCCATCTATCCATATCTATCTATCCCCTATCTATCTATCTATCTATCTATCTATCTATCTATCTATCTATCTATCTATCATCATCTATCCATATCTATCTATCTATCTATCTATCCCATATCTTTCTGTCTGTCTATCTATCTATCTATCCATATCTATATATCCATCTATCCATCTATCCATCTATCTATCCATATCTATCTATCTATCTATCTATCTATCCCATATCTATAGATAGATATGGGCTATATATATATAGATAGGGATAAATAGATATAGATAGATATATATGAGATAGATAGATAGATAGATAGATAGATAGATAGATAGATACAGTTGCAAGAAAAAGTATGTGAACCCTTTGGGATTACGTGGAGTTTTGCATGAATTGGTCATAAAATGTGCTCTGATCTTCATCTAAGTCACAACAATTTGAAAAACACAGTCTGCTTAAAATAATACAACACAAACATTATATGTTTTCATGTGTTTATTGAACAGAACATGTAAACATTCACAGTGCAGGGTGGAAAACGTATGTGAACCCCTGGCCTAATGACTTCTCCAAGAGCTAATTGGAGCCAGGAGTGAGCCAACCTTGAGTCCAATCAGTGTGATATTATTGGATGTGTTGCTGAAAGCTGTCCTGCCCTTTAAAAACACACACCAGTTTTGGGTTTACTGGTTTCAAGAAGCACTGGCTGATGTGAACCATGCCTCGCAGAAAGGATCTCTCAGAAGACCTACGATCAAGACTTGTTGACTTGCATGAAACTGGAAAGGGTTACAAAAGTATCTCCAAAAGCCTTGATGTTCATGTGTCCACGGTAAGACATTGTCTACAAATGGAGAAAGTTCAGCACTGTTGCTACTCTCCCTAGGCGTGGTCGTCCTTTAAAGATGACTGCAAGAGCACAGCGCAGAATGCTTAATGAGGTAAAGAAGAATCCTAGAGTGTCAGCTAAAGACTTACAGAAATCTCTGGCACATGCTAACATTTTTGTTGACACATCTACAATAAGGAAAACATTAAACAAGAATGGAGTACATGGGAGGACACCACGGAGGAAACCAATGATGTCCAAAAAGAATATTGCAGCATGTTTGAAGTTTGCAAAAGAGCACCTGGATGTTCCACAGCACTACTGGCAAAATATTCTGTGGACAGATGAAACCAAAATTGAGTTGTTTGGAAAAAACACACAACACTATGTGTGGAGAAAAAAAGGCACAGCACACCAACATCAAAACCTCATCCCCACTGTAAAACATGGCGGAGGGAGCATCATGATTTGGGGCTGCTTTGCTGCCTCAGGGTCTGGACGGATTGTTGTCATTGATGGAAAAATGAATTCCAGAGTTTATCAAGACATTTTGCAGGAAAACATAAGACCATCTGTCCGCCAACTGAAGCTCCGCAGAGGATGGGTGATGCAACAGGACAATGACCAAAAGCATACAAGTAATTCAACAAAAGAATGGCTTCAACAAAACAAAATATGCCTTCTGGAGTGGCCCAGTCAGAGTCCTGACCTTAACCCGATTGAAATGCTGTGGCATGACCTTAAGAGAGCGATTCACACCAGACATCTCAAGAATATTGCTACACTGAAACAGTTTTGTGAAGAGGAGTGGTCCACAATTACTCCAGATCGTTGTGCAGGTCTGATCTGCAACTACAGGAAACGTTTGGTTGAGGTTATTGCTGCCAAAGGAGGGTCAACCAGTTATTAAGTCCAAAGGTTCACATACTTTTTCCACCCGGCACTGTGAATGTTTACATGTTCTGTTCAATAAAAACATGAAAACATATAATGTTTCCGTTGTATTATTTTAAGCAGACTGTGTTTTTCAAATTGTTGTGACTTAGATGAAGATCAGAGCACATTTTATGACCAATTCATGCAAAACTCCACGTAATCCCAAAGGGTTCACATACTTTTTCTTGCCACTGTAGATATGGATAGATAGATAGATAGATAGATAGATATGGGATAGATAGATAGATAGATAGATAGATAGATAGATAGATAGATATGGGATAGATAGATAGATAGATATGGGATAGATAGATAGATAATATAGATAGATAGATAGATAGATAGATAGATAGATATAGATAGATAGATAGATAGATAGATAGATAGATAGATAGATATGGGATAGATAGATATGGATAGATAGATATGGGATAGATAGATATGGGATAGATAGATATGGGATAGATAGATATGGATAGATAGATAGATAGATAGATATGGGATAGATATTAGATAGATATTAGATAGATAGATAGATAGATATGGGATAGATATTAGATAGATAGATAGATAGATAGATAGATATGGGATAGATAGATAGATAGATATGGGATAGATAGATAGATAGATATGGGATAGATAGATAGATAGATATGGGATAGATAGATAGATATGGGATAGATATTAGATAGATAGATAGATAGATATGGGATAGATAGATAGATAGATAGATAGATAGATAGATAGATATGAGATAGATAGATAGATATGGGATAGATATTAGATAGATAGATAGATAGATAGATATGGGATAGATATTAGATAGATAGATAGATAGATATGGGATAGATATTAGATATATAGATAGATAGATATGGGATAGATATTAGATAGATAGATAGATAGATAGATATGGGATAGATATTAGATAGATAGATAGATAGATAGATAGATATGGGATAGATAGATAGATAGATAGATAGATAGATATGGGATAGATATTAGATAGATAGATATGGGATAGATATTAGATAGATAGATAGATAGATATGGGATAGATAGATAGATAGATAGATAGATATGGGATAGATAGATAGATAGATAGATATGGGATAGATAGATAGATAGATAGATAGATAGATAGATATGGGATAGATAGATAGATATGGGATAGATAGATAGATATGGGATAGATAGATAGATAGATAGATATGGGATAGATAGATAGATAGATAGATATGGGATAGATAGATAGATAGATGGATAGATATGGGATAGATAGATAGATAGATATATATGGGATAGATAGATAGATAGATATGGGATAGATAGATAGATAGATAGATAGATATGGGATAGATAGATAGATATGGGATAGATATTAGATAGATAGATAGATAGATAGATAGATAGATATGGATACATAGCAGTATTGCAAAGCTGGTGCTAATTTAACCAGAGCTGTTCTAAACTTAACAACTCCATATTCTATAATGGCTCTGGTTAACTTAGCACCAGCTTTGTAACAAAGCCCAGAATTTCTCTGCCAGTCCTGTGCCCTCCTTGGAATCAGCTGTGTCTGTGCTGGCTGCTGGGCAGAGCTCTCAAGTGAGGGGATCACTTGGCTTAGGGTGATCAGGTTATGTGACCTGTCACAGTGTGAGAGGGAGGGGGCCTTTGGCAGGATTGTGCAGGGAGTGGACCATAAAGCCCAGCCAGCTCCCCGCCAGGATGATGGGGGTTTTAGTCTGCAGAAGCCATGCAGAAAGGTCACTTGGATTATGGCAGGAGTTATTTTGTGCATGAGACTCATTGTGGAGGGTCAGAGTGCTGGCTGAAAGTGATCAGAATCACAGTCCTCTTAATAAAGTGGGGGAAAATAACTCTGTAATGAACGAATAAGAGATTCATTGTGTCACTGGAATGATAGTATCAGGGCTCTGCCCACACCCCTGTATATTCAGCCCCCACCTGCAGGCTACAATGACATGATGCTTTACCACAGGTGGGCTTAGATCTGAATCAAAGAAGGGCATGACAGCAGGCGACAATCATGCATTACAGCGAGAAAGTGAAGAAACAGGAGGTGTGTCTGTACATGATGTGTTTTACAGTGATATGAGACTTTGTTATGGATGATCACACCGTGTGTTCACAGCTTCACGTGCTGCCCCCCCCTCCCCCGCTGAGTATCACAATATACATGGTGCAGGGCAGTGCCATGAGTCACTGGTGCCTATGGCCAGGCTGGAGCAGGAGGAGAGGGGATAGGGTTGAGCACAGGGAGGATCTGGGTGGCCCCTGTCTGGGGCTGCTCTCTGCACTTCCATCTACCAACCCATAAGATCTCCCAGCCTGGAGGAAGAGCCAGAGGTGGAGCTTCAGAATCACATATAACCCCCTCACTCAGCAGCCTGGACTAGTGGAAATAATATATATATATATACAACAAGAAAAACTCATCACCAGCTCCAACCCAGAGAAAGGAGAGCAG